>CM070552.1:21355396-21882613 GCA_036346405.1 Phyllostachys edulis
AAAATAAGCCAAATTCAAATAAACACAAATAAATTCAAATTCAAATTAAAATTAACTCTAAATTAAATAATTTTGGTTTAGTTGGCTAGATCTTGAGTTTAGATGAATTTAGAAATTTGAATCGTCAAAATCGAGCTCGTATGAAGGAGAACAAGCCCTCGAAATTTAAACCCTAAATAAATACCTAAAATTCAATTTCTGGAATTTCTTGATTTATTTTTCTACTGAAAATTCGGTTTATGATGTAGGTCGACGTCATCGCCTCAAAATCATTTCGCTGAATTATTTTCCTATGGGAAAATACTCGACACGTGGGCCCCTTGGTCAATGGACCAATTCCATGGTCCAGTCAACAGACCACGGCGGGCTGGTCTCATGAAAATAGTGTTTTTGCACGTGTGCTGGTGCATATGCTGACACAGATAGCCATGTGTGCGATGACATTGTCCTAGGGCTGATGTGCGCTAAGGTGACACCTACATGGACACGCCACGTCAGCCCATGGCCAACGGTGGTACACCGATGGGCTCGTTGGCACTTTGCGCCACAAGGAGTCACGCAAAGGTTCGCAAAAGAGAGAAAAGGCAACACTGAACCTGATGCTTATCGATATGGCAGTGGAGCACGATGCAATGGCCGGTGGCGAGGAGCTTAGCGATGGTGGCACTAGGTCGACAGCGGTGATGACGTTCCTGTGGGTTTTTGGTGAAGATGCTGCACGCACAAGGTGGTCCGTGACAAGGCGATTACGATGGGGTGGTCGGGGCGACCAGAGCATCGTCAATGGTGAGTAATTTCGCGGTGGAAGGAGCTTCAGGCGGCGAGGCTTCAACTCCAAATTCTGGCGAGCTCGAGAGGGCTGGGGCGAGGTGAGTGGTGGCGTTGGGATGTGTGAAGAAGGGCGGTGTGGGTGCGCGCTTAAATAGGGCGAGTGCGACGTTGGTTCGAGTGGACACCGACGAGATTTTAGGAATCAGCGATGAGAAAGGAAGGGGAAAGACCAGGACAGATGAGACAGATGAGAATTTGATTGGGCATTTAAATGCCGGCAAGATCACGTGAATTTTGGATGATTTGCTCAGGTTTTTGGAAGGTTTGAAGCGACACTAATGGCAGACTCGAATGAAGATGGATAAGAGTGAAAGGAAAGAGAAGGTGACGTGGACAGTGGGCCCCACGTGTCAACAAAAGAAAAGAATGGAAAGGGGTTGGAGAGGCTGACGTGCGGGCCCCACGCGCTAGTGAGACAAAGAGAGAGGGAGGGCGGAGCGGAGTTGGGCCGCACGCCATGGGCTATGCGCGTGCGGAAAGAAAGATGGGCCAAAAAGATTCGGCCTGAATTCTCTTTCCGGATTTTAAATGCTTTAGTGATTTTAAATAATTTAGTTGATTCATTTAGGCTTTAGAAAATAGCAAATAAAGTCCAAAAATTATGAGAAAATTCATAGAAATTCCCTGAGTCATTTTGGACTTAAATAAAATATTTCTAACTCATAACTAGTATTTAATTTTGTAAATAATTTATTTTGGCTTTAAAATAATTAAGGAAAAGCTTTTAAAATTTCAGAAAAAACGAGGAAAATAATTAAATTTTATTTTTAACTCGAAATTGAAATTTGGGCTGTTACAGAAACTCTTGTCGGACCAACCATTGGTTGCCTTCAATTTCAGCAGTTAAAACACGGATGACAACCTTGTGTATTCTGGCTTGTAGCCTGGGAACATAAGTTTCTCGGAGTCCTCCATCAAGCCCTCGAATTTACCAAACTCTCTCTCAGTATAGTTCCCTTCTGCATCACATAGCATCTGATCCAGATTGTCATCGTGTGACTTATCCTCACCGAAAGCACAGTCCACATCCCAAGATATCGTTGTTACTACCTTCTGATAATTATCTCTTCACCGTGACTAGTCTAACATGTGTACCCTTTTTGAAACCTCTTGAATCAAGTGCGACGATTCTCGCCGAGTTGGTAAACATCTTTAGATTATCACAATCAATGCATGGACAATACATAAATTTCATCCCCTTCTTCAGCATATACTGCTCGGCATCTCTTCTAAAAGCAAACACACCATCGATGTACTATTCACTCACATGGTTCTCAACGTACATCCAGTTTTGGTCCATCTACACTACACATGTAACAAATTAGTGTTAAATTATATTAATGCTCCTATAGTTAGCTAGCTAGCCATTACACTTACACATATCATTCACCTTAAATTTTCCATCTAAAGTAGCTAGCTACATACTATTCATGAAGTAATATATATATCAAGCAAGAATATATTGAAGTACACTAGGAGTAGTGAGACCCATTCTTAAATTGGAGAAAACTACCAAGCTAGATCTAAACCTAGCTATCATCTCTCTTGATTATAATGCATATAATTAGAAGCAAATACTAACTTTAGATCACCAAGAACAAATAAATCTATAAGCACACTTGCAAATATGCGGTATGCTTCCATAAAACGCCCCAAATCTAATGGACAGGGAGGAGGAAGAAGTAGAGTTCGAGAAATAAAGCCGCCGATGTATCGCTCATCAGAGACAGATCTGTCGGGATGGGTCAGGTATTTAATAACAGAGTACATATCATAGACACTTTCAATTTTAAATAGTCTGTGATGTAAAATTATCACAGATGGTGCTTGTTAAGAATCATCAGTGCATTATCACAGACGGTTCTTATTAAACCGTCTGTGATGTCTGCAGTTATCACAAACGGTGCTTGTTAAGAACAGTGTGTGAATTATCATAGACGGTTCGAATTAAAAACTATTTGCGATCATTATGTATCGTAGACGGTTCTATTTTAGAACCGTTTGTGATACATATCACAGACGGTTTGTTCCACTAAACCGCCTGTGATAGTTCCGTCTATAGCTAAAAAATATCCTATTTTTTGGCTAGCCTCAGGACTAAATATGTATGACTTGTTTTACACTGGTCAGTAATGTTGTCATGTCATTATACTGAGACTGCTTACATAGAAGACGGTAAGATAAACACGTTATTCAGTAAACATGTTCAACATAGATAGTAACTTCTACTCTAAATTGGACTTTTTTCAATTTTTGTATTTATATATGGCCAAACAGCGTGGCTAGTAGCTTCTTAGAAATGATTTTCTTAAAAAAGTAGAAATAAAAAGATCAACTTTTTTCTAGCAGCCCAAGTAGACTGCTATCTCTGTCTTCAATTCTTTGTAGGTGACGTTGTTGGCATCGGAGGGTTTAGGGTTAGCATAGGTTCCCCAAAACACGTCCATCTGTTGACACGCTCGTTCGAGAGTAGCCCAAAGATGCTCCGACTCAAGGACCAAGTCGAAATGTGCCCAGAGGCTCTCTTTCCTCGCTCGAGGTGTCTCGGCATGGTAGACCCAATCGTTCGTTGTCTCGATGTTGTCGTCGAAGTGATGGTAATCCTCTTGGAGATGTGCAACATTGTTCTGGAGGACCACGTCGATGGCGAGGTTAGCTCGCCGAAGGCGGGAGACCACTCGAAAGACGTGGCGAAAGAGGATGTCAATACGGTGGAAGGTGGCCATCACATGCTCTAGCATAACCTTGGGTAGAGGAGGCAGGACACTGTTGGCACAATGTCATTCCTAGCATCCGCCAACAGATGGTTAGAGAGGTGCTCATACAGGATGGATAGGTAGGCCATTAATGCCGGCGACAAGGATGAGTAGGGAGCCATTTCGTTTGTGCTTGAGAGTAGAACGATGTGGGGATTCATCTTTGGTGGCGGATGATCATTTTTAAAAAAACAAGAAATAAATTCAGTGCGTGAGATGAAGAGACGCATGGGGAGTCGAAGCGGCATAGGTGAGACGAAGAGACATATCACATATACTTCCAACCAAAAACCTTCTGTGAATTATCATAGATGGTTCGGATTAAAAAAATGTCTGCGACATCTGTAATTATCACAGACGATGCTTGTTAAGAACCGTCTGTGAATTATCACAGACGGTTCTTAACATGAACCGCTCAGGACGTTCGCAATTATCATGCATTTGTTCTTATTAAAAACTGTATGTGATAATGTAATACCCCGGTTATCGTTAAGAGAGAAACTTGTTCGGGAGAGGGAATGTAATACTCCAAATTTATTTAAGTGAGAAGAAATAATTTAGGGAGAAGAACCAATTAGAAAATGGATTTAACAGAAGTTTAGAGGGGGGTGTAATACTCCGAAATGTGTTAGAGAGAAAACAAAAAAAAAATAGTTAAAAGGATTTTTCTGAAATTTCTTCAAAACCTGAGCCATGGGCTTTTGGCCCACAGCACCAAGGTCCAAAAGGGTGGAAACCCTAATTTTTGCTACAGTACCAACCAGTGCTACAGTAGTTGTAGCCGTGCTACAGTAGCACTGTGCTACAGTGCATTGCCCCCCTGCTGCTCCTCCTCTCCCAGGCGCCATCCTCCCACTGCCAGCGAAGAACGCCCGGGTTGTTGGCCGGCCAAGAAGAAGAAGAATGAAGGGGAGAAGAGAAGAAGAGAGATCACTAGCGGGAGCTCGTGATCTTTAGCTGCTCGTTGAGGGTGGGGGATTGGTCCCAGGGGCAGCGCCCTCTTCGCGTCTACTGTTTCTGCACGGTTGAGGCAAGTATCCTGTTTGTAGCACAAATATGATTGGTTGATGTGATTGCTTACGTTTACTCGTATTAGTCATACATGGATGATAGTGTGATGAATATGAATAGAATTTGGTGAATGCATGTTTACAGCTAAAGCTTTCCTAAGTATGTTGTTAATGCCTTACATGCTTTGTGAGATCTGAAGTTGTGGTATGTACTTGTTGATTCATATGTATGAAAGATAGGGTCATAGTACATATGCATACTGAAAGCATACCTCAGACTTGGTCGCGTGGTGACCAAGTATATATAGTTGAGGTCCCCGTCATGTAAATGGCGGGCTTGTGGTCCCCACATTCGTGGAATGTGGGCATTGAGGAGAGGTCCCCATCATGAAGATGATGGGCAATGGTCCCTATACTCATGGAGTATAGGCTTTGGTCCCCGTGCGGAGGGCACGGCAAGGGTATACATCGACGGTTTTATACCCGCATTACACAAGAAATGCTAAAAGAGATAAAGATTAAAAGATGCATTGCATGTTCATACTACATAAGCATGGGAGTTATATTTAGTGTAATGCTTCTTTTGACATGTTGATGCCATATCTGTGTGTTTAATGCTTCTTTTATAAATACTTGTCGAGTCATTAGACTCACCCTTGCTTTGTTGTGTTTTAGGTACCACAGCAAGAACGGCATGCATGGGAGGGAGTAGTTTTGTTGGAATGCACTCACTACCTTTCATCCTAAAGAAAGAATAGCATTTGGTTCATACTCTATAAATAAGCAATCCGGTTGAGATTCATTCATAGCTTTGGTTGAATGCTTTGGCTTGTTTGTAATAATGAGATTAGCGAATTTGGATTATGCTTATTATTGTTTTTTCGGAATAGACTATCTTGCATGCTTGGATGAATTTGGATATTGAATTATTATTTATGTTATATTTAATTGCTGAAACCTCGGTATAGTTAACTATACAAAGGAGGTTCTGCTGAAAAATTTGGTAAATGGTCTTAATAGTATTGTTTAATTTTATTTTACTAGCATTCTGTGCTCAATGTTGAGGTGGGGTGTTACAGGGAAATTAGTATAATTTCAGAAATTTTGGAGGAATTTGGGAACTTGGGCCTCCCGCCCAAGCTAGGGCAGCATGTGGTCGGCCATTAGTGGGGGAGGCGCCCCTAAGGCCCAAAGCCGAAGCTGCCCCTCCTCTTTAACCCCTTCACCCTCCCCTTTCCCTCCCCAAGCCGCCACCCTCCTGCCCAAGCTGCCACCTCCTCCTGCTCCTAGCACCTCCCCTCCTGCCATTGGAGCTGCCCCTCCCTGCCCCTTGGTGCTGCAACTCTGCTGCCGGCCAACGCGAGGGAAGGAGAAGAAGACAGCGAGACTACTGGCCTAAAGGGAGGAAGGAAGAGGGAGTAGAAGAAGATCTTCTTTGTGGGGTTTGATCAGCAACTTCCTTTGGATCTTCAAGGGTAACGAACAATTTTCCTCGCTGGTTGAATCGTATTAGATGCGTAATTTGCCATGATTAGGGGATCGAAGTCCTGCTGTGTTTAGAATCAGATTCTATCCATTAATTGTGCATCAGTTGTATGTAGTTAAATTCCTAATTGAGGGATTTCGTCTCCTAGAGTTTTGTAGGGCTCGTTCTCAGCTTACCATAGATTTAAAGATCACCCAAATTGGAGTTGTGGTCTAAAAGTGACGTTGCTTTTACCGCTGCTGTCCAGAAAGTCTGACGAACTTGAGCAATCGTCTTGTTCATTAATTAAGATCATGTTAAGGGCTGAATCAGGGATTTCACACAAAACAATTGTTGTAGAAAATTTGATAATATTTCCATATTGTTAAAAATATTGAATTTTGGTTAAGCCAATCAAAAGTTATGAATTTTCTTCCACTGCTGTAATTTCTGTCAGACATATTATAGTTCTATAGTTTCATCTGATTATTAGACACAGAAGTTGGCCGAATTAGAAAGTTTTGCCAAATAGGTTAATGTAGAGGATTTCATTACCTTACCAGATAATCTAAGATCACGCCGTTTCGAGTTTCAGAGCAAAAGTTATGAAGTTTTTAATACTGCTGTCCAATATAGCTTCCTGATTAGCATGTTGTCTAGCTTGAGTAGATCAAGAAATTAATCTTGAGTTTTGGGAAGATGAGATAGAGCGAGCGAGTAATGTATTGTTATGTACATTTGATTGATGCTTAGTATTTATTCATGGTTGCTGTGGTGGTGAAGCCCGGGCAAGATGTTTCGCGTTGTTTTCCGCCTCACGGTTGAGGCAAGTGCAAGTAGTAATAATGAATTGCTATGTTTCATACTTGATGAATGCCAAGGTTTAATCAGGAGGCTTTATATTTGATAATGTTGATGAGCATTTACATTTTCATGATGAGTTGATATTGTGAGTTCAATTTGCATCATGACATACATTTCTGTACCTTGGTCTACGTGGTAGCTAAGGATTTGTTCCTTTGAGATCCCCATCATGCATTGGACGGGCATAGATCCCCATCATGCATTGTACAAGTTAGTCCCCACACTCGTGGAGTGTGGGCATGAGGTCTCTATGCCTGAGGGCACAGGCTTGAGTATGTATCGACGGATACACTACTCAGCATTACCGGTAATTGCAAAGAAGTTGAAGAAAGAGCATTCATGACATGTACTGTCGGGACCCAAAATATGCAATTCTGGACCCTCTGTGTATAATGCACTAGTCCATGATCAAGCTAGTGCACACAGTGTCAACACAGATGAATATCGATCCACACAAACGATTAATAACATAAACGAGTAATTTGATTAACAAATAAGGGTTTTGACCTTATGGTCGAGTTTACAATTATTAAGCCACGCAGGTCGACAAAGAAAATAAAATAGCAATGAACAAAGAAACTTCAGCGAATCCCATCAATTCACCTTAGGCAACCGAGGGGATCAAGACCCTACGATCAAGCACCTTCGATGAACTCCTCCTCAAAAGCAAAGCGATGACTCCTCTTCATTGTATATTTTACAACAAGCATGAGTACACAACCGCATTCGCAAGTCATACCACAAAAATGCAATTATACATGATGGCTTATTCCAAAGGAATGGCTTCTGTGGCTCTTTTGCAGAAATGCAGCATTTGCAGTTTGAATACAAGTAATAGATTGAAAGCATAATTCAAAAAAAAATAGACAATAATAGTTTGACAGTTTTATTTCACAAAGACACATAGCCTAAACAAGCTATTCACATAGCCATATGACTTAAGTCACACAGCTCCTTCCCAAGATTTTCATGAAAATCTACCCCTCGTGTGAAATCCCCGAGCATGTCCATGACCATGACACGGCTATTCGAATAGATTGATTAACACTCAGAGAGGTTGTACACTTTGCCCACAAGATACAACTAGTGTAGCTAGCACTAGCCGTAACAAAATAGTTCAAAACTTCATCTCGACATTGACACTCCCGGTATGCTTAGCCACCACAGACGCACATCGTTGGACAGGGACACGGCGAACCACCCCATGATGCGACTACTTGGTAGTACACACCTCCACCCAATTCGACACAGCTAACCTACAACCCGAGTAATCAATGTCAAGACTCCATAACTTACTAAGTTAGGCCCGTCCCATACCGTGCATGTGGTTGTACGAAAGGCTCATTCAATGGCGCACAAAGTTAAGTCCTTAATTAACCGGGCAAGACTTCCAAATTCTAACCTATCATTCCCGCCAACACAGATCCACCATAAAAGTATACGGCACCACTTGCCCCTATCCAAAACCTTTTCGCACCCTGTTGGTTAAGTGCAACATATGCCATCAACGAGTAATAACACATAGTACACATAGTTTTTATCACATAGTTCCATAGTCACTTAGTCAAGTTTATATTTGCAACTTACATGAGATGATGACTCGTAGCATGGCTAAGCAATCTAATCACATCTAACCATCCCACGTTGGTAATACAATAGCACCAACTAAATAAACCAATCTAGGGTGACAAAAGATTATGGCATACAATTAGACAAGGAGATCATAACAAATTGGATATTAACTAATCCCAAAAACATTGAAATAAATAATTAAAGTAAATACAATAATTTAAATCAATATAACTTTTGAAAACTGGGTTCAATATGATCAAAGGTATAACTTGCCTTGGAATAGGTCTAAGTACTGATCTTGCTCTTGAGGTGCTCCTTCTTCAAATCTTCCCGAAATATCGACGTCTACTCGCAAACAAAAGCAAATAAACAAAACAAATAAATAACAAAGGCAAAACAAACTCCAAAAATTAAATAAAAATCTCAGATAAATAGATCTCGAATTTAGATGAATTTAGAAATTTGAATGGGCTTAAACAGAGTTCGGATGCAAAAGATATGAGCTTGGGAAGTTTGAATATAAAAGAAACCCTAATAATTGGATTATTCCGAATTCCGAATTATTTCTCTAAAGAAAAATCGGATTATTGCGCAACGATGACGTCAGCAATAGAATTTCCGGAATAAGAAAATAAAAAGGAAATACTGACATGTGGGACCCACATGTCAGCCTCATAGTCCACGGTAGACCAAGTCCACTGAACCGACGCACAGGTTTAGATCTAGACTGCCACGCGTATGCACACGTGGACGCTGACGCGGCTCCCACAGAAGCACAGAGGGCGAGGTGGCGCTGACGCGGACGGCGGCGGTGCACGGGAACCAAGGTTCTGGCGAACGGCGACGAACGAACGGTGATGGGTGGTACCAGGGGTAGAGGGGAACGCGGGGATCACGATGGTGTGCTCACGGGTGGATGGGAGTGACGAGGATGGCCGGCGGCGAGGTCGAAGCGGCGGAGCGGCTCGGCTTGAAGAGGCGACGGTGAACCAGGGCATCTCTGGAGAAACGGGTGCACGCACCAGATGGCTCTCGACACGGTGAGTCTGAAGAGGTGCTCGACGACGGCTAAGGATCACCGACGGTGGCGGAATCCGACGAAGAAGCTCACGGCGCGCTAGGTTCAAGCTCCAATCGGGCGAAGAGGCGGCGCTAGGGTTGGCGATCGCAGGAAAAGGCAATGGCTTGATGCGAACCTCAGGACGCGGTCATGGTCCTTAAATAGGCACGGAGGTAGGGATTCGTGAGCGGCACGGCGACGCAGGTCCCGGCTGGACACGGACGCAGAGTCCGCGATTTAAGACGACGATGACATGGCGGCGGGGTCCACAAGGCATTGAAAGAGGTTCAAGTAGTCCGCGTGGCGAAATGGCGTCATGGCCGACGGGACGGGACCGGAGCGGCTAGAGAGAGAGAGAGAGAGAGAGAGAGAGAGAGAGAGGAGGACCACATGACAAAGGATTTCATGACGCAGCGTCAGAAACCGGCCGCCAGAGATAGGCCGAACGAACAAGACTGGCCGAATGAGTTGAATTCGCCCTAAACTTATCTGAGATTTTAAATACTTTTTCTTTTTAATAAAATACCAAAAATTCAAATAATCAATAGAAAATAGCAAATGAACTTCGAAAAATTCTAGAAAATATATCCAAGCACAAAGAACCCAAATAAAATAGTTTTGACCATTGTTGATGTTGACTTTAATCATATTAAATTGTTTTGATGTACAAAGTCCATGTTTAAGCTTTTAAGTTACATTCAAATAAAATCAAATGGTGAATTTTATCCTACTAACTATTCAAAGGATTTTTAAAGCTCAGAAAATTGGGATGTTACATGTACATTGCATTCTTGCATAAGAGATGGTTTTGTGATTCATTACTGTTGTTCATAATGGGATTGGTTATCCCCATTGGTTGATTATGATGCTATGTTATTTATTGCTGTTGCACTATGCTGAGTCATGGACTCACTCTTGCTGTGTTGTGCTTTCTAGGTACCTCTCGAGGCAAATGACATGCATGGGAAGGTAGACATGGTGCACGTCATGAATACACAATCCACAATGAATAAATTAGTTCAACTATCCACAATTCATATTCTTGATAATTACTTTAGATTCAGTTTGTGACCACCCTTCGTGGTGGATGTTTTAATTTTGATCATGGATGATTCACTTATGTTCATAATTCTCCATTATTTGAGTTCATCTAATTCTATTTTATGGATTAAAATGTTTGGTTTGAATATTCTATCATCCTCGTTGTTTACCTGATCATTGATGCTTTAGATGTATCTTTCTGATTAATGGTTGCCTTAGCGTAGCATTGTTGGATTTGATAAAGAGGTGTCCTGAATGATTTAAATTCAATTGGTACATGATATACTTCTTATTGAGTATTTGTAGATTGTGCTAGCTCTTGATTATTAGCATGATGTCGTTCAATGATTGAATGTTGGTTGATTTGTTTATTAAGATGTTGAGATTAATTGGTTCAGTAGAGTAGTTTGGTAGCATCCTAGGCTCTATGTTGGGCTGGGGTGTTACAGATAATTATGTATCATAGACAGTTCTAGCCATCGCTAGTAACATAGACGGTCACGCTTGTAAAATCGTCTGTGATAATTATAACATAGACGGTTCTCCAGGAACTGTCTGTGATGAGGCGTCTAGTATAGCCTATTTTGTAGTAGTGTTTACAGTAGTTGGTTTTTGTTACTCCTATGTTGATACGCTGAATATAACGATCTATACTGTTTTTCACCTTGTATGAAAGTACTAGCTAGTGTGCTGAAAATTTATGATATTTTCGCTCTTTCAACCTCAATGATGTTCACTTTCCCTCTTCAACATTTTTATAAGTATCCACGCTAACAACATATTAGGTGAAAATACGAATATAGTGACAATTAAAAACTTTTGATATTCACAAAACTTAGAAGTTTTGAACAATTCTAAAAACAATACTACATGTAGTGGAGGATATGTTCGGCACCTCTGCAAAAGTTCAAGATCAAACTCGATCGCATTTGTGAGATACAAAGAAAAAGACAAATTCAGTTTTGAAGAGTATTCACTGTTCTAGCAAGAATTTATCTTTTTTGTATCACAAAAATACAATCGAGTTTGATCTTGAAATTTTGTATAGACATATAACACATCCTCCACTACATGTTGTAATTTGTTTGGGAATTTTTTGAAGCTTCTATGTTTGGTGACAATCGAATTTGCACCATATTCATATTTTCACCACATTTGTCATGAACAATCATATATCTCTTATTTCTAAGACATCAATACTAATGATATCATCACCATTTCCTTTATATTTGTCTTATAACCCCTTAATGCACATGCCTAGTCAAAATACGTCCTATAAAGAAAGGGGAAATTGTTTTTCTTTTTTCCCATTCCAAGTATTGCCCAGTGTTAATTTGTCACTCTCAAATGCAAATTGCTACCTTGCCACTCCAAAGGCAAGAAATAGGACTTTGTGCCACTAATCGCTCTGCTTATGAAAATACCATAAATTCGTTATTTCCGTTTTTGTCTTTCATTTACTTGTTTACAAAAAACAAAAAGGACAGCCTATCCTTGACCATGGAGAGGGAACCCGTTGTCGACCACTGCACTCTCCTAAGCTCATGGATTCAATCACATGCCATAGCGGTATTGCATCTCCTCACCTCTACACCTCAAAATCGCATAGGATCTTTTCCTGTCCTTTTTGTATGTGGAAATTCTCAATTTTAAAGGGAAAATGGGTTTAGTGACCTTAACCCCACGATCTTCACCCTGTCTCATGCAAATCCCTTTCGTTCTTTGCTGAAAACGCCAATAGACATCATGACCAATGCAACAAGCATGCAAGATCAAGACAAAGCTCTGTCAAAGGTTGCCAACCCTGGTTCCAAATGTCTAGACAAGACCCTCAAGCGTCACTGAACGTTAGGTGCAACGTCCCAAAATTTGAGTTTTCAAAACTTTTTTTTGTGTAGATTAGGTCCTGGAAAAATTTCACCAATTTTTCTTGAATTCACAAAGCTTAATTGGGAATTTTTAAAATTTAAAATATTTAATTTGACTAATGTAAACATCAATTAAAAGAAAAACAATGTTAGTTGGGTTCCTTGTGTTCGAAGGAATTTTCCTGTATTTTCCTGGTTTTTTTTTGAATTTATTTGCTATTTATTTTGCCTCTTTAGCCTTTTTCTAAATTCCTAAATTAGTTTCTTTTTTCTTTTATATATCTTTGTGGGCTAAATTTGCTTGGCCCATTCCTTTCTCCTCTCTCTTCGGCCCACTTCTCATTTGGTCCGACCCACTTCCCTTTTTCGCTTTCCTTCCGGCCCAAGTCCGCATCATCGGCCACCTTCCTCTTTCCCATTTAACTCTAGCATGCACTAATCATACCAAACTCACCAAAATAAGATACAAATGGAACATAGTTAGTTTTTTGATATAGTTGCTATACATGCCGCCCGTAGGCGATGTGCAACTACTTGGAACAAAGAGAGCAAATGATTATAAAATCCAGTGTATACAAGCTAAGTAATATCATTAGGATGTATATATTCTAAGAATAAACCCTAATTTAATGCAAATATCGTTGTAAGGCATCGTCTTCTCATCCTTTCGCCATTGCTCTCACCGACAACTACTTAGTGTGGCTATTATTGAAAAAGAGAGACAATCAATGGAGACAAATTAGTTTGCACAAATCAAATGAATGTGAGGTAAGAATTACTGCTAGGATGGGTAAGAAAGAAAGGAATTATATTAGTTGCAGTTTTGCCAAATCTTTGCTAGTTTGAAAATACTCTTTGCAAAACAAAAATCCTAACAACGTCCATTACTATGGCTTAACCTACAGTCAGTATGGCTCTAATACCAGCCTTTGTGAGAGCCGCCGGCGATTTAACTTGTAATGCTTAACCCTCTAATTGGTCCGAGCATCACAAATTAAATTTTTCCGCTCTTAGTGCACTATGTACCTCACAGGAGCGGTACACATACACGCTCACAAACATCAATATCAATCCATACACAAGTTATTACAATACCGACAACTTCATAATTTACTACATATGAACATACAAGGTTCAATTTCGTACAAAGGGCCCACCGGCCAAATAACAAGATAAAATATCAAGTACACAGCGAAAATAGTGAATAAACTGAATTAACCATAAATGAAGTCCCAATGGCTTGCCATCACCGCAGGGCAACCGATCGGGTTGAAACCATAACAATCCGACGCTCTGCACAATCTTTCCTTACGATTCGATCTCACACTGCTGTCTAGATTAGTAATAAAGCAAACAATGAGTACACGAATGTACTCCACAAGACTTTACCAAGCATATACATAGCTACATGCAAGCTCTACTCAAAGGAGAAGGCTATAGGGTTTATTTTCAGCACAAAGCAATAATTCAGTTGAATACAATGTAGTAGATTCAAATGGCAAGTGAGCAAACGTTTTTAAGACTTCAAATAATAGCGAGTAATTAACAATAGACATCAACTAAACATCAACAGGTGGTCACCCCCATAGCACACAAACATAGCATGAGAACCACTCTCAATACCACCGATCAAGTTTTAAGTTTAAATTCCAAAATGTTGAGTCTAACTCTCGAAAGACCTCCCCAAACGTATCCATAACCAAGGACTTGACTATTCGAATACATTAAACCCTGTAGGGGTGTACAACTATACCCACACGTTAGACCGCCTTTTCGTCAAGCTACAGAGCACACTTCCTTAGGTATGCCGGCAAGACTAAGTCCTACGAGACGTTTTCCAATATAATGCGTTAACTACAAGCCACCTGTATGGATAGAAACCCATACGTTGTGTTAGAGTCATCGGTAAAGCCTAGGTCAACTACCCCTCGGGGTAAAGCCTAGGACAACTATAGATGCTCCTGGGTGTGGAGAACCTAGACAGGAACCCACCCCTACACACCCAACAATAACAGAACAATTCTTTTTAACACAACACACAACCACCACTTGCGACTCGAAACTAACACACACCAAAGTACTAAGTCAAGAGGGGTTCCCAGTACCCTCATGTGGAATGCACATAACAATGCTTGGTTCGGTGTAACAAGATGTTCGGTCCTTGTTGACTCAAGCACGAGCCACATACCCAATAACCACACCAACAACCATTTGCCTGAGTCCAAATCGTTTTATTTTCATTTTAGTTTTACAAATATAATAGCACAGGGTGCTGAATATAACATAATAAAAATGGGTTATGTGATCAAGGTCATCGACAAGTCGACAACCGCCCAATCTACCAGAAGCTAAGCATGACATCGAATAAGCATAAATAGACCATATAACATCCACATGCTCTAATTCACCAATGGAATTATTAACTTAGGCTAGTGGAAGGGGATGACAATTTTAGGGAATTCATGCAATAGGATTGACTAACTCTAGCGACAAACATAACTTGACAAATAAGGCATGCAAACATATAGTTGCAAAACAAGATAATAAATTTTGAATGTAATAGTATCAACATGCATAAAAGTAATGGGTGCTTTCCTTTTCTTGCTGGTACTCTAGACATTCTTATGATCATCTCCGTTGCACTCTTAATCATCTTCATCTAACGATAAGAACCAACAAAGCGAAAACACCAAATAAACACGAAAATTCCAAAAGTCTTCAAAAATTATGAAATTAATAAAAACATATATTATGATTTAATATGAATTTAGAAATAAAAATTATTCAATTTGGAGTTTGTATGTGAAAGTTATGCCCTAAACGATTTCTACTAGGAGGAAAAATCCAACAATTAGGGTTTGATTCATCGCTCACCGATTTGATACTTTTCACATAATTTTCTAGAGTTGTGGTGGAGGTAAATTTTATATGGAATGGAAGAGATTAATTTGTTATGAACAACAAAAATTGAATCACCCCAATTGGAGTTCAAATGAATTTCTTATGGATTTTTGAAGTTAATTCAATTTCTAGTTTAAAATAATTCCTTCCAGAAATTAATTCTAATTTCGAAATTTTCTGGGACATTAACATGTTTCAAACCTATTACAAGTTAAAGTACATAAAAAATGGAAGCCAACAAAATTGGTTCCACTCAAATTGGAGTTGATTTGAATTAGTTATGAATTTTATTCAAAGTATGTACTAAAGATTCTTAACTCTAATTGCTTTTACCAATTTTCTTACCAATCATCCTATTAACTTATTGCTACTATTGCTATTGTCATCTTTAACTACCCTTAGATCATCTTCCTAAACTAATGTGCTATTTAGCTAACCTTCCTCCAAAATTTCAACTTCTACTATGCTAATCCAATTGAATTCATCACAACACCTTCTCTAATTACTAGCGCATCAAAAGGATTTTACTATTTTTAGAAGGATATTCAAAGGTTAATTGAATCAAGAATAATTATAACTACTAGAGTTAGCCATACTATTAGCCACTGCCATTTCACTTTTCATCTAACCTCTTCTCTGATCATCTATCTAGCAAAAGAACATCTTTTAGAAAAGGGATGCTGCCAATTCAACTTCTTGCTAAATCGAATTTCAATTAGCTAAACATCTTTATAAGTGGAATTACTGTTAGTTAACAAGGTTATTCTTATATCTCCCTGCTGTTCATACATTTTTATCCAAAGGAGTTTGTTGTATTGAGGTGCTATTAAATACTTGTTCTCACTCAATTTAATTATCCATTTGCTAAATGCACTTAAACATCCATGAAAAGATAAAATGCCATGCTTAATATGATGAGTATGCAACAAGGACCACTAATTAATATAAACGTGGTAACGCGATTTAACTAAAGATTTTACTATCGCACGTGCTAGGTGTGCGACTACCACTAGACGACGTCTTCTCGGCTCCACGTCCTTGTCTGCCATAGTCGTTGCTGATCCCACATCCGCGTCCACATCTATGTCCCGCTCCGCATCGGCACCGCCACGTCATGCACAACATGCCATGCCACCTCTGCCTTGGTGCTATCGCTCTCGGCCACGCCCACGGAGCCGCTTTGCCGATGCCGCGTTCAAGCGCGACACACCACAACACCTTGCCTCGCTCGGGCCGCCACGCCACTGCATGCATGGCCATCACATGAATGCATCGCACTCTCGGCCGACTCCTCCATGCCACCGTCTTCACGCTGTTGCTCGCCGTCCATGCCTCCTCGCCTCAACTGCCCCGGGATCGGCCACCACCGGGTCGACGCCGCCACGTGTCGTCACTTGGCCGCTCCCATAGCCATTGTGCCCTCGCCTGGGTGCCACGCCGTTGTCGTGCGCTGGGCGCCTGCCACCTCACCGCGCCTCCACTGCTCCACCGTCCGGGCGGCTGCTTGTTGACGTTGCACCCTCGGATGTTGCTGGACAGCGCCTTGTCTAGCTGCCGTAGCTGCATCGGCGATGCCGTGCATGCCGTTGTGCTGTTGCGCTCCCGTGTTGGCCGTCGCGCCCGGCTGCCAGTGTAACAACCCAAACAATGGTTTATGTTTCAAATGTATAAAATTATGAGATTTTTAAAACTTTTGATGAATCTCATGAGTTCACATTTGGTTTTCTAAAGTTTGCTTTGAATTTCAAACTTTTGAAATGAATTCAAGTTTCTATTTGATTCTAGAAAAATGTTTGTATAAAAGTTTCTAGAAATAATTTTGTAAAATACTAGATTATTTATCATGAATTAATATAATTGTTTACCAATTTTTATAAGTCAATTTGACCACACTAAAATCCTAGCCGTGTCACTAATGCAGAATTGTAAAAGGAATTAATTCTCACAAATGGAGAATGAATAGTGATGTAAATAAATTTTCCTAAGTCCTATTTGAATCTGAGAAAACTCACAAAAATTTTTAGAATTTTATTGCTATTTAAACCGCCAAGTCAAACTAGTAGTGTAATACCCCGTTTTTCGATTAGAGAGAATTTAATCGAGAAAGAAAATTAAATTAGAATTCAGAGTTTTGGGGGAAATTTTGGATTTGGGCCTTCGACCCAGGCTTGTACATCCTTGGGGCCGGCCAAGACTGGGCCCAGAGGGGGGATTTTTCGTCCATTGGGCCTAAGCCCATGCCGCCCCACTTCCCTAACCCTAGCTGAAATTCTCTCCTCCCTTCCTCCCCAAGCCGCCACTTCTTGCCTCCCCAAGCTGCAGCTCACCTCCCCGGCCGAATCTCCCTTCCTCCTCACCCTTGGCTGCCTCCTTCCTGCTCTCCCTTCCCCATTGGTGCCCCATCTTCCTCCCTCAAGGTCCAAACCTCCATTGTCGCTCTTTCTTGGAGAAGTCCAGCAGCTGGCCGGTTGCAAGGAGGAGGAAAAGAGAAGGGGAAGAGGGGAGAAAGGAGGAGAAGAGGTTTGAACTGCGACTTTTGGAGGTCTTCAAGGGTACCGTTGAGTTCTCGCTGTTTTGGTGGACGTAGATTTGTTATTTGCTATGATTAGTGGATCTACGTTCTGCTGCAGTAATTTCCAGATTTCTGTTCCCTGTTGTACGTCAGGTTTCGTATAGATTCCAGCCGAATTAGAATTTGGGTTCTCCTAGAGAGTTGTGGGGTGTTTCGTTAGGTTTCCATGGCCTCTGAGTTCACCTGAATCCGAGTTACGGTTTGAGAGTTACGGCCTTTTGTTTACTGCTGTCTAGAATCCCAGTTAATTCTCAGCAGTCACATTGCGTAGCAGATTGAACGTTGTTAAGTTCTGAATCAGGAATCCTCCCTACTCTGAAATTTGTATTTTATTGTCTTACCTTTCCACGGCCACCAAGAACACGTAATTCCGACATTTGTGTCAAAAGTTATGTTAGTTTCTTTCTTGCTGTCCAGATTTCTGACTAGTTTAATCTGTCGTTTTGTCTTTTAAAATATGTTCATGTTAGAGGCAAATTCAGGGTTTCCACCCAACTAGTTTCTTCTATCAAATTTTGTAACCTTTCCAGAATGTTAAAGAACGCCTTGATCGGAGTTGTAGATCAATAGTTGTGTTAATTTATTTTCTGCTGCCCGTTTCATCGGGACAGTGTTCTGTCTATTCAAGTTCATCTCTGTCAGAGTATATTAATTTTGGCCGAATTGGATTATCTCCCCAACTAGGTTTTAGTCAATATGTTTGTTAAGTTTCCATAGGATCTGGGCTCACCTCATTTCGAGTCTGTAACATCCCAATTTTCAGAGCTTTTAAAATCTTTTGAATAGTTAGTAGGGAGAAATTCACCATTTGGATTTATTTGAATTTAATTTAAAAAGCTTAATATTGGACTTTGTGTAACAAAACAATTTAATATGACTAAAGTCAACATGAACAATAGTGAAAACTATTTTATTTGGATCCTATGAGCTTGGATATATTTTCCGAATTTTCTAGAATTTTTCCAAGTTCATTTGCTAATTTCCATTGCTTATTTGATTTCGGTATTTTCTTAAAAGAAAAAGGTATTTAAATCTCCGAATAGTGATCGGCCGAATCTCTCTCGCCCAACTCCTTTCCTCGCCAAATTTCCACTCGCCCACTCATTCTCGCCGTTGATCAGATCGACGCCGAGATCTCACAAGCACGCGAGCACTCTCTCTCTCTCTCGACGCGTGGGCCCGGCAACGCTGCTGCCCCGACTTGGTCTCGCTCTCCGAAGTCGCCGCTGCGCCCGCCATTGCCGCTTATGAAGCTCCGTCCGACAATATCGCGAATCGCCCCGATTTTGTCGCGGATGATCGCTTTAGAAGCCCTATCCTCCCGACTCGTTCAAACAAAATTCAAATTCAAATTCGTCTCTATCTCCTTTATCTCCGCGAGCCCTTCTCGGTGGTTTCAACCTCCGCCGCAAGACGCCGCCCGAGGCCGCTTAGACCCTATAAGTAGCACCTCGAGGATCGCCGCACCCTTTCCAAAAACCCCAAACCAATTGCCCTCTCGAGCCCTTGAGCCCCAGCAATCGGAGTTTTGGTCACGGTCACCGAACCCTAAAACTCCGATCCTCTCGCCGCGGTGACGCATTGCCTCCGGGAGTGCACCGCTGCCTTCTCGCCAGAGCTACCCCGAGAACCCTCGCCACACGAGCTACACCGAGCGCCCTTGCCGACAAAACCCGGCTCTTCGCCGCTTGAACCTCGCCACGGCCACCACAACCACCCCGACCACCCGAGCCGCACGAAGAGGTTCGCAATAACACCTCTACCCTTTGGTACCACCCACCGCCACCAGATCGCCGCTGTCACGGACCATTGGGTCCAGGCGCCGCCCCCGCCACCTCCACCTCGTCGCCATCGCCTCCGTGGCACACGCGTGGCAGCCACGTGCTGGCGCCAAGGCGCCACCACGCAGCATGCGCCAAATTTCCAAATTTCGACCCAGAGGCTCGGTGGACTTGGTCTACTGTGAGTCGTGCCAATCGACATGTGGGCCCCACATGTCGATTTTCTTTATTATTCCTTTTCCGAAATTCCCAGGGCTGACGTCATGTTGATGTCATGCTGACGCAATATTCTGATTTTTCTCATAAGAAATAATTCGAATTCCGAAAATCCAATTTTAGGGTTTTTTTAGATTTAAACTTTGAAACCCCATATCTTTTGCATCCTAACTCCAAATTCATCCATTCAAATTTCTAAAATCGTCTAAAATCCAGATCTATCTATTGGAGATTTTAATTATTTTATTGGAGTTATTTGCTTCTGTTATTTATTTAGTTTGTTTGTTTGTCTCGCTTTGCGAGTAGACTTCGACGTCACCGAAGAGTTGAAGAAGAAGGACCTTTCCAAGATCAAGATCAATTCCTAGACCTTTTTCAAGGCAAGCTATACCCTTGACCATTTTGCTTCCCGCTTTTATTAAAGTATTTTAATTCAAATTATCATCTTAATTCAAGTATTTATTTAAAAGCTTTTGGGTGTAGATGTAAATCCTAATTGTTATGCCTTCCTTGTAAATTGCTATGTCTAAATTCTTTGTCACCCTAGTTATATTAGTTGGTATAGTGTAGCACCAACGTGGGTTGGTTAGTGCGATTAGATTGCTTAGCCATGCCACTAATCACTTGTCATGTAGATTGTTGTATTAATTTGACTAAATGAATATGGAACTACGTGATAAAAGTCTGTGCACTATGTGTTGTATGGCATGTGTTGTACTTAAAACCAACGGGTGGTAAAAGGATTTGGACCGAGGCAAGTGGTGGATACTGTGTGATATGGGGTGTGGTGCTATTTTGGTGGAGCTGTGTGCGGGTTTGATAAGTCAGGTGCTTAGGGATTGTGGTAGTCTTGCCTTGGTCAATTAAGGACCTCACCATGTGCGCCATTGAATCGAGCCTCACCTGCATGCGACCACATGCCCGTATGGGACGGGCCTAGCATAGTAAGATGAATGTCCAAATGCTTTGTTATGATTAGTGCTAGCTACACTAATTATATCTTGTGGGTAAAGTGTACAACCTCTGCAGAGTGTAAAACTATTCAATAGCAGCGTCATGTCATGGACAATGCTCGGGATTTCACACTAGGGTAGATCTTCATAAAAGCTGTGGGAAGGAGCATGTGGTTTAAATCATCCCACTATGTGCTAAAATTGTCTAGGGTGTGCGCCTTTGTGAAATAAATTGTTACACTATTATTGTCTATTTGTTTTACTGCTTTCAATCTATTAATTGTATTCAATTGCAAAAGTCGATTTATGCAAAAGAGCCACGAATGCCTTTCCTTGTAAAAAGCCAAGATGTATATTTTGCATCTCGTGGTGTGGATTAAGTAGTACGGTGTGTACTCACGCTTGTTTTGACGAATCAAGCAGAGGAGGAGTCTTCGCCAAAGATTCGAGGACGAGTATCTTGAAGGTGCCTCGATCGTGAGGTCTCGATCCCACGGCTGCTCGTGGTGAATCGATGGGACGCCACCGCTGCTTCGCTTCATTGCCGCTTATTTATCTCATAGCCTGCGTGGCTTGAATAATTGTAAACTCGACCTTAAGGTCAAAACCATTATTTATTAATCAAAATTATTCGCTTATGCTATTATTCGCTTGTATGGATCGATTTCACCTTTGTTACCACTCGTGTGCACTAGCGTGATCCTCGGCTAGTGCGTTGAACACGAGGGTCCTGAATTGTAATTTCGGTCCCGAAAGTGGTATCGAGCCATACCGATCGTAGGTCTAGACCTTAGTTAGATCGGCCGCTTAAATGTCCAAACTATTTTCTAAAAGAAAATTTATCTGCAAGACTAAATTAATCGCTTAACTCCTCTCATATCTCTCTCGACTCATCTATTGCTATAATCTCTACTCTTTTCACTATTTAAAAACTTGGTTTTACCTTTTGTCCGCTCGACAGATGCCGCACCTTCAGACCTTCAGAGATCGCAGAACGGAGGACTTGCCGCAGAGCTATGGAAGCCGCCGCAGACGCCGGAGGCTTTGATCGCCTGATGTACCGTGGCAATGAGTACATAGTCAATGGACGAGATCGTGGTTTGGTCTGCCGCCTAACGGTTCACGCCGAGGAACACCAGAGGCAGCTAGCCCTTGACATCTCACCCGAGGATCACCTTCGCAAGCAAGGAATCCAGAGTCATCACGCTGCCATACTCCGAAGTTCGCCACATCTACGCAGAGAATCGCAAAACACCGTCTTCCGCTACCATCCCAAAGCGCCAGGGAGCTATTCTGCGGCTTCCGCTCATTTAACGGGAAGGCAATGCCACAAGAGGGCATCTTGCATGATTCGCCACGCACGCCAGAGGAGTCACCGGAGATGGCCGCCACCGAGCCGAGGTGTGCCTATCGAGCCCTGGAAGAAGCCGAGGAGAGGATCGCTGCCTTAGAACAAGCACTCTACGGTCAACATGAGATCGAGGATGATCAAGAGGAAGATCCGGAAGAACCAAAGAGGATCCCGAGGAGATTCCTGAGAATCCAAAGAGGTTGCACAGCCTTGGGGACCAGCAGAGCTCAGACAAATGAGGGAGCCACCAGACTGACTCCAAAGACACTGCTCCACCTGCACCAGCCCCGGGACATCGAAACCGGGCCATGAGGATGCCCGCCACTTCAGAGTCTACACCAGCGGGAGCGCCGCCGTGGCTTTGGAGGCTTTCTCGAGTAGTAGTTCGCCTAAGTTCCAGCTTAGTCGTGCCTAGCCGCTTCTTTTTCGTGAGTCGCCTTTAGGCGTAGCTTGTGTGCTTAGGTTCGCTTTATTTTCTGTGTGCAAGTATGAGCCGCAAAGGCCCTTAGGCATTTGTTGCGACCATACTATTAAAATATTAATAAAGATTATTTCATTCAAGTTTCTTGAGTCAGGTTTGTTGGGTTTAACCTATCCCTATCTAATTCTTAACTCACCTTGTGCTCTCTACCCTATCTAACCCATGGAGCTTCACCAGATGGTTCAGACTCGTCATGTCATTGCAAGTGGATCCCAGACCCCCAGACCCGATGATAATCAAATCCTCGCAGGACAAGTACACCCCAAGCACCACCCCTTGACTTGCGTAACTTTGGAGCCTTTATGGCAAAGACAAACTCGATGATGTATACAATGATGAGCCGATGCAAGCCATGAACAACAACAACAAAGAATAATCGTCGGAGGAGCCCCTGCCGCTCAGGGTTATCAGGACCATCCAAGTTGGTCAATTCATGAGGACTCGTCCGCCAACTTTCTCTCGACATGTCTCGCCAAGAGAAGTCGATGATTGGCTTCAAGTGATTGAGAGGAAGCCGCCGATCACCCAATGCAATGATCACGAGAAGGTGTTATATGCCACTCATCGATGGAGGGCATAGCCGCTAATGGTGGGAGAACTCACAGAATGCGCATGAGGCACCGCAGAATATCACATGGGAGGAATTCTCCGCACCTTTCGCCAATATCATGTACCAAGGCATTATGGATCTCAAGAAGGATGAGTTCCGCGCTCTCAAGCTAAGGGGTATGTCGCTGATCGACTACCTAAATAAGTTTTTCAACTAGCTCGCTATGCTCGGAGGATGTCGCCATCGACAGTCTCGCCAGTAACCGCTTCTTGAAGGGTTTGAACTCAGACTACAAGTCAATCTGCTTGCCCACACCTTCTCGGATTTCCGTGAGTTGATTAACAAGGCGTTGGTTATGGAGGACAAACGCAAGGAACTGGAGGATCACCGCAAGCGCCGGATGGCTCAACAGGAAGCCACCACCACAACAAAGAGAGGGCAAGGATAGTGCCACAAATAGCTTACTCGCTTCGGCCACAGAATTCATTCAGACACCTGCAACGCCTTCAAAGACTCGTCCTTTTGTTCAAATTCTCAACCCCACGCCACCAACCCCACCCCAGAAACAACAAAAATGCGCAGATTTGAACAAGAGTGTGTTTCATTGTTGCCAACCAGGGCATTACGCCAATCGTTGTCCTCAAAAGGACTATCACTCCATCCGCTTCAACCTAGGAGCAACACCGCCAAGACCCCAAAGCAGTAACAATCAAGGAGTTTCTCAGGAACCAACACCAGAGGGACGCCATCCGTTGTCGAGGTTGTGTTAATCACGCCACTCTAGAAGGAGCTCAGAAGCACCAGACGTCAGACTTGGTAAGTTCCTAGTAAATTCAAGACTGCATCCGCTCGCTTTGATTCCTGAGCTTCACATTCGCTTGTTTCGGAGTTTTTGCAACTAAGAATAAGTTGGAAGTTATGCCTCTTAAGCGTGCATCTGTTAGTCCAACCACCGAGCAGAGCTAAGTTCTAATATGGGTTGTTTAGGGCTAAGTTACTCATAGTCGAGTTGAGTTTCTAGCTAACCTAGTTATTCTAGACACCCAAACCATAGATGTCATCCTTGGCATGGATTGGTTAACCAAGCACAAAGCCGCATAGATTGTGGTCAAGAGCCGACAATCGAGGATACCAAAGGAAACAAAGTGGAGTTTCTAGCTACCTCAAGGCGTAATGGGTATTTGATAGTCAACAACCAAGACCGTTGAGTTGGAAGATGTGCTACCGTCAAAGAGTATCCAGATGTGTTCCCACAAGAATTACCAGAATGCCACCGATCGTGACATCGAGTTTGTCATCGATCTAGTACTGTGAACAAAGACCCATCTCGAAGAGACCTTATCGGATGCCACCGATGAGTTGGTAGAGATGAAGAAATGATAGAAGAACTTTTGGAGAAAGGTTTTGTGAGACCTAGTTCATCGCCATGGGGAGCGCCAGCTTTTGTTCGTCAAAAAGAAGGATGGAAGCATGAGAATGTGCATCGACTAATGAGCTCTTAATGAAGTCACTATCAAGAATAAGTACCCATTGCCCCGGATAGATGATCCGCTTGACCGATGAAAGGAGCCGAGTATTCTCAAGATCGATCTGCGATCAAAGTTACCATCGCTTGAAGATTTGTCCCAAGGATGTACCTAAGACCGCTTTCAACACGGTACGGACATTATGAGTTCCTAGTCATGTCCTTTGGTCTGACTAATGCCCTTGCTTATTTCATAAACATGATGAATAAGGTATTCATGGAATATTTGGACAAGTTTGTAGTTGTATTCATCGATGATATTTTGGTTTACTCCAAGTCAGAAGAAGAACATGCTGAGCATTTGAGAGTAATCCTAGAGAAACTCAGAGAGCATCGGTTGTATGCTAAGTTTAGCAAGTGTGATTTCTGGAAAAAGGAAGTGGATTTCCTTGGTCATGTTATGACAATTGCAGGAGTGGCGCTTGACCCCAAGAAGGTTAAAGCAGATACATTGGGAACAACCCAAGACCGCCACTCAAATTCGCAGCTTGGGATTAGCGAGGATATTATCGCCGTTTCATTGAAGGATTCTCATCGATTGCTAAACCTCTTACGCAATTGTTGAAGAAAGAGAAAAGTTTACTTGGACCCCACTTGTGAAGAAAGTTTTCAAGAATTGAAGAAGCGTTTGACTTCAAATTTCAGGCTTGATTTTGCCGATATTCGCAAGGATTTTGATATCTATTGTGATGCTTCGCGTCAGGATTAGGTGTGTCCCGATGCAAGAAGGAAGAGCTGCCGCTTATGCGCCAAGGCGCTTAAGGCCTCATGAAGAGAATTACCCTACCCATGATCCGAATTAGCCGCAGAGTGCATGCTTTGAAGATTTGGCCATTACCTCATCAGAATCGCCATTGCGAGATATACACGGATCATAAGAGCTTGAAATACATTTTACTCACCGATCTGAATATGAGACAAAGAAGATGGCTAGAATTGATAAAGGATTATAATCTCGAATCCATTACCATCCCGGTAAAGCCAATGTCGCTGTTTATGCTTTGAGCCGTAAGAGCCACCGCAATGCTTTGGAAGTGGAAGAGCCTTGTGCGTAACTTCAAGAGGAATTCGAAGCTAAGACTAGAAGTAGTATTCGAGGGATTTGTAGCCATCCGAAGTGCGCCTACTTTGGAGAAACAGATTCGCAAGGCTCACCTAAAGATTCGTAATTCTCGACATCAAGAAGAAGATGACAGAAGGAAGTTCAAGGACTTCACAAAGGATGATCGTGACATACTATGGATCAATGGACGATTCGTGTTCCAGATATTGATGGATTGAGACGACTAATTCAAGGAGGCCCATGACTCAAAGTATTCGATTCACCCCGGTAGTACTAAGATGTACCAGATGTTAAGAATAAGTTTTGGTGGCCGAATTTGAAACGGACGCCGCAGAGTTCGTTGCCTTGTGCGACGGTGTTAGAAAGTCAAAGAACATCGAGGTCAGCAGTCCGCCGCAACCCTTGAAGATTCCGAATAGAAGTGGGAAGAAATCGAATGGATTTCATTACCGGTTTACCCAAGACTCAATCGGGTTACGATTCGATTTGGGTAATAGTGGATCGCCTAACTAAAGTTGCCCATTTCTTGCCACCAAGACCACGCTCGAGGAGATCGTCTAGCGAGCTATATATGTCAAAGATTGTCGGTTTGCATGGGGTACCTAAGAAGATAGTGTCAAATCGAGGATCTCGCCACCTCCGATTTTGGCAGTAGTTTACATGAGGCCTTAGGGACTCACTCGAATTTCAAGATCTGCGATCACCCCTGCATTTGGATGGGCGATCGAAAGGGTTAATCGATATTGAAGATATGTTGAGAGCCCGTGTTTTAGCAAATGCTACCCGTTGGGATAAGAGTTTACCATATGCGAAATTCTCGATAACAACAGCTTATCAAGCTTAGTCCGCAAATATCACCGCTTGAAGCTTTGTATGGTTGTGCTCAGAGAACCCGCTGAATTGGTCAAACAATTTGAACGCTCGGTCTTTGGTCCAGATATTATTCAAGAAGCGAAGAGCAAGTGTCCATGATCGTGAGAGGCTAAAGATAGCTTAGTCGAGGCGTAAGAGCTATGCCGATAATCGCTGCCGTGATCTCGCCGAGCCGAAGATTTTGTGTATCTCCGAAGTTACGACCCTCGAGGTGTGAAAAGGTTCCATGCCAAAGGGAAGCTCGCCCCTCGGTATGTTGGTCCGCTTAAGATTTTGGAACGCCGTGGAGAAGTAGCTTATCGCTTGAGCCGCCACGATCGTTAGCGGGGTACATAACGCCTTCCATGTTTCTCGCTTGAAGAAATGTCTTCGTGTGCCGAAGAACAAGCCCGTTGCTGAGTCAATCGAATTGAAAGAAGACCTCACCTACAAAGAGCAAACGATCAAGATTCGGATGTCGCAGAACGCCGGACCGTAAGCAAGCGGTTCGTTTTTGCAAGGTGCAGTGGAACCACCACTCAGAAGGTGAAGCAACGTGGGAACGTGAAGAAGAGCTGAAAGCTGAATTCCCTAGCCTTTTCTCCAGCTAGCCTGAATCTCGGGGACGAGATTCCTTTAAGGGGGGGAGGTTTGTAACATCCCAATTTTCAGAGCTTTTAAAATCTTTTGAATAGTTAGTAGGGAGAAATTCACCATTTGGATTTATTTGAATTTAATTTAAAAAGCTTAATATTGGACTTTGTGTAACAAAACAATTTAATATGACTAAAGTCAACATGAACAATAGTGAAAACTATTTTATTTGGATCCTATGAGCTTGGATATATTTTCTGGAATTTTCTAGAATTTTTCCAAGTTCATTTGCTAATTTCCATTGCTTATTTGGATTTCTGGTATTTTCTTAAAAAGAAAAAGGTATTTAAATCTCCGAATAGTGACTGGGCCGAATCTCTCTGGCCCAACTCCTTTCCCGCGCGCCAGCCCACTCGGCCCACTCATTCCTCGCCGTTGGATCAGATCGACGCCAGATCTCCGCATGCATGAAAGCACTCGCTTCTCTCTCTCTCGACGCGTGGGCCCACTGAACGCTGTCGCCCCGACTTGGTCTTAAATCTCCGCGTCGCTGCCGCGTCGCCATTGCCGCTTATGAAGCTCCGTCCCGACAATATCGCAACTGCCCCGATTTTGTGCGCGGATGATCGCTTCTAAGCCCTATCCTCCCGAACTCGCTCAAACAAAATTCAAATTCAAATTCGCCTCTATCTCCTTTATCTCATGAGCCCTTCTCGGGTGGTTTCAACCTCCACCCAAGACGCCGCTCGAGGCCGCTTAGACCCTATAAGTAGCACCTCGAGGATCGCCGCACTTTTCCAAAAACCCCAAACCAATTGCCCTCTCGAGCCCTTGAGCCGCCGAATCGGAGTTTTGGTCGCGGTCACCGAACCCTAAAACTCCGATCCTCTCGCCGTCGGTGACGATTGCCTCCGGGAGTGCACCGCTGCCTTCCTTGCCTTCGAGCTACCCCGAGAACCCTCGCCACCGAGCCACACCGAGCGCCTTGCCGACAAAACCCGCTTTCGCCGCTGAACTCGCCACGGCCACCACAATCACCCCGACCACCCGAGCCGCACCAAGAGGTTCGCAATAACGCCTCTACCCTTTGGTACCACCCACCGCCACCAGACGCCGCTGCTCGGGACCATTGGGTCGAGCTTGCCGCCGCCGCCCACGCCACCTCCACCTCGCCGCCATCGCCTCCGGGCACACGCGGCAGCCACGTGGGCGCGTCGGCGCCATTGACGCAGTACGCCAAAGGCCAAATTTCAAATTTCCCGACCAGGCTCGGTGGACTTGGTCCACTGTGAGTTGTACAATCGACATGTGGGCCCCACATGTCGATTTTCTTTTATTATTCCTTTTCCGAAATTCCTGGGCTGACGTCATGTTGATGTCATGTCGACGCAATATTCTGATTTTTCATAAGAAATAATTCGAATTCCAAAAATCCAATTTTAGGTTTTTTTAGATTTAAACTTTGAAACCCCATATCTTTTGCATCCTAACTCCAAATTCATCCATTCAAATTTCTAAATTCGTCTAAAATCCAGATCTATCTATTGGAGATTTTTAATTATTTTATTGGAGTTATTTGCTTCTGTTATTTATTTAGTTTGTTTGTTTGTCTCGCTTTGCGAGTAGACTTGACTTACGCCGAAGAGTTGAAGAAGAAGGACCTTTCCAAGATCAAGATCAATTCCTAGACCTTTTTCAAGGCAAGCTATACCCTTGACCATTTTGCTTCCCGCTTTATTAAAGTATTTTAATTCAAATTATCGTGATCTTAATTCAAGTATTTATTTAAAAGCTTTTGGGTGTAGATGTAAATCCCTAATTGTTATGCCTTCCTTGTAAATTGCTATGTCTAAATTCTTTGTCACCCTAGTTATATTAGTTGGTATAGTGTAGCACCAACGGGGTTGGTTAGTGCGATTAGATTGCTTAGCCATGCCACTAATCACTTGTCATGTAGATTGTCAGATTAATTTGACTAAATGAATATGGAACTACGTGATAAAAGCTGTGTGCACTATGTGTTGTATGGCATGTGTTGTACTTAAAACCAACGGGTGGTAAAAGGATTTGGACCGAGGCAAGTGGTGGATACTGTGTGATATGGGGGTCAGGTGCTATTTTGGTGGAGCTGTGTGCACGGGTTTGATAAGTCGTGTGCTTAGGGATTGTGGTAGTCTTGCCTTGGTCAATTAAGGACCTCACCATGTGCGCCATTGAACTGAGCCTCACCTGCATTTACCACATGCCCGGTATGGGACGGCCTAGCATAGTAAGATGAATGTCCGAAATGCTTTGTTATGATTAGTGCTAGCTACACTAATTATATCTTGTGGGTAAAGTGTACAACCTCTCGCAGAGTGTAAAACTATTCAATAGTAGCGTCATGTCATGGACAATGCTCGGGATTTCACACTAGGGGTAGATCTTCATAAAACCGTGTGGGAAGGGAGCTGTGTGGTTTAAATCATCCGACTATGTGCTAAAATTGTCTAGGTGTGTGCATCTTTGTGAAATAAATTGTTACACTATTATTGTCTATTTGTTTTGCCTGCTTTCAATCTATTAATTGTATTCAATTGCAAAAGTCGATTTATGCAAAAGAGCCACGTAATGCCTTTCCCTTGTAAAAAGCCAAAGATGTATATTTTGCATCTCGTGGTGTGGCTTATAGCACGGTGTACTCACGCTTGTTTTGACGAATCAAGCAGAGGAGGAGTCTTCGCCAAACATTCGAGGACGAGTATCTTGAAGGTGCTCGATCGTGAGGTCTCGATCCCGCGGTTCGTGGTGAATCGATGGGACGCCACCGCCGCTTCGCTTCACGCCGCTTATTTATCTCATTAGCCTGCGTGGCTTGAATAATTGTAAACTCGACCTTAAGGTCAAAACCATTATTTATTAATCAAAATTATTCGCTTATGCTATTATTCGCTTGTATGGATCGATTTCACCTTTGTTACCATCTTGTGTGCACTAGCGTGATCCCGGCTAGTGCGTTGAACACAGAGGGTCCTGAATTGTAATTCGGTCCCGACAGAGTCCTGCACCATTAGTTATGAGTGTTTCCGTGCTGCTGTCGAGTGTTAGTTCTATGATCGTGTCATCTGTTTTTATATTAGAACTAACTAGTTAATTGTGGGTTGTCGGGAAGGCGTTGTAGAACGTTAATGGAAGAGTCATGTTTTATGTTGTTCTTATTTCAAATATATATTGTGTAGGCGGAGAGGCTTCAGGTTTAGGAGCACCGCCATTGCCTCCTAACGCGTCACATCGCGGAAGGCAAGTACCTTGATGTTTTGATATTTAGGAAATGTTCAATGCTTGATGTTGATCCTGTGTTTTTCTAAGATCCATGATAATATTTAAGTTCATGTTCCTTCCATATGTGTGTTATCTCCATGATTAGAGAGCGTGTCTTTTCAATATACATATGTCATACCATGCATCCACAATACATGTTTCAATCCACGGAGTGGATCAATATATAAGACCCATCAATTCCAAAGATGGGCACGTAAGACCCACCATTCCAATGTGGGCGTTTGGGACACCCGCATTTAAACGCTTCTTCAGACGGGGCTTGGATCCCCATTTTGTTAAATGCGGCTTAGGTGAACACCGACGGTGTGTCACCAAAGAATACCGTATATGCATGTGTGTAGTCCCTTCATTCCATTCACTCCATTCATTCCATTCATTCAAATACCCGCTCTGTGATTTCTTCATATTGTTCAATGAGGTTGGCTTGTTAATGTTTGTGGTATGTTCAATTTACTCATCGTATTTGCTTTGAGTCTTGGACTCATTCTTGCGCTTGTTTATTTTATAGGTAATCACCGATGTTGGCTCATTTGGGAGGGAGTAGACACGCACTACTCATTCATATCACCCTATTCAAGTTCAAGATTATGTTTAGTTCTATCTTCCATTCATTAATTGATGATCTGTAATAAATAAATTAAGATGGAGAAGGAAGGATACCTTCTCCTTGTTATGGTTAAATTATTACCGCTTGAACTTTCATTAACGATGAACATTAATAACTAAACTTAGATGGTGAAGGAAGGATACCTTCTCCATGTTATGGTTGATTTATTACCTTTGATATAATTATTTGAACTCAGAATCTTTTTGTGCCTTGGTCCTGTTGAATATTGGTCTGTTTATGCCATTAGATGATAAATTATTCAAATTCTTCCGCTTTGTGGTTGTATGTTAGATTATTTAGGTGACATCTTGGCTTCCAAATAGCCAGGGTGTTACAGTTTGGTATCGAGCGGGCTTTAGGTCCGTGGTTAATAGAAATTTATTAAAATGACACACTGTGCACAGTAGGTGGGATGGGTAATTCATTATTTCCGCATTTCTGTTGTTATGCTTCGTTCGTTGGGCAATTGTTGAATTGCTTCTGTACTATCTTTCTTGTTGTTAATCTATGATATGATGTGGTATCTTATATCTATGAATTTATTCTATGATTGTCATGAGATGATCCTATATATCTATAACTAATTACATTGGTTAGCGATTGATAACGGATGTTAAGAAGTTGAGGACGTGGTTGTCACTCGATTCACTTGTGTTACACCACTTGCTCGTGGTGTGTGGTTAGGGAGTAGTTACCCGAGTACCATAGTTTCGTGGTTGAGCGTGAGCCGCTTTAGAAAGTTGTTCTCTTTCTTGATTTCTCGAATTTGGCAAAATTCTGGTTTTGTGGTGGTTGATAAATTTCTCCCGGTTCGTGGTTCATGGTAGTTGATTGGTCCCAATGGGTCTTTAATGGTTCTCTAAAATAATAATTATTTTTTTCGATTGTTGAGTTGCTTTCACTACTTGTGATGTTGGTTAATTGTCGAGATTGATATTTTCACGATTGTTCCTTCTTTCTTATTGGAACATAATGATTCAGCTTATTCGCTTGATATTTTGGTTAATGAAAGTTTTCGCTGCAAGTTCGTTAATATGAGAAAGCCTTGGTTCTATGTATTTCTTTTGGATCATTCTGAGTGTTGAAGTTAGCATCTCTTTTCCGAAGGAAAGTGTTAAGATCCTTTTGTGATGCCTTGTTGTGGTTAAGTTGGAGATTGTATTCAAACAAAATGGTTGGGTATGGGTTTTCATTGGTCCCTATTTGTTTTTCAGAACAATTAATGTCTTTCCAACTATCGAGCTCTCTTTACTACTTGTAAAGGATGTTATTTACAAGTTTGTTCTCTTTCATGAGAACCCTATCTTTCCTATTGATAAAGGCGTAATCGATTATCCGCTTGGTATTTTGGGTAATGGAAAATTATTTCTTTTACAGAGTTAATTGAATAAGGTCTTGATTCCATTCATTTCTTTTGGGGTAGTTGGAGTGTTGAAGTTCAAAACCTTTTCTTTTGTAGTGGTTGTTGTGCTAAATGATAAGTTGTAAGAATACAAGGTGATTGATCATGTATAGGATGCCAGGTTAGGTCAGTGGCATGTTGCATAGTTAATCTTAACTGATGTCCTTGGTAGCGTAGTTGGGTAATTTCTTGACGATTTTTCATGAATGCTAGAATTACCTATTCCTGACGTGGTAAAATTGTTGAAACCTGATTAAAGGTCTAGATAGATTGTTGGTGAATCGAGTAGTACCATATCTTCTTACATGATTAATGCATTTGTCAATTGATAATGAGAGTTGATGTTGGTGTGGCGTAATACCAACAGCTGAGTGGACGAATTTCATAAGTGGCCTTGATATCGCACTATTTAGATTGCTATTGCATAGTATGATCTTGTTAAAATAAAATTATTTCAACCTTGTGGCTTGTGCTTCTTTTGAAAAGCTTTAGGATGGTATAATAAAGTTTGATGATTCTTGGTACTATCAGTATGTTATTGATGTTATCAAAAATTGACAGTAATGTGAGATTGATATTAATTCTTTCAGAGATAAGGTAATTTGATCGCCATTAGTGATATCGCTTAAATGAGAACATTTCAAGTTTTGCTTTAGTGGCCTTTTAGAGCTGATGAATTATGTGGTATTTGAAATTAGTTCAAACAAAATGATGTATTTGAACATTCTGTTGGTTCCTAAGTGATTCTTGAGATTTGGGCTTTAAGGCTCCTTAGTTGAGTTGGCAAAGTGATGTTTCAGTCAAAGAAGAATATTTCTTTTGTTAAAGGCAAGAGTGTAGTAGAAGTATTTGAGATTTACGCCGAGTTATGTAACTTACGGTCTATTTGAAGTGTGCCTAAACTTTCTGCTTTTGCCCATTAGAGCTTCTCGATTTTTAAATGCAACACTTTCTTCTCATGTGAGGTTTGATGTTCTCTTCATGCGGACTTGTGCCTCAATTCGGACTTCCTTTATGATTTCGAGTTCATTGCTTAATTGACTATTTTCCTTGGTCATATGCTTAATGCGTGTGCAAACGCTTTTTTCTTGCCGAATCGCTTTCAATTGTCCTTCTTTTGAGAAATGAATTATGGATTTGTTCTATAAAACCCTTTAGAGTGTTTAGTGGCACCGGTCGGTGGTGATCAACGAGAGATTTTGTGAGACTTTGAAAGTCAAGTTGTTTGAAACGCAATAAGTGACAAGTCGATTTCTTGGAGTAACCCTTGGCGAGGGTTTGTCTTAAACAAAAAGTTTTGTCCTTAGGGCCAACTAATGGCATTATTGCAATTGATAGAACCTATAGTGGTTGTGGTTCAAGACCTTTCGTTCATGCTAAGTGGAACTTTGGGATTGTTTACAAGTATGGGAAATCTTGGTCAGTTTATGAGAGTACCATGATTGTGTACCTTACACCTGTGTGGAAGAATTGTGACGGTGTAGTTTAATGATGATAGAATTGTGAGGAATCTAATCGTGATGACAACTATCGAGATGGTAGGAAATGTTGAGTTAATGTCAGGTATGACTTGGTTTCAATGAGTAACTCTCTTGGAGTTAGAAGCTTTCTAAAGATAATTGGGTCGAGAATATGTTTCCATGTTGTGGCTAATGATCAAGTATGGTTAGATTGTGGGAATTTTAGTCATCGATTCTGAGGATTTCCCTATCATTCACACCAGAAGTTCATTGTAGGAGACTTGGAGGTTAAATTTGGGCTTTGCATTTTTATGCTAGACCTTTGGTCGCCCAACGATTGTGTGTAGAGAAAATAGAATAATGGCGTTTCCTGAGCAGTGGAATGATCATTGATAGAACCCTTCTGATGTAGTACATGAGTTTGTGTACTAAGGATTCTGAGTTGTTATTCTTGAAAGTTGGAGGTGGTGTGATTGTGTGGAATCTATTTTTAGATGCTTTGGGCGCCTTCTGTCAAATTAATTTCATCAGTAGAAGGAGTTGTCTAGAATGTTCGGTGGGATCAATAGAGCCTCTCCACAAAGGTGTGGATGATGTATTTCGGTTTGAGCATAATTGGAGGATGTTAATTTAAGAGGTTTGAGCTCGTGTGGTATGCGATGAATTCGAATTCCAAGGTTTGAGAGAAATTTTATTCCTAAAAGAGAAACTGAGAAAAAGGTTGTTTCCTCGGGTATTGAAGCGTTTTCTTGATTCTCGTTTGAGCTTTATGTTGTTGACTGATGTCTTTTGCAATTTGAGTTGGCGTTGTACCGGCATGTATGATTCTTTCCAATTCAGACAAAAAAAAAGTATTTGATTTGGGCATTCGAGCGATTTCTCCTTTGGCTTTCGTGTGTTCATTCGTAAACTGCCTAATTAGAAAGTGGAATTGTTTTCGTGATGAATTGTCAAGTTTGGATTTGGCCTCACAGGAGAGTTGGCATTACGTGATTACGATGAGAACTCTTTATTTTCGCTGATTCTCTTTGTAAAACAGCTTGTTTAAAACGAGTTCTCTGCAGATTCTTGATTAAAGAAGGTGCTCCTTGTTACATGAAGAGTTTGATTTTAAGCATGTTGTGTGCTTTTGTACCAAAGGGGAAGTTGGTCCAGGTACATTGGTTCGTTTTCGACAGTTGCAGGGATTAGAAAGTTGGCGTAGCGCTTTGACCGTCTCGGGTCCATACATGAGGAACGCAACGTCTGGTGTGATCTGGTGCTAAGTGAGTAACTGAGCAATTCAAAGCTTGGGATTTCGTTAAAAACATTGACCGTCTAGTAGGGTCTTACCTTCGATTCTCTTCTGATTAGTGTACCTGGAAATATCGGGTTGAGTGTTAGGACCGACATCGCTTTTACGTCTTTGCATAGCGGTCTCACCAGTCCGAGATAGGCCACTTAGGAGTTGGAGTTTCGCATGCGTGAGCGTTATCCGGAATTGTTCACAACGGGTACGTGGTTACCGTTGTTAGTTCCCGCCAGGTCGTTTTTTCATAGAGTCGTGTGAAGATTCGGGTGAATCTGTTTTAAGGGGGTAGAATGTAATACCTGCTTTTTAGATTAGAGAGAATTTAATCGAAAGAAAATTAAATTAGAATTCAGAGTTTTGGGGAAATTTTGGATTTGGGCCTTGACCCAGGCTTGTACATCCTTGGGGCCGCCAAGACCGGCCAAGAGGGGATTTTCACCATTGGGCCTAAGCCCATGCCGCCCCACTTCCCTAACCCTAGCTGAAATTCTCTCCTCCCTTTCCTCCCCAAGCCGCCACTTCTTGCCTCCCCAAGCTGCAGCTCACCTCCCCGGCCGAATCTCCCTTCCCTCCTCACCCTTGGCTGCCTCCCTTCCTGCTCTCCCTTCCCCATTGGCGCCCCATCTTCCTCCTCAAGGTCCACCTCCATTGTCGCTCTTTCTTGGAGAAGTCCAGCAGCTGGCCGTTGCAAGGAGGAGGAAAAGAGAAGGGGAAGAGGGGAGAAAGGAGGAGAAGAGGTTTGAACTGAGACTTTGGAGGTCTTCAAGGGTAACGTTGAGTTCTCGCTGTTTTGGTTGACGAGATTTGTTATTTGCTATGATTAGTGGATCTACGCTCTGCTGCAGTAATTTCCAGATTTCTGTTCCTGTTGTACGTCAGGTTTCGTATATATTAAGGCCGAATTAGAATTTGGGTTCTCCTAGAGAGTTGTGGGGTGTTTCGTCAGGTTTCCATGGCCTCTGAGTTCACCTGAATCCAAGTTACGGTTTGAGAGTTACGGCCTTTTGTTTACTGCTGTCTAGAATCCCAGTTAATTCTCAGCAGTCACATTGCGTAGCAGATTGAACGTTGTTAAGGTCTGAATCAGGAATCCTCCCTACTATGAAATTTGTATTTTATTGTCTTACCTTTCCATGGCCACCAAGAACACGTAATTCCGACATTTGTGTCAAAAGTTATGTTAGTTTCTTTCTTGCTGTCCAGATTTCTAACTATTTTATAAAATTTTGTAACCTTTCCAGAATGTTAAAGAATGTCTTGATCGGAGTTGTAGATCAATAGTTGTGTTAATTTATTTTCTGCTGCCCGTTTCATCGGGACAGGTTCTGTCATTCAAGTTCATCTGCCTGTAGCTTATTTATTTTGGCCGAATTGGATTATCTCCCCAACTAGGTTTTAGTCGATATGTTTGTTAAGTTTCCATAGGATCTGGGCTCACCTCGCTTTGAGTCCTGCACCATTAGTTATGAGTGTTTCCGTGTTGCTGTCCGAGTTAGTTCTATGATCGTGTCATCTGTTTTTAGATTAGAACTAACTAGTTAATTGTGGGTTGTCGGGAAGGCGTTGTGGAACGTTAATGGAAGAGTCATGTTTGATGTTGTTCTTATTTCAAATATATATTGTGTAGGCGGAGAGGCTTCAGGTTTAGGAGCACTGCCATTGCCTCCTAACGCGTCACATCGCGGAAGGCAAGTACCTTGATGTTTTGATATTTAGGAAATGTTGAATGCTTGATGTTGATCCTGTGTTTTCTAAGATCCATGATAATATTTAAGTTCATGTTCCTTCCATATGTGTGTTATCTCCATGATTAGAGAGCGTGTCTTTTCAATATACATATGTCATACCATGCATCCACAATACATGTTTCAATCCACGGAGTGGATCAATATATAAGACCCATCAATTCCAAATGGGCACGCCGGACCGCCATTCCAATGTGGGCGAGTTTAGGACACCCGTTTAAACGTTCTTCGTGACGGGGCTTGGATCCCCGTGATTTTGTTAAATGCGGGCTTAGGTGAACACCGACGGTGTGTCACCAGAATACCGTATATGCATGTGTGTAGTCCCTTCATTCCATTCACTCCATTCATTCCATTCATTCAAATACCCGTTCTGTGATTTCTTCATATTGTTCAATGAGGTTGGCTTGTTAATGTTTGTGGTATGTTCAATTTACTCACTGTACTTTCTAAGTCTTGGACTCATTCTTGCGTTGTTTATTTTATAGGTAATCACTGATGTTGGCTCATTTGGGAGGGAGTAGACACGCACTACTCATTCATATCACCCTATTCAAGTTCAAGATTATGTTTAGTTCTATCTTCCATTCGTTAATTGATGATCTGTAATAAATAAATTAAGATGGAGAAGGAAGGATACCTTCTCCCTGTTATGGTTAAATTATTACTGCTTGTGAACTTTCATTAACGATGAACATTAATAACTAAACTTAGATGGTGAAGGAAGGATACCTTCTCCATGTTATGGTTGATTTATTACCTTTGATATAATTATTTGAACTCAGAATCTTTTTGTGCCTTGGTCCTATTGAATATTGGTCTGTTTATGCCATTAGATGATAAATTATTCAAATTCTTCCGCTTTGTGGTTGTATGTTAGATTATTTACGTGACATCTTGGCTTCCAAATAGCCAGGGTGTTACAAGTAGTATTTCGGTCAAATCAGAAAACCTAATTCTAACCCTTACCCAATCCGACCGGACTACCCTAACCCATTTGACTTGGCTCGACCACACCAGTTCGCCAGACCCAAGTCAGACTCTGTCTCGAGCCACTCACCGTGCCGCTTCTCTCGTTGTCGCTGGCAAGTGGGGCCCGCCTGTTAGCACCGTCGTCTACCTCTTGCCGCTTAAGCCAAGCAGCGCTGTCTACGCGCATGCGCGCCACGATGACCTCGCCTGCCACCTCATGCTCTCGGGATCGACCGCGAAGCATCGCCTGGCTTTCTTAAAGATTTCGGGTCTATCCATTCTCTCCCTCTCTTTCTCTTTCGCTCTCCCCACTCATTTCTTAGTTCCGGCCGTGAAAGGAGAGGTTGAGCTTGAGCTCACCTCGGTGCTGCCCTCGCATCTACAACCCCGCCGCCAAGTTCCTCGCTTAACACCACACCCATTTTGGTCAATCTGAGACCCTGTCGTCCTCTGAATCGCCAACGGTCATTTCCTCGTTCTCAACTCTAGCGGCCATGGCCCTGTAGCCCTTAAAGTGTTCCAATGACTCTTTCTCTTCGACGATTGGTCCTTTAGGGTCGCGTTGTTTTGCTGAACGTAATGGTGAAGCTAATTTGTGTTTGGTTCATCCTTGAGGGAGTGTGACGCTTTCTTCTCCGGCTACAGTCTAGCACCGCCGCATCAATTCTGGCCACCACCGGCCTCCTCTGCCATCATTGACCTATGTGCCTCATTCCTGGAGTCAAGGAGGTCCTAAGGCGCACCTTCCTGAGACTTCTAGAAGCTTGAAGCTCCTTCTCCATGGGAGCAGCTCCTTCGTCTCCACCTCCGATCGCCGGGAGCTCACCGTCGACATCCTTAGGACTCCGCGTCATCGCAACGGGTTCACAAGAATCCTGCGCACCTGTGCGTGTCGGTCCTGAGTCCAGAGAGCCTTTCCATCATCAAATCCTCTACCTCACCACCGTGCTCACATTTGGGATCTCCAACGAGCTGCTGGCGTATTAGGTAATAGGAAATCATTAGTGCTTAATTGATATTTTAAGTGTTTGTTTGACATGTGGACCCCGCCAAGATAAATGCAATTAAAAATCTAATTGAACAATTTAAAATGTTGGAGTCGCTAACTTGTGGATCCATTCGGCTGGTTAACTAATTGCGCAAATTGGTGGAGTACGTTTCTTCTTAAGAAAGACGTATTTCTTATATGTTTAGATTGAGTTTACGGTTTTTTTTAGCCGAAGACGTATTTACTGAATATGCCTTCGATGTCGTCTTCGGCTAGTGCTGGGTCAAAGTTGACCTAGTCAAACCATGACATCGGTCCCACCGGTCATACGCTGTGGCTAGCTGAGCGCCGGTATAAAAAGTATTTAATGCTTTTAGAAATTTCGAAATGAATTACTTTTGCACTGAAAATTCAATTAACTTAGAAAATTCATAACTAATTCACTTTAGCTCCAAATTGAATGAAACCAATTTTGTTGGTCTTGATTTTTAGTATACTTTTAAATTGAATATATCTTAAATATGTTTATTTTCCATAAAATATTAGAGTTGAGTTAATGTCTAAGAGGAATTGTTTTTACACTAGAAAATAGTTTAAAACTTCAAAAATATAGAAGAATTTCATCTTAACTCCAAATTGAGTGAAATTAATTTTTGAATTCTCATTTTTCCTATAATTTAACCTAGCATAAGTTTTTCTTATGATTCTATTTCATAAAAGTTTGGTAAATAATTTATTTGTACAATTATGGCTTTAACTTGTTAAATTCTTAGAAAAATCCAAATAAATTTCTTTTGGACTAAAAATTTCACCTAAATTCTTTGAAAACCATGTTCTACATGCTGTGTATACATGTTTGATCAAATTGAATTTTGGTTATTTTCGGTGATATTCGTTCTTATTCGTTCTTTTGCTTGATTGATAGATTTGGACGAATTAGGTACTTACGAGAGTAATCCTCAGTAGCAAGAAGACTGTCTCTAGCAAGGCAAGCAGTTCCTCCTTTGATACACGTTGATCCTATTATGTTCGCTCGCTAATATTTTAATTTCAACTATATGTATGCATGCTATGTTAATGAGTAATTTCTCAGATTGCGATAGTTATATCCGCTATGATTTAGAGCTTGATGGATGGGCTCTAGTCACTTTATATGTAGTATACGAGTTGATGTCGCTTAGACATGCTTATAACGATAGTTCTGGGATCATCGCTAGGCGATGGTCATTATGTCAACATCACTTTAAATACTTGAGTCGGTACTCATGTATGTATTATATTTAGAGAAACTAAAACTGCAAGCAAAAAGATTTAGACTTGGGCATATGGTTGATGGTGTGGTTATTAGGTGTGTGGTTGTGTGCTCGAGTCAATAAGGACCGAACATTTTGTCCCACTGAACGAAGTATTCTGCGTGCATCCACATGAGAGTCATATGGGTCCCCTCTTGATTTAGTACTTTGGTGTGTGTTAGTTCTGAGTCGCAGGTGGTGGTTGTGTGTTGTGTTAAAAAAAAGAAATGTGTTGTTGTGGTTGGGTGTGCGGGAGTGGGTTCCTAGCTAGGTTCTCCACACCGATGGGCATTGTAGTTATCTGAGGCTTTACCCTGAGGGGTAGTTTGTGAGGCTTTACAATGACTTTGACACAATGTATGGGTTTCTATCCATACAGGTGGCTCGTAGTTAATATATAATATTAGAAACGTCTCGTAGGACTTAGCTCTACCGGCATACCTTCGGAAGTGTGCTTTATCCGGTGGCAAAAGGAGCGGTCTGACATGTGGGTAAAGTTATACACCCCTACAGGGTTTGAAACTATTTGAATAGCCATGTCCTTGGTTATGGACACGCTTGGGGAGGTTTTTCAAGAGTTAGACTATAACCTTTTGATAAAAGTTGAGATCGGGTGGTACGAATGGGTAATTTGTGCTATTGTTGTGGTGGCTACTGGGAAGTCACCTCTAGGATGTTAATTATGTTATAATTGTTGTCTCACTATTATTTGATCAATTAAAAACTGTTTTGATAAATTGCCATCAATCTATTACACTATTGCAAAAGAAATGTTGCTTTACTCTGAAAATGAACTCTATGGCCATCTTCATTGAATCAAGCTTGCACATAACTATGTATAGGTTTGTTAATCGTAAGTCTTGCAGTATAATTTTTCACTCAACTGCATTGTCTATTTGCTGCAGAGGAGGTTGACCGCCAAGGGTTAACGATTGTGGTCGACTTCCTTTCTCGATGACTACCTCGGTGTTTCCTGGACGGTTGCCTTGTGGGTAAGGGCAGCGGTTGGCTTTATTATTGCCATCTTATGGCATATGTTTCTATTCTGCACTTAACATTTTGTATAAATTCTTAGTTGTATGATATGTTGTAAATTATGAGGACTTCATAATGTAATAACTTGTGTATGGAGTTGATGCTTATTTTTGTGAGGTGTATGTGTCTTTGTTGTTACGAGAAGTACATAACACATCGAGAGCAGGGAAATTTGATTGGTGATGCTAGGACCAACGAAAAGGTTAAGCATTACAAATTAAATCGCCTAGCGGCTCTCATGACGATCGCCACCTCCGGCTGCCACAGTGCTCCTTCTTTGCATGCATGCATCTTTGTGCTCAAAGAATCACGCGCATGCGCTCCTTCGCTGGCCCTGCCATGCGCCTCCCCCTCTTTCTTGCTAAGTAGCTCAACCGTGCTTCCTCCTTCCCTCTCCTTCCAACTTGCTCAAAAGTTCTTGCATGCACAAATTTTTTGGATGAATGAAATGCTTGAGTGATGGGGAAGGTGATGGCATAACATGCATTGAGAGTTTTTTGGTTCTTGGGTAAGATTGGAAAGAGAGATGTGAGGGAGATGAACTAGTGTTAATGGTTGGGAAGATGACTAGAAGTGGAAGAAGAAAGGCAGTAGGGAAGAGATGCTTCGGTTGTGCACATGGTAGGAATAAAGAAATGGCAAAGGTGGTGGGAAGGAATGCTTTCGGCTGGGAGTAAACAAATGGATGGAGTTGAACAAGGCTTGTTCGGCAGGGAGTGAGATTCAAAGGGTATGGGCAGTGGATTAAAGAATGGGGTTCGGTTGATGAGGATGTAAATGGCAGTGCATTGAGGTGAGGAGAAAAGAAATGGCAAGGAAAGGGTTCGACTGGGCACAAGAAATGGTAGTGAAAAAAATAGCAGTGCAATTCTCCCTCCTTTTCTCCAACTCGTTCAAACGACCTCACATGCGCGAACTAAACGCTAAAATGGATTGCTCTCGAGACGACGATCGCAGCGGTATAACATGCGTTGCACGATTTCAAGTTTTTGGATGAGATTTGAAAGAGATAAGCGAAAGGAGTTAACAGAGGCGGAAAATGGGAGGGGACAGTAAAAAGAAGGGACGACCGAACTGGAAAAAAAATGATGATACTAATGCATGCATAATGATATGATTTTTGTGATGCATGCTAATCAAGAAATCAAAATAATTAAATTTAAATGCGCCTTCCAAACCATTCGATTTAATATTGATTATTATTACTTGATGTGAGAAAATTGTAAAACATGCTTTAATTACTTCCTTGTAACACCCGATTTTCGAAATCGAGATGTTAATATTTAATTTGGTGATCTATTAAATATTTGACAATGTTTTAAAATTTTCGGTGTTTAATTAAAATTTTACTTTTAAAATCAAATTGAATTAATTAAAAGGTTGCAATTTAGTTAAATCAAATTGTTGAAAGACCGCTTTTAAAAATTAAAATATTTTTATTTCTTGTTTTTGAATGCTTTTCAAAAATCTTCTTCATCATGCATACGTTAGTATCGTCGCTATATTTTTGGTTCAGCCATTTGCAGAGACGCCTACGCGTCCTTTATTTTCCCCAACTTCTCTCCTCGCAATCACAACCGAAAACCAAAAATCGTGCAACACATGTTATACCGTTGCGATCGTCGTCTCAACAATGTTCCATTTCTACGAGTAGTTTTCACATGCATGGCAGTTTGAGCAATTTCGCCAGAGGAGAGAAGAAGAAGCAGAAAAAACACCTGCATTCCCAGTTCTTTTCCCTAACCCATCTCCATTTCTTTTTCTCCACTATCATTTCTTTTTCACTCCCTACTGCCAGCTTTATTTTTATAGTTTTTATTTCATTCACCTCCACTACACAGCCATTCCTATAGCTTCACTATTCATTTATTTATGCCCGATCGAGACTCAAGAGACATCCTTCCTCCTGCCATTTCATTATTCCCCAACATGTGCCCAGCCGAACACAACACAACCCATCCCTGCCATTTTCTTAACCCAACCAAACTCCTCTCCACTACCATCTACATCCCTATTTCTTTAATCCATAACCAAACTTACCAATTCCCAACAAAGAATGCCAACGCCCATTTCCTTATCACTAGCCGAAAGCCCCCACACCACACTGTCATTTTTGTTTCCATATCTCCTCCCCACGCCACTTCTTCCCCAACACACCAGAACACCATTTTTCTCTCCACTAGATCAAGCTCCCACCTTCTGTAACACCCTCGCTATTCGGAAGCCAAAATGTTACCTAAAGAATTAACGGATTAATGGATATGAAAGGAACATGAATCATTGAATGTAATCATGGATCATAGAAATAACAGTATGAATACAAGCACTCAGCATTCATCAACATTAAGAATTACAATGTACTTGCCTTCTGCTCTACGGAGCGTTATGAGGCAAGACGGAAGCTGCTACACTCGAAATTCCCCCTCCTACACAAATTAAATACTTGAATAAGGAACCACGTGAACAGGACTTTTCTTGAAACGTCTAATCGCACCATCCTAACCCAAGGATCACAAAGTCGATCTACTTAAATAAACCGACAGTCTAACAAGACTATAATCTGGATAGGAAGTACAAAATAAATCATAACTAATGATCTGAGACTTGAAATGGAGTGCTCTCAAATCCTATGGAAAGATAACAATATCCTACAAAAAATTCTAGTTGGCGGGATCTCCCAATTCGGCCAAAAACCTACGCCAATAATTCTCTGAAAGCCGAACATCGAATCTGTCTGACAGAACTACATAGCAGTAGAGAAATAATCATATCTTTTGTTATACAACTCCAAATTGAGTGTTCTTTATCATTCTGGAAAGTTTAACAAAAATTCTACAACAACCTAGTTGGGTGGAAACCCTGAATCTGCCATTATCTTAATCATATTTTAAAAGACAACTTGACAGTTCATTCACATCAGAAATTCAGGATAGCAGGAAAGATTATATCATATCTTTTGAACCGTAAGTCGGAATTAAGTGTTCTCCAATTCGGCCTCTAAGAATCTGAAATCGGCCGTGCAACAATCTAGACAGAACCAAACTAATAGCAGTAGCAATTCCGATCCAATCAATCTAATCGAATTCACATCTAATATGAATAGAACAGCGAAGAACACCTTGCATTACCCTTGTAGAACCTCAGGGAGACGCTGGTTGATCCCCCCACGAAGAAGATCCTTTATAGTCCCTCTTCCTTCCTCTCGTTTTGGCCGGCAGTCCCACTGTACTCCTTCTCCTCCCCTCGCGTCGGCCGGCAGCTTGGAGCAGCACCAATGGGGAAGAATTGCCGGGGTAGCTGCTGGTCGTAGGGAGGGGGTGCGGCCAGGTGATGGAGAGGTGGTGGCGGCTGCTCTTGGGGGAGAGGGGGAGGCGCACAATGTGAGGGGAAGGGTTTTGGGCGGTTAGGGTTAGGGAAAAGGGGTGGCTCCCTTTCCCTATGGCCCGCCCCCCCCCACTTGGGCCTCTTGGGCCAAGGCCTGGGGCCCAAGTTATCATAATTTTGTAGAAAACTCCTTTTCAAATGATTATTCCCTCTTTTCTTTGTTGCATTTACTAACGAATATTAAGTAAATTCCCCTCTCCGAATATAATTCTTTCTAATTAAAAATTTGAGGTATTACATTCTACCCCCCTTAATAGGATTCGACCCCGAATCTACTCATCGATCTTCCCGAAAGAAAACTATGACTGGAATGGAACAACGACAAACATGCACCCGTTGTGAACAAATCTAAATATTGTTCGCGCATGCGAAACTCCATCTTCCAAGTAGCCTCTTTCTCGGACTGAAGAGACCACAACAAAACGACGTCTGTCCTAACACTCAGCCCAGCCTTACCAGGTACACTCATCAGAAGAGAATCGAAAGCAAGATCCTACTCGATGGTCAACGAAGTTAACAGAACTCAAACCCCAGATCTCCCTGGAAACCAATCGGTGTCAGAACAAGCCAAAAGTTGCGTACCCGCATATGGTCCGAGCTGGTCAAAGCAAAACACCAACTTCCTAATTTTGGCAACTATCGGAAACGAACGAATATACCTGGCCAATCTCCCCTTTGGTACGAAAGCACACAACATGCTCAAAATCAAACTCTTCATCTAACAAGGAGCACCTTCTTTAATCAGGAATGCACAACGAAACTCGCTTTTAAACATCTGCTTTACAAAGAGAATCCAATTGAAAATAAAGAGTTTTTATCGCAACCGCGCAATGCCAACTCTCCACCACAAGGGTCAAATCCAAGATTGACAAATTATCACGAAAAACAATTCCACTTTCTAATTAGGGAATTTGCGAATAATCACCACGAAAGCCAAAGGAGAAATCACTCGAATGCCCAAATCAAATACTTCTTTTATTTTGTCTGAACTGGAAAGAATCATACATGCCAACACAGCGCCAACTCAAATTGCGGAAGATATTAGTCAACAACACAAAGTTCACACGAGAATCAAGAAAACATTTCACTACCCGAGGAAACATCCTTTTTCTTATTTTCTCTTTTAGGAATAAAATTTCTCTCAAGCCTTGGAATTCGGACTCATCGTATACCCCACAAGCTCCAACCTCTTATTTTAACATCCTCAAATTATGCTCAACTCAAAATACATCATCAACACCTTTATGGAGAGGCTCTATTGATTCCACCAAACCCTCTAGACAACTCCTTCTACTGGTGAAATTAATTTGACAGAAGGCACCCAATGCACCTCAAAATGGATCTCGCGCAATCACATCCCCTCCAACCTTCAAGAATAACAACTCAGAATCCTCAGTACACACGCTCATGTACTACATCTGAAGGGTTCTAACCATGATAATTCCATTGATCAGGAAAAGTCATAATCTATTTTCCCTTCACACAATCATTGGGTGACCCAAGGTCTAAAATAAAAGTGCAAAGCCCATATTTAACCTCCAAGACCTCTACAACGAACTTATCTTATAAGAGATAGAGAAATCATCAGATTAAATCTCTAACATCCCCACAATTCCAACATACTCATTGACATCATCAGAAATCACCCACACAAACTCGCAATACTATCCAATTGCGTTACTATATAAAATTGATCAAGGTTTTGTAACACCCTGGCTATTCGGAAGCCAAGATGCCACTTAAAAGAATCTAACATACAACCACAATGCGGAAGAATTTGACAATATCTCATCAAATGACCTAAAGCGATCAATATTTAATAGAACCATGGCATGAATATAGTCTGAATCCAAGCAAGTATATTAAAGGGGTGATCAAAGATCCCAAGCAATACTTAAACAACCACAACATGGATAAAGATTTCAACCACAACTAACTTTATTTATTACAGTTCATCAATTAACGAATGAAAGACATAACCAAGTTATATTATTGAAACTAGATTACGGTGAAATGAATGAATAGTGCGTGTCTACTCCCTCCCAATAGAGCCATCTTCAACGATCACCTAAAATAAACAAACAAAGCAAGAATGAGTCCAAGACTCAGCAACTAAAGTGAATAAATGGACATACAACAAATATGAACAAGACAACATCTTTAAAGAATATGAACATAACACCGAATGAATATATGAATGAATGGATTGAATGAAATGAAAGGACTGCACACCTGCTTATACCGGTATAGCTAGTGACACACCCGTTGGTGTTCACTTAAGCCCACATTTAATAAAATACGGGGATCCAAATCCCGTATGAAGAACATTTCATACGGGTGTCCAAATCTGCCCACATTGGAATGGTGGGTCTTACATGCCCATACTGGAATTGATGGGTCTTTATAATCCACTGCCGCGGATGGAACATCACAATGGATGCATGTAATGAACTATGAATAATGAACACTACTATAGGAAGCCACATCACGACGGTTGGAATCGTCATCACGAGCAGTTTCGAACCGTCTATGTTTGTTGATCTGTGATAACAGATATTATCACGAGCGGTAAAAACCGTCGTGATATGAACTATCACGAGCGGTTTTACTAAAAACCGTGCATGAAGGCTAATATCACTGACGGTTTGGACTAAAAACGCGTCGTGATCCGAAATATCATAGACGGTTCTAAATAAAACCGTGCAGGATTTGTGAATATCACGAGCGGCTTTGATTTAGAACCGTCAGTGATATTCTCGGATCCTGACGGTTTTTTTATAACCGTCAGTGATATTCTCGTATCACGCGGTTTTCAATAGAAACCGCTCGTGATACTTTGCCTTCACGAGCGGTTTTAACAAAAACCGCCTGTGATAGCTCATACCCCTGACCACAATTTTGCTGTTTTCCTGGCTAGCCTCAGGAATTGCTAGCCATGCCCTCTGAAAACAAGCATGCAAAAAAACAGATTCAAGCATGCACAAAAACAGATTCATTAGAGATAATCAATTGTTGACAACTCAAAGTGATCATTACTCAAAATAAATTACAAAAGATCGCATTTGTTCAAGTATTGTCGCTATAATTACAACTGGATTACAATTGTTTACGTTGAGAGGTGTCGGCGGGGTGATGCTCTCGTTGGCGACGGAGTGAAACTCTCCATTATCGTTAATGATTTACGTGTTGATAAATGTGCGAGCTTCCTCGAATGTCCTTGATCTCTTCCGCAACGCAGTGAATCACATGTAAATCCAAGACACATCGCTACCAATTAAGAGTAAAGTGGTAAGCTATATATATTTAAATTTATAATTAGGAAATAATTATTTGAGATTGACAAACCTCGGGATCCTTCTTCCTAGCTCTAAGGGTTAGTTGCATATGATAGCGACGTAGATTGCACATAACTCATCATCTTTTTGTTGGCGGCCTTTGCAAAAATAAAATTACATATATAGGTATAGTCGGTTCGAGACGCGTTATTATGAAGTATGATATAGGATTATCGTGTTGTAGTGCGTCTGGGAAAATCCATCATGTGTGTTAGTTAGGCGCTCTTTCCATCAGTATATTCCTTTGTTGGCAACATAATTGATGAGCGACCTACATGATTGAAAAAGTTGTCCTCGGCCATTTCAAGCGAATGAAGACTACAATAGAGTTATGTAAGGAGGAAATGAGCATACCTCAGTATTCCTCTTAGAATCTCAAGTCGTGCTTGTTGCGGTTTAGGGAATCAAGGTATATCACATGGTTCCTCTTGGGTATAATAACTAAAAGGATCGATGGTACCTACTCATGTATGTCGCTATAGTCATTAAACCTAAGTTAGTCTTTGCGTATAAAGTACAAATGAAATTTGTTTAGCAAGTAGTGACACTTACCCCTAGTTGTAGGGCACCACTATGTACTTCATGTTAAATACGACGAAGCAATGACCTCGTTATGTATTTCTCGGCGAAGGGCGAGTCTTATTGGATGGTTTGCAGCGATACCACATGTGGGTCGAGGAAACCCACCGTTCTTTCCATTCCGGACATTTTTCAAAGATGTATCTATACATAAGCAATGAGTTGTGATATTTATCGGTATTACATGAATGTAGAACTTGATTATGCGCACTTACGATGTCCAACATCGTAGAAGCGAGGCGTCGAGGCCAGCGAGGTTGAATAGTTCATATAAGTCGTTGAAACCCACGACGAAGTACCTCATCCGTTGAAGAAATGCTTGTCCTCGTGTCGGCGGTGATTCGATGATCGCAACCCTTCTTTTGGGTCTTGTCCAAGTACTAGGCATGCAAAGCGACAAGCAAATCCAGCGTGCATTATCTGCGTCGAGCACAACGGTTTTCGATGATGTAGTTCCGGGTATCGCGGACTTCCGGACTTGGGAGGCGCTATAACGTTCGTTGATTTTGATTTGTCCTTAGCGATTGGCGGCGTTTTTTGTGAGACGACTCGGGAACCGATCGTCGGCACATTTGATGTTCCTTGGCGTCTTCTCCACGGGAATCGAAGAGGTGGCCTTCGAGGCGTAAACATGAGGTGGAGTCATCGAGGGTCCCGTTGGAGAGGAATGGTCGTGTCGGATCGCAGATCTTCTTTGGGTCGAGGCGATGTCCTTCTTGGGCCATTGGATAAAAGAGAGGCGGCATCCCTAGTGTTGTGATCTCTTCGTTCGGGCAAATCTTCAGCGGACGGCTCAGAAATTGACATGTACCATATCCACGGACCCTAAGCGTAACCGTGCGCCACCGGGCACCGTCTTTGCCCGCCCTTCCTCGTATGGATCGCCATCCCTGCGCAGCCTCAATACAAAGGACCCATCCATCCTCACTTGGAGCTTCAGGCGTCGGCTCCTACAAAATGATCGCAATTAGCTAAGGCGTCCTATAGGTCTATCTTTGGTGCATTCCAAAGATGTACGTTACCTTGATGTCGTCTATCGGCAATCGGACGTCGTCATGTTCACAATTATCTTGTGACGCGATGCTACTCCGGCGTCGAGGAGGATCGCCTCCCGAATTAGCGGGGGCGGCTTGCGACCACCGGCTCATGAGTATATCCATTTGACTCTGCAATGCTGCCATCCGTACTTGAAATTGGTTAGTAATCATCTGTACCAACTGGTTGTCGTGCTCGGCCTTGGATCTCTTCCTAGTCCTATCGTGCGATGAGTCGTCCGCGAATCCATGACTCCAAGGTACGTTAACCCCAAGGCCTCGCGTGCGACCGGTGCTCCTTGTTTCCCAAGGCCGTAGGTAGTATATCCTTCTCCCTGTCTGCATGGAAGGAACCTTGGGAAGCTTGGGCAATCAACTCACGCTGCAAGAGGTCATCACGTTATTATAGGAACTATGAAGTTATGGACTTATTAACAACTTAGTAGTTCGACATATTTACCACGTTGGGACACTTCTGAGCGCCGGGTTTGTGAAGGAGATGTTGCGAAAGACGAGACTTGTGCCCTCGCTTTTAACCAAATTTTAGGGAACGCGATGCGTGACATCGAAGCGGGTTCTCCTTCTCCGCCGCCCATTCCTCGTATTTACCCGCGTACCCAGCGGTGCGAGTCTGTCTTGGGTGAGTGTTTCGTGTCCGAGAGCTTTGTGCGCCGCACTATGCTCCTAAATTCGCCGTCGTTTTCATAGCCACAAAGGTGTCCCATGCTTCCCGCGTCAAGAATCTATCTTTACTTGCGAAGGCGTCGACCGTGTTCACGTGCCGTGACAAGAATGCTCTTGAAGGTCCTCCACGATTTACCCATCCCGAGCATCGCGGTCCGTCGCCTGCGTGCCACATGTGCTACGGAATAGTGAACTTCTCTGAAAGTTACATCCCAGTAGCGCCTTCGCTTCTTCGTCAGGACCTTCCACCTTGGTGTGGTGATGAGGACCCGTTCCTTGCAAGTATCCCTTGAGATGGTTGGAATCTCGCCACGATCTCTTGGGACTCGAGAGGGACCCCAAAGTCACTAACCTCCGTGATGACTAGTCGGCCCTTAGGCATTTTTGATTGTCCTCTGCCATCTCGCTTGTGTCATTATAAATGCGACGGTGATGGCGGCCTCGTCGGCGCCTCTTCCATCTGCGAGGTCGGTGTTGGCGGCCTCGTCGGCGCCTCTTCCATCTGCTGACGTCGGTGGCGGCGAAGACGGTGCCTCTGCCATCTCGCTTACTTGCTCTCCGGAAGAAATCTGAGAGGTTGACTATAGAGATCAAGATGGCAAATGAAAAGTTGAATGAGCTCATCTGAGACTACTAACATCCGGCATAAATATGAAACAATTAATCTCGGGAAGAAATACAGAGGTTGACTATAGAGATCAAGATGGCAAATGAAAAGTTGAATGAGCTCATACAGGACTACTAACATTCCTTAATCCACGAGCTTCTATTCTAACACTCCTAACACTCCTTAATCCACCGGCCTCTCTTGTGATCTTTGTATAGATAGAAACTAGTGATATAAATCTTTTGCCGAGCCTATCTTTGCTCGAGCCTACTTCATCGAGCCCGACACCTTTGGAGTGTACCATCGCTTCATCTTTGTGGAGGATTGGCATGAAGCAAAGGTACACTCAAGTGTGTCGAGATCGACGAAGAAAATGCTAAGCAAAGGTTTAATGCTTCACGTCTGAAAGACTAGCCTTTAATGAAGACATAGAACTAGAATCAAGTAAAATGATCGGCGAAGGAAATGCTAAGCGAAGGTTTAATCCCAACATAGAAACAAAATAGAATCAAGTAAAACTTTCTTTTTGGATTGTTGTAAAAAAATGCAGTTTTAGCAAAATGTCAGAATTAATCCCAACAAAATTAATTAGCATTCAAGCATAATTCCTAATAAATTTTACACTCCTTAATCCACCAGCTTCTCTAAGGAAATGCGAAGGAATCACAGACGGTTCTTAATAAGAACCGTCTGGATTAAACTCTCGACCAATAAAAGGTCTAGAGATTAACGATTGCATAGACACTATTCCAACATATTGATTGATGATATTATGTGCTCTCGGAAGGAGAGTAGCTAAAGAACAAGTCTTTGCCATCTCAATCCTATTGTCTATACTCTTCATTAAATGAATATGATAATATAAATTCAAACTATGAGCTCTAAACAATACTTTGCTTAAGCTGTCAAAGGATCTCAACTGCTAACTAAAACAAATTAAACTTCGATCAAGCAGAGGTTGACTACAGAGATCAAGATGGCAAATGAAAAGTTGAATGAGCTCATCTGAGACTACTAGAAGAATCACAAACTAGTCAATACAAGCCATCAATTTGCAATAGAACTATGAGCTCAACAAAAGTAACCAATTAACGATACATCATATTGACAATAGCAAGTAATACAATAGATCTCAAGTATGAACTAACTATCACATTCAATCTCGATTATAAGAGCGAGTTCATCACGAGCATGTCAACAAAGCCCAGATCAATTTGCAATATCTTCAGTATTAGATTCAGAAATCAGAACTAATACAGATCAAGGTATCAACTAGCACTGCAAATATATATATATATATATATATGCAAAGATCAACCGAACTGCCACAGAGGAGCAATACTCACAGAGAGGATGCCGCACAAGAACTCACGGTGCCTGAGACACTATTCCAACATATTAATTGATGATATTATGTGCTCTCGTAAGGAGAGTAGCTAAAGAACAAGTCTTTGCCATCTCAATCCTATTGTCTATACTCTTCATTAAATGAATATGATAATATAAATTCAAACTATGAGCTCTAAACAATACTTTGTTAAGCGTCAAATGATCTCAAGTGTTAGCAAAAACAGATTAAACTTCGGTCAAAGCGAGAGGTTGACTACAGAGATCAAGATGGCAAATGAAAAGTTGAATGAGCTCATCTGACTACTAGAAGAATCACAAACTAGTCAATACAAGCTGATCAATTTGCAATAGAACTATGAGCTCAACCGAAAGTAACCAATTAGCGATACAACATATTGGCGGTAGCAAGTAATACAATAGAGCTCAAGTATGAACTAACTATCACATTCAATCTCGATATAAGACGAGAGTTCATCATAGAGCATGTCAACAAAGCCCATGATCAATTTGCAAATGCGAACTATGAGCTCAACAAAATTAACCAATTAACATTACATATTGACAAGAGCAAGTAATACAATAGAGCTCAAGTATGAACTAACTATCACATTCAATCTCAGTATAAGACAGAGTTCATCACAGAGCATGTCAACAAAGCCCACTGATCAATTTGCAACTAGCATTTGCAAATATATATATATATATATGCAAAGATCAACCGAATCGCCACAGAGGAGCAATACTCACAGAGAGGATGCCGCTAAGAACTCACGGTGCAAGGAGGAGACTAGTGCAGGGAGGAGGCCGATGTAGGGAGGAGGAGGTGGGGAGGAGGTCGACACGGGAGGAGGGCGGTGTGGGAGAAGGCCGGTCTGAGAGGAGGAGGACGTCGGCGTCGAGGTCGAGGCGCCATTGTGGGGCGGCGACACGGGAGGAGGACGGCGGTGTCGAGGTCGGCGGCGGCGACGGGGCTTCTGGCGGGAGGTGAGCAGGCGCCGAGGTCGGGCGGTCGCACCGAGGTCGGCGCCGAGGTCGGGGCACCGAGGTCGGGGCGCCGAGGTCGGGGTCGGCGGCGCAGAGGTCGGCGCCAATGTCGGGCGGCGCGCCGAGGTCGTAGGTCGGCGGTGGCGAGCCCTAAACCCTAGAGGAGGCGAACGAGCGCGAGAGCGTAAGGCGCGGAGAGGCGAAGTGAGAGAAAACCTAGCGTTTCCGCCTTATAAAAAGTATATCACAGACGGTTTGTAATGAGAACCGTGCAGTGATAATAATACATATCACGAGCGGTTCTATTCTACAACCGCGTGATATATATCACGAGCGGTTCTCATTACAAACCGCTCAGTGATATTATTATCCTGAGCGGTTGTATTATAAAAGCTATGCATGATAGCCAAAACTTTGTTGACAATTTATGATATCTGACAAAACATAGTGAACTGGTGAGACATAAATATCGACAAAACATAGTGAACTCCGGTGAGACAAGTATGATGACAATTATGACAAGTCCATATATATGAATTCTAACATGGTGACAAGTATGATGACAAGTCCATAACAAGTTCATAACACATTTGACTTCATAATTTCATATCTAATTCAACTCAACTCAAATCAAGTGAAACCAATTTTGATACTCCACATTACAATGTCGTCCACACATTGACATCAATATCAAATATGACAAGTCCATAACAAGTTCATAACACATTTGACTTCAAAATTTCATATCTAATTCAACTCAACTCCAAATCAAGTGAAACCAATTTTGATACTCCACATTACAATGTCGTCCACATTGACATCAATATCAAATATGACAAGTCCATAACACATCAACACATGACAATTTCACGTTGACATCATAATATATGAGAGATTACAAGTCCATAACACATGATGTTATGGAATAAATTAATTACATTGGAGTAAATTCTTAATTAAGATATAGGCCTTCGGGATGATCAACGCGCATATAGCTAGCTTCTGTAATACCCTGTTTAACCTCTGAGATTTAATTGAGCGAGAAAGAAAATTTAAATAGAATTAAAATAAAAATTAAGTTAAGTTAGAAGCGTAACTTCTGATTTTTTTTTCTCCCTAGAGAGTGGGCTTTCGGCCCACAGTTTCTTTGGCCCAAGAGGGCATTGGCCTCGCACCCATTTAAGGGAGAGAGAGATGAAACCCTAGTTTAATTTCTCCCCTAAGCTTCCTCTTGGCCGCCGCCCCAACAAAACCCTGCGCCCCTATCTCCTATCTCCTGGCCGCTACCCCCAACCAAATCCTCCCCCACAGTGTGCTCCCTGGCCGGCGCCGCCTGCATTCCCTGGACCTCTGAGTCGCCACCCCCTTGGCGCCACCTGGCCTCGATTCGAGCCACTACTGCCAGACCTGCTTGGGTTGCCGCCGCTCGGCCTCCGTGCACCACCGACGCCCAGATCCGGCTACCACCACCGCCGTGCAGCTCGCTTCTTGGCTCCTCGGTTCGCGATCTTTGTCGGCTCATCTCCCCAGCTTCCCCTTTCCTCCAGCAAATGGGGTAGCCTAGCCCCCCGACGCCGCCTCCCTAGGGCGCCGCCGCCGGCCTAGGGCCCGTCTCTGCTCGCTTCCCTCCATGGCACTGCCCTACTTCTCCACTCCCGCCGCCCCACCCCGCGAGAAGGCGATGGCTGCGACGACGAGGCGACGGCCGATACTGTGATGGCGCGAGTTTCGGCGTGGCGATCGCCGCCTCGGCGTCGCCGCGATCCCACCGCATTGCTCTCCTCTCTCGGTGGCGTTTCTCGGCGGCAGCCGTGGGATCGGCGCTCCCTATGAGCAGCGGTGGCAGCGAGCATTTGTGCTTGGTTCGGCTCCCTCCGTGACCCGGCCTCCTCGGTGGCGACTTGCGGCGAATCTGTTGCCGATTCTTTGCGTGTTGCTGGTGAGCTTCTACGCTCATGTGTGCTATGATTTGTCAACATGTGAGTGCATTGCGATTATTCGTGATGTGACCTTTGTTTTTCTAGGTGATATTTCTTGATATTAAGTAGAAGTGGTGAGCCATCTGAATGATTGTATACTAGGGCGTTAGTTTTTTTCTATTTGGTGGTCTTTGGATAATGATAGGAATGATTGAACTGTTGTGTCTAGGGTCTAATTATTGGTTTCCTAATATGCTTTGTGAGAGCATAGTAAATTTCTCTATGATATATCTTGCCAAGAGTATTGAAATGGAGTGATTATAGTGACGAAGTTATGAAAAGAATTGATTGAATGAGTGATCAAATGCATTCCAAATGCTCTTGGTTAGAGAACAACAAATGCTAATCGGTACTTTGCATACCAAAATAGTTGATTTGTAAATAATAGTGCCATTTATCTTACAACCTTTCTCTCTATTTTGTTAATTTAATTAGGGATTAAATAATCGAGATTAGAGAGGAAAGTATCAATAAAAGCACATTTCAAGAACGATATGAAATGAAGGCTACAACTAGATTCTTCTCCTTCATGGATTATGTTGCTCTATCGAATTGAACTGATATACGTGGTCGTATGAACTAGAGGTATTTTGTAGTCAACCATTTGTAGTCAAAGTAACACATCGAGGCAAAACAGTTACATCTGAAAAGTGGATTGCCCGATATTACAACGCTACCTAGAGAGGGTTTGTGTGAAACCTAGAGAGGGTTTGTGTGAAATCGCAAGTGCATGTGAAAGTGATATAAAATAGTTTACATGCTCGCCATGTAGAAAGCTTGTGGCAAATGTGGTCACCGATTCTTGAGGACTCTATTCGACCAAACTTGGGTGGTGGTGAACCACAGTGCTAGAGCGTTCCCGCCTTTTCTTCCATCTCACGGTTGAGGCAAGTGCAAGTAGTATTAATGAGTCTTTATACTTCTTACTCGATGAATGCTATAGTTGATTGTTGATAATTGCTTGCTTAGTAATGTTGATGAGCATGAATGCCATAGTCTAATGATGATGTTTTTATGATGATGCTTATGTGATGAAGTTTATATGAAAATGTTTACATGACGACGCATGCTAATGCTACGTGATGGCGCTTACATGGTGGTATTTACATGAGAATGCTTACATGTCAATGTTAAAATGATGATGTTTACATGGTAATGGTTTCATGATTGATGACAATATTGATGGGCCAAGGTGAGCAATGAGACTACCTTGTTAATGATGACAATGATGAGTTGGTATCGTACTTTAAACTTTGCATCATGTCATTCATTTCTGAACCTTGGGCTACGTGGTAGCCAAAGGGTTGTTTCCTTGAGGTCCCCGTCAGGCATTGGATGGGTGTTAGGTCCCCATCATGCATTGGACGGGCTTCTTCCCCATACCCGTGGAAAGTCAGGTAACTAATCCGGTGAGGTCGGTGAGAACTGTTACATGACTTGGAGTGTGGGCTTTTGTTCCCTGTGCCTAGAGGGCACAGGCTTTGAGTAGGTATCGACGGATACCCTACTCGGCATAACCGTAATTGCAAAGAAGTGAAGAATGTGCATTCATAACATGTTCATTGCATTTACGCATAAGAGATGGATCCGTGGTATATAATGTTGTTGCTTAAGATGTGATTGGTATATAATGATGTTGTTCATGATGTGATGGTTTATTCCCTTTGACTATATATGATGCTATGTTTGATTTTCTATTGCACTTTGCTGAGTCGTAGACTCACTCTTCTTGTGTTGTGCTTGCTAGGTACCTCTCGAGGCAAATACATGCATGGGGCGGGTAGACTTGGTGCCGTCACATAATCACTAACCACAATGAATAACCTAGTCCTTTTATCCACAATTCGTATTCTTGATAATTGCTCTAGATTCAGTTGGTGTCCATCCTTCGTGGTGGATGTTTTAATTGTGGTCATGGATGACCCATTCATGTTCTTATTCATTCGTTGATTGAGTTCGTTTAATACTCGTGATGGATTAAAATGTTTGGTTGATGGTTTATTTACTTGTTGAAATTAATTGGTTCAGTAGAGTCTCAACAATTTGTAATAGGGTTAATTAGAAGCTTATGGATGCCCTTTTGATTAGGCTATAATTGTTTAGCTTATCCTGGATGTCCTTTGATGATTCGTTAAATTGGATGAATTGATTGTTGAATGATGCTATATTAAACTGCTTAAACCTCCGGAATAGCCATCTATACAAAGGAGGTTCTGCCGGATTTTAGAGAAATGGCTTAGTTCTAATTGGTTAAAGCATTGTTGTTTGAAAAATGGTTGAAATTTGTTGGAAGAATAATTAAATCATCATCTTGTGAGGCCCGCCTCTCAAAAGACACGCATACAGACCCGAGAAATGCTATTGTGCTCATAAAAGACTGTAGTACCCCTTGCTTGTACTCATAATGTAACTATCCCCCCAAGGGGTATTCCCGTCATTTGTACAGGCTTGGGAGCCTGTAAATACCCCATGTATCCTTCCTTTCAAGGGGAGGGCTCTCTTGAGCAATAAAGAGATATATTCAAACTGGTGAGCCTTCGGGGGCTCCCTCTCCGGAGGTAACCCCCCGTTGGCTCACCGACAGGAGTAGGGCGGTCCTCTCGGACCCCCGAACCTGTATAAACCCTCATGTCATTTCTTACTCTCGTGGACGAGGGCCCGTCAGACGGCTGACGTCCACCCCCTCACTCGTGTTTGGTTTTCACACCTACAACAAAATTATTCTGTATTGTTGTTGTATGTTAGTCTCTTAGGTATCATTATGGCTTCCGCATAGCTAGGGTGTTACAGTTGGTATCAGAGCGGGCTTTAGGTCCGTGGTAGTTGAAATATTAAACAGTCTTGCTAGTTTTAAGTCGCCTAAAATTTTCTTAAGTTTAAGTCACTTGTTGTGACCTTTGGATTGGTGTAGAGATTCGTGTGCCTCATGATTGGATATTGATCCAACAGATAAAAGAGGTGACTTATGCTTAAGAAAGTTTCAGTCACCTTATGAATAGACAGTCCCAATATTAAATTGACACACTGTGCACAGTAAGATGGGAATGGGTCAAGCATTGCACTTACGTTTTCGTTATGTCGCTTTGAGCATTACTGTTATGAAATGATTATAAATACTTATGATATACCTATATGACTATTATATGTTGTAATAGTAGACGACGAGAGGACCAATTCGTGGTTGTAGTCCCGGTTGCTGTGTTGCACCACCGTTCGGGGTATGAGTCTCTTTGGGAAGATTTTTGTCTTCCTTGAGTTTGGAATGGTTGTTCTTTTTCAGATGCGGTGGATGAGTCTTCTTGGATTAGTGGTTCATTGCTGTTGAGAAAAGTTCATCGGTCTTTATTGGTTTTCTCAAAGCAAACCTTTGATCTCCTGAATGACGAGTTGTTTTGCTGAGTATAAACGTAGTTGATTTATGAGAATGTTCTTTTTCACGAAAGTCCAACCTTTCTTGTTGAGTATTGTGATCCGGTGATTCGTTTGGTATTTTAGATATTGGAAATTATCTTTTACAAACTTCATTGAAGAGATTTTTGACTTTGCTCATTTCTTTGGAGTGGCTGGAGTGTTGGAGTTTATAACCTTTCTTTGAATCAGAGAGAGTGTCAAAATCCTTTGCAAAGTTTGTGGTGTTAAGTGGGAAACTGTAAATAAAGAAGATAATTGATATTGTATGACATCAAGTTGGGTCTCGTGCACAAGGCATAATTAATCTTAACCGATGTCCTCATTAGCGGCTTTGTTAATTTATTGTCGCCTTGTAATGCTTGCGTGACGATATGTGAATTAGAGTATATTTATTCCTGGTTAGAATCAACGGGGTTCTAAAAAGAGTGATTATTAATATGAAGCAATCCTGTAAACATCTACTTGATGACCTTACTTAAATGTTAGATTTACCTAATTCCTGACGTGGTAAAGTTGTTGAAACCTATATAAAGGACTAGATGGTTGTTGGCGTATCACTATGTGAAACCTTGTTTTATGCAAATTATGTTAGTAAATCTTTAATTATGTCCTAAACTTATCTTTTGGAACTCATGATTTATGTGGTAGCTGAGGTTATTTTAAACAAAATGATGTATTAAAATGATCTATTGGTTCTTAAGAGTTTTGTGTGATTTTAATCTTAAAGTCTCTTTGGTCTGAGTTGGTAACGTGAGGTTGCAATCAAGGAACAATTATTTGTTGATTTCTTTAGGAGAAGAATAATTTGCTTGCTTTTCGCGATTCCCCGTAAATGAAAATGTTTCGAGTTTTGCGGCCGAGATTAATTGGATCTCATGATTTATGTGGAAGTTGAACTGTTCCGAGCAAAATGACGTGTCGAAGAATCTTTATTGGTTCTTAAGTAGTTCTTGTGGTTTGGTCTTAAGCTTATCTTGTTCGAGTTGGCAAGGTATTGTTGTAGTTAAAGGACTATTTTCTGTTCTTCTTCCGCTCAAGCATCGTCGAGTTTCACTAGAAATGTTGCATTCTTATTAGGTGATATTTGCTATTCACTTTTGAGGGGTGTGTGCCCTCACCTGTGGTCTCAACTTTTGCTATTCCACGGTAGTGACACCGTACTTGTCGACCTTCACCTGTGGGAGATGGACCCAACGGCACCGAAATAGGGGGATCTTGAAAAGCACGTAGTCCAGCTCCCATATCTCCTCTATTTGCCCATAGTAGGAGCTCCTCATCCCATCGGTACTGAATGCATCTATGCATAACACACTGATACGGGTCATGCTCTTCCTATCCTGAGTGCAGTATAAAATGTGTACCCATTTATGTCGATCCTTGCCATGCGACAATTGTAAATTGTGGCCCTCGTGCCAACCATAGCAGCGTATCATCACTTGATGACCTCCCGATGATTCGCACCTTTAACCATTCGTTGAACCGAGCGGTTGTGCTCTCTCATGATCCGGACCTCCGGCCGTCGGATTACATTGGCGCACTATGCCTTTGTGCTCGTCGATGTGCGGGACACTTGGGTCATGTGTTGCAAGACTATGAAATGGGCTTGGCGTGCGTATCTAGATCGGGAGTTATTGATTTCCTTCGATGGTCCCGATACCATCGATCTCCTCTCATGGCGAGATAGAGGCACACCTATCGGTTCCACGAGCCATGTAGTCGACCACAGAACTCAATGACCTCTTCGGTTGCATAACCTTCGATGATCTTGCCCTCGGTCGAGATCGATTCCGTCGTAGGACTTGAGAATTCCCATGTACCTCTCGAGCGGGTACATATGACGTCTGAATCTGAGGGCGCATATCTTTATCTCTCTCACAAGGTGAACAATGAGATGGACCATGATATCGAAAAATGACGGAGGGAAATACATCTCAAGATGACATAGAGTGGTCACCACCTCGGCTGCAGAGCATCTAGTCCTAGGGGATCAATGATCTTCCGAGCAATTGAGTTGAAAAAATAACCTGACCTCAAGATTGCCACTCGGACCTTGTTCGCAAGATACTTCTAATTGCAACAGAAGCATTTGTGTCATCGAAGACATGACAATCATGAGACTTCATACCAATTAATTTCAAATCTTGCATAGAAACAAGGTTCTTAATGTTAGCGGAGTAACCAGATGGGACTTTCACTCCATACAAGCTCTGGCACAGTTCATTTCTCTCGGCCTTGGATAGAGTGTAGCAAGTCGGGAAAATACGTTAAATCTGTATCGGTCTCTTCCGGTGCTAACTCAGTCCTTATGTTCATATCAACCAAGTCACGCCGTGCGTTAACACCATCCTTTGTTTTGCCACTAATGTTCAGCAAGAGACCAATCAAGCTATCACATACATTCTTCTCTACGTGCATGACGTCGATGTAGTGGCGAACTTCTAAGTGCTCCCAATAAGGCAAGTCCCAAAAAATTGACCACTTCTTCCAGATGTTCTTCTCACGGGTTCTTAATTTACGTCCCTTCCCAAGCACAACATCGATATCCTTAACCATATCATAGACCTCTTTCCCTCTAAAAGCCCTTGGAGCTGAATCGTTCTCCTTATTTCCGTCGAATTGTTTTTTCATCTTGCGGTATGGGTGACTCCTGGGAAGGAACCTACGGTGACGCATATACACAGTTTTGCGCGAGTTGTTCAGCCATACACTCTCTGTAGCATCTAAGTAGTGCGGACAGGCTTTGGCTCCTTTTGTACTGAAGCCCGACAGGTTACCAAGGGCAGGAAAATCATTGATGGTGCAGAACAACATGGCGCGTAAAGTGAAGTTCTCTCGTTTGTACGCATCCCATACTGTACCCCTTCGTTCCACAGTGTCACAAGATCTTCCAAAGAATGGTGCTAGGTACACATCAATATCATTCCCGGTTGCTTCGCCCTTGGATAAGTAGTGACATCAAAATGTACTTCCGCTTCATACACGACCAAGGAGGAAGGTTGTACATACATAGATTCACGGGCAGGTGCTATGTCGGTTGCTCATGTTACCGAAAGGATTCATTCCATCTCATACTCAACCCTAACCTTATGTTCCTCGGTTCCGACCGAACTCTTGGAAGTTCGATCGAAGTTTCTCCTTTGGCGAAATCGGCAGGTGTCTTAGCTTTCCATCTCTCTTACGCTCCTCTAAGTGCCAACGCAGCAATCTTGCCTCCTTTGGGTTTGCAAATAAGCGCTTCAAACGTGGGATCACTGGCGGATACCATAACATCTTAGCAGGAGGTCCTTGCTTCACCTTAGCGATATTCGATGCTTGTATCGAGATGCTTTGCACACAGGACATACATGCATGTCTCGCATACTCTTTACTGATAGCGGATACAATCGTTCGGACATGCATGTATTCTTTCTACTTCCATTCCCAATGGACAAATAACCTTCTTTGCTTGATAGGTGGTCTTTGGGCAACACGTTTCCCTCGAAGGATGTCGCTAGGAGACCTAACAACGCCGTGAAACTCTTATCGGACCAACCATTGCTTGCCTTCAATTTCAGCGGTTCAAGCACGGTTGACAACCTTGTATATTCGACTTGCAACCGGGGAACAAAGGTCTCACCGAGTCCTCCCTTAAGCCCTCGAATTTACAAAATTCTCTCATCAGTAGTTCTCTTACGCATCGCGTAGCATCTGATCCAGATTGTCATCGTGTGACCTATCCTCATCAAAAGCAGTACAGTCCACATCCGGCATATCGTTGACTTCTTCGGTGATGCCGTCATTACTAACTTCATGTGTAATAATCTGCTCTTCACCATGACTGGTCCAACATGTGTACCCTTTTTTGAAACCCCTTCGAATCAAGTGCGCTTCTATTTGCACCGCGTTGTTAAACATCTTAAGATTACCGCAATCAATGCATGGACAGTACATAAAATTTATCCCCTTCTTCAACATATCCTGCTCAGCGGCTCTTCTAAAAGCAACCACGCCATTAATGTACTCTTGACTCACACGGTTCTGCTGTACATCCATTTGATCCATCTACACTACGCATGTAACAAATTAGTGTCAAAATTGATTAGCGATTAATTTATAGCAAACATAAAGGGTTATAGATCGTTACCCTCGGAGCTCACGAAGAAAATACGATTCCTCTCCTTTCCTTCTCCTCTCTAAGGTGGCGCAATGGGGGAGGAGGCGGCGGGTGTTGGAGGCGCTAGGGGCAAGGGTCCAACCTTCTCCTCTCTAAGCTGGCGCAACGGATAATTATTGATTATCTGCATGATTGTTGATTAGATACGAGACAAAAGACAAGAGGAAGATCCTAATAACTAGCAAGTTGGTCCGCGCGATTGCGTGGGTATCCGTTTTGATATAATTGAAACAATAAACCACTGTGATGACGTTTCTTCATGGATATAAATGGAGGAAATATAAAATAGATCATTGCACATGTGACTTATCTTGGTGTGTCATAAATTCTTCTTTTTAATCTGTTCTAGAAAACTACTCATGAAATTAGTTCTGATTAAGACTTTCACTTCTTTGCACGTACTTACTCGTTTTGTCTCATCGTTGCACAAAGGAATTACACCAGATTAATTAAAGGCTACATGTTTTGCTTTTCATTTTCTGGAATTAGGGTCCATCAAATTGAGAGCTAGATGTACGTTTTGCCTTTTCCCATCAAGTAGTATTAATTGAAACTTAAACCCTATGCTTAGATTAAAGAATACAACAAAGAAAACAAAACATTAGGGTCTATGTACGAGTAGCAAAATAAGGAAATTCACTAATCAATAGAGTGTATAAAGGATAATCGGTATTACTTCATCTGTTTAATTAGGGGAGGAGCCGCAGGTTGGAGGAGCTAGGGCAGGAAAGTGACTTGGCACTTGGGGGAGGAAGCTAGCTAGCAGATCTAAGTGGAGCCCAGCGAAATAGGCTGGTTGATTATCCAAACGCGCCGCAGAGGCGGCGATAGAGAGGCAGGGCGGTGCGGCGGCAAACCTGGCGGTCTTGGCGAGGGATGTGTCGCGCTCAATTTATACCAGCGAGGATATCACGAGCGGTTCTTAATAAAACCGTGCAGTGATAATTAATTCTCCTGAGCGGTTCTCGTTCGAACCGTCAGAGATATCACCTGAGCGGTTCTCACCAAAACCGCTCGCGATAATCCGACAATCACAAACGGTCCTTATTAAGAACCATCTGTAATATTACACAGACGGTTCTATTTACAAACCGTCTGTGATTGGGATTATCACTGAGCGGTTTGTGAATAGAACCGTCAGTAATATCCTGACGGTTCTATTTACAAACCGTGCGTGATTGAGATATCACATACGGTTTGTGAATAGAACGTGCGTGTAATATCACGATGGTTCTATTTACAAACCGTGCATGATAGATGACTATCACGAGCGGTTCTAAAAAATACCATCTGTGATAGGCTTCCGCGCCACCGCAGTCAGGCAATACCCAACACGAGCGGTTCCAAAGGCAAATGCGTGATGGGGCATCTACTATAGCCTATTTTGTAGTAGTGGAATGACATCATCTCTAATCATGGGAATAACACATATGAAAGGAACATAAAAATTGAATCTTCTCATGTATCATATAAAAACATAATACTAACATCAAGCATTCAGCATTCACAAATCTTAAGAATATCAAAGTACTTGTCTTCCGCGTTGCGACGCGTTAGTAGGCAACGAAGATGTTCCTAAACCCGAAGTCTCTCCACCTACACAAGTAAGTACTCGAAATAAGAACAACATGGTACAGGACACTACCATCAACGTCCTACAACACCTTCCCGAACACCCAAGAGTTAGCTATTAGACCTATTCTGAAAACAGACAACACAAATACAGAAACGAATCTGGACAGCAGCATGGAATAAACCATAACTATTGCTCTGGGACTCCGAACGAGGTGAGCCCAGATCCTATGAAAACTTAACGAACATAACTACAAAATCCTAGTTGACAAGATCTCCCAATTCTGCCAAAATAAAATGCTAACAGGCAGATGAACTGATAAGACAGATTCTGTCTAAACGAAAAAGACAGCAATAAAGGACAGAGCACAACGTTTGATCTACAACTCTGATTAGGGCGTTCTTTATCATTCTGGAAAGGTTATAAAAATTGCTACAATAACCTAATTGGGTGAAAACCCTGAATCTACCATTAACATAATCATAATTTAGGAGACAACTTGACAGATCAATCACATCAGAATTCTGGACAACAGAAATGAAACTATCATAACTTTTGATCCGTATGTCAGAATTAGGTGTTCTTGGCGGCCACGGAAAACTAAGAACATTATCTAAATATCTCTAGGAATTGGAAACCTCCAATTTGTTGAGTATATAAGCAATTTTCGAATTACTTTAATCTAGAAATTTGCTAGATAAAACATGGAAAATACTCTAGTTATTTTCACAAAGCACATGACAAAGAACACTATAGCAATACCAAATTCTAGAAGAACAGAAGCTAGCATTCCTATCTCAATGTTCAAGACAACAGTAGACAGTAAAGCAGACCAACTAACAAGAAAGATATAGACATACTGAGATTCTATAGAAGAAGACGTTGCAGCAGAGTTCTTGCTGAGGACGTCATTCGTCATGGCGTGGTGGTAGTAGAGTGCAGTTGATGTAGAACGTAGCAGAGTAGTAGACATGCAGTTGATGTAGAATGTAGCAGAGGAATAGCGAGCAGTTGCGCGAATGCTCCCCAAAAACCTTATTCATCCTCGCTCGTGCAAGCCTTCAAGGACGAGGTTCTGGAGGCCTACTCTCCTGGTGCGGCTGTACACGTGCCTCGCCGAGATGGAGATCGCAAGAGACAGCAAACAAAACTATGGAGTTCTTTCTGTATTGTGGAAGTGAAAAAACCGAACCAGAGCTAGTACTCTCAGTCTTCTTATATAGCCAAAAGACAGAGAGCCCAAAGGTCGCCAGAAGACCATCAAGGATAGTCACCAGAAGAGCAAAGACCAACAGTCACCATCAAGGACAGTTGCCAGTAGTCCAAAGGCCAACAGTCGCCAGAAGACCAAAGGCCAACAGTCGCCAGAAGACCAAAGGCCAACAGTCGCCAGAAGACCAAAGGCCAACAGTCACCATCAAGGACCAGCACTCTGTTCTTTTTAATGGCCAAAACAAAGAGACCAGAGACCAACGGTCACCATCAATGTCAGTGCGTTTTGATTTTCGAATATATAAAGAAAATCGCGCCCTTTGACACGCTTATGTATCTTGCAAGACACGCACCGCCACAAAGACGGCTCGGCTTGGCTCGGCGAGGTGAGCGAGCGCGCACGCGTGTTGGCTCTCTCCAATTCCACAAGAGGGGCTATCACGTTCCACCTTATAAACTGGTGTAACTCCCCTTCATCTGTCCATGTGGGACTAAACAGTTTAGCACATGCACATGGGCCTTTGAGATTTACTAGGAATTAATTTAGAATATAATATTTGGGCCTAGCCCATATTAATTCCAACAATCCCCCACCAGATCTCAAGGGCACTTGTCAAATGCCTTGATCCACAGTATTGTTTTAATATACCAGTGTTTTGATGGAGACCGGTTAAGGTTGAACATCCACCTAGAATAGAAGCTACACGTATCCACAACTGCACAATGGACTAAGCCTTGAATTGACAGTTTTGTGTGAATAAGTTTCACTTAAGTCCTTAATCGATACTAAGTGCGCGGGCATCCCAAATGGGTTGGAGCATATAAGTCATACTCCTAGCCTATTCATGAGCTTCCTAGAAATTACCCTATTTCATAGACTGTGACTAGCAGTCGGGCTCATATAGGTGTGTTCTTTCAAGACTGCTCTGTAGGACAGCATCTTTGCTTTAACAAGCCACAGAACACATTAAGATAAAATCAACCTGCCATACAGATTTAGGAGAGAATTGCATCTCTAATGGAGTGGGTCTATAAAGGTACTCTCCTCCCAGTTAACCAATAGCTTGTTTCGCCAATCCTACTTCACGGGATCTCCGATCACATAGGATGGGTTACCACTATGGTATAACTCACGTGGGTCTCAAACCCATCTCCCTCGATGCATTGTCTATCAAATTTCGTGATAAACTCTTTGTGAAGGGATCTGCTGTAATACCCCGATTAATGATTAAGAGTAAGAAATTAGCAGATGGAAAATTGGGAGCTAGAAATTCAGAAATTTGTGGGAAAATAAGTGGGCCTTTGGCCCATGGCCCAAGGGGAGAGCCAACCAAAACCCTAGTTTTTCCCCCAGCCGCCACCTCCTCCCTGCCATGCCCCTGTTGTCATCTCTGCGTGTGCTGCCAATCTCTCCTGCCGCAGCATGCTAATTCTTTTTCTCCTACCGATCTCGTCTACTACATCGCCATAGCCAAGAAAGCCAGCGCCGCCAGTCCTCTGCATGCCTCCTTGCCGAACCCCTTCCCTCCCATCTGGTGTTGCCCCATCGTGTGCCCTGCACGTGCATCAGTGCCTGCTTGCAGTGCCCCTGCTTCCCTGCTGCAGCAGACCATGCGCATCCTGCATGCAAACTGCTGCCGATGCCTGCTGCCGAGCATGGAACTCCAGCCGGCTCGTCTCTGCCGCGTGGACGCTTGAGTTTGTTGCCACCTGCCTTTTTTGCTGCCCGTGCGCATGCGTGGAATTTCTAGCCCCTGCTTGCTCGTGTGCGGCCGTTGCTAGCGATCTGCATGTAGCTTTGTGCTTTTTCCTATGCCACCGAGAGAGATGAAAAGAAATAACGCAGCAACGTGCTGCTAGTGATATGCATGCAATTGGATGGGATGGAGAGAGATGACTTTGTGTTGCTACCGATTTTCTGTGCTCGAGCAAGAAAAGATTAGGAGGGAGAAGGGAGGATTAGATCAGAGTTTTGGCATCCATCACGTGGTAACGATCTGATTTTTTCCTCTCTGTTTTCTAATTATTTTAGTAGAGATTTGAGTCTATGTTAGAGGAAAAGTAGCAAGTGTTCGTTAGGGGAAATGATTAGTAGATCGGGTTAGTCTGCAGTGCTATTGTACTTTTTTTACGGGTAGTATAGAGGCATAATTTGAGAATTTCATCTATTAGAGTTGTAGATAATTTCGATAGTTTTCGGTAGAATTTTTATTCATGTCAATCCGACGCATAAATTGTGAGATATGAATTTTGGAAGTCTGCTGTCCAGAAGTTGACAGATGTGTCTTCGGATAAATAAACGAGGTAGAAAATGGTAGAATCAAAGTTTCATCGTAGCTAGGAATATGTAGGTTGTTCCATGAGGGTTCCAAAAAGTCCTGGTTGGTTAAATTTGGAGTTCGGATGAGTAAGTTAGAGATGTTTTACTACGGGGACAGCGGGTTGTGCGTCTGGTAGATTTTGGTTAATTTGGTCGGTGTGGCATAATCATGCGAGGTTGCTTAGTGTGACGTGTTGGTGCTGTGATGATGTTTTTGAGTGTGTGTTATTACTTGCTTGTTCAGGGACTGTGGCCTCATGCGCCGTGCCACAATTTCGTCATCTGGCTTCGAAGGGCTAAGAGGCAAGTACATGGTAGAGTGGTGAAAAATGGATTGTTCACTATAATCATTGATATTACTTATCATGCTATTTATTATGCTTTTGTTAAGCTTATTCCTATACATGATATTGATGACATTGATTGAATGAGATTATGATATTGTGTTAATGAGAATGAGATATTTAGTTAATGAGATGGATAATGTTGATGAATAATTAAAGATATTGCATCATTTACATTCATCATGACAGGAGTTGCACGAGCTAGGTCGGTGAAAAAGTCATGTAACTAATCCGGTGAGGTCGGTGAGAAAGATACATGACTAGTCCGGAGTGCTCTAAATAAAATCCTACTTTGGTGGGGACTTCACGGGAGTGAAGGATAGAGTGGTTCATCGACGGGTGAATACTCCGCTATACCGGTATCAGCTGATGAGATGCATATGAGCATGAGCATGATAGTGCATTCGCATATATGAGTGCAATGATAAATTGTGCACATTTCTCCATCTTGAATAAGACTTGTTTATTTGAGTATGATAATGGCATTAAATAGATAGATGATGATGATAACCTTGATTATGGTTGATAAACTGTTCTTTATGGCTTTATTATGTATTTGCTGAGTCTTGGACTCATTCTTGCTCTATTATTGTTTTTAGGTGACCGTTGACGACATTTCACTCGGGAAGGGCTAGCGCACTTGGAATCACAACCTACACTCAATTATTTGATTCATTGGACATGTGAAACTTTTATTTTAGCATGATGATTTATATTTAGGACATGATGGTATTGAATAACCTTAGATGATAAGTTAGAGCTGATTAATCAATTGTTTTGTGTTACTCTTGGTTTATTACCTTGCCATGCTCCTAGGAATAAATTATCTATAACTGTCATGTCTATGCTTGTGTTATTGTGACCTGTAGACGGGTTTCATCATTGATACGCTTGTTGTAATTTATTTTAAGATGATGTTAAAATTGATAGTTAGTGTAGTTATTGGCATTCTGGGCTCCATGTTGGGCCAGGGTGTTACATCTGCCAGATTCTTAGTCGTTTGGATATAATCCAAAGCTATTACTCGAGGTTTCTCATTTTCTGACGAGACTTGGTCTTCTCTTCACATGTCTTGATTTCCTATTATCCTTAGAACTGTTCACCTTGACAATCACAATCTGATTGTCACAGTTCATCAGAATAGCCGGTACCGGTTTTTCAACCACCAGCAAATCCATCAAGAGCTCACGAAGCCATTCGGCTTCAACAGTGGCAGTATCTAATGCTGTGAGTTCTGCTTTAGGTCCGTGGTGAATAGATTAGCTACTTGGGTAAACTTAATTTGCTAAAATTTGCTTTAGGACTAGTAAAATAAACTAAAATTTGCTAATGGTTAATTAACTTAAAATTTGACACACTAGTGCACAGTAGGATGGGAATGGGCAAAGTATTACATTTGCGTTTCCGTTATGTTGTATTGATGATTTATGTTATGAAATGATCTTGTATGTTTATAATCTGATTATATGATTTTTATGTGTGATGGTAGTCGATGTCGAGGGATAGAGATTGTGGTTGTGGCCATGGGCATGGCCAGGTTGTACCACTGTTTGTGGTACGGGAAAAGTGAAGTGTTTACCCCGGGTAACTTAGTTACAAATGTTGGGGATGGGTCTCCTTGGGAATGGCTGTTGTTTTTCTTGAGTTTGCATTTGGTTATTCTGATTACTCGCTGTTGGTTGATGAATTTTCATGGGTTAGTGGTTACAAAGCAGTTGATGTGTTTCTATTGGTTTAATTTGTCCCTTAATGCACTTATTGTTTTCCCAACGGTTGAGTTATTCTTGCGGCTGGTGAACGTGGTTAATTGTCCAGATTGACCTTTTTATTGGAGTTCTGTCTTTCTTATAGAAAATACGACTCATTTGTTCGCTTGATGTTTTGGATAATGAAAGCTTTCTGTTGCAAGTTCTTTAACCTGTGGACGCTTTGACCCTACGTATTTCTTTTGGAGTAAATTGAGTGTTGAAGTTTACTAACTCTCTTTTATGAAGAAAAATATCAAAACCCTTTTGGTAAGGTCTTTTTATGTTTAAGCAACCGGTGGTGATCATAGAAATTAATTGAGTTGATATGAGTTATCAAATTGGGTTAGAAGCGTGATGCATAATGAATCTTAAATGATGTCCTTGGTAGAGTAGTTGATTAATCTATTGCTGCATTGTAATAGTTGTATGATGAATTGTGATTATGAGTATGGCTATACCTAATTGGAATCAATAGAGTTATTAAGAGGTGGGGAACATTGATGAACTGGGTTGATCTTTAAGAGTGATAAATTTGGTAAACTTCTTGGGTAAATTGGATTAGTAGGTCTCAATGGATTAATCTAACCGTTTGGGATAGTTAAATTTAAAAGGTGTTAGATTATTGTCATAGTGGATATTAATCTTGGAGTAATCTTTTGTAGATACTTAGTGATTATATGTAATTGCTAGGTGCGATTATTGTGTACTGAAGTTTGATGTTGAGCATCACTAAGAGATAAACTGATGGGATTTAATAGGTGACTTATGTTTACATGATGGTGGAATTATCGGATGATAGCATGTCATTGATGAAAGGGTTTTGGTAGAACCTTTTTAATTTGTGTAGTGGATCACCTCTAGAGTAAAGTGGTTGTTGTAGTGAGGTTGTAAAGTTTTGGTGGACTCTCAATTTGAGGATGGGATGATTAAGTAGTATGGAACAATTTGGTGAGTTTCTAGAGAGCTTTATAGTGGAAGAGTAGACTATGTCTATTCTTGTTAAGAGAGTTGTTCATGATGTTAGTAAGATTGTCAGCAATGGATTGTGACTTGTAAGGGTGTTGTTGATTCTTATAGGAAGAGAGTAAATTTGATCGTCTTTCATGGTATCACTCAAATGAAATGTTTCGAGCTTTGCATTCGTGATCTTTTGGAGTTCACGATTTATTTGGTATCTAAAATTTGTAGAGCAAAGCAACGTGTTAGAAAGTTCTATTGGTTCTTAAGTGATTAATGTGATTTGGTCTTAAAAGCTCTTCTTGTTTGAGGTGGCAAAGTGATGTTATAATCAAAGAAAATTGTTTTCTTTGTTAAAGGAAAGAGTGTAGTAGAGATATTTGAGATTGGAGTTAAGTTTTGTTACTTGCAACTTATTGAAGTTCGTTTAACTTTTCTGTCGTTGCCGCTTAAGAGTTTCTCGAGCTTCTAAAGTAATACCTTATTCTTATTGGTTCTGGTTTGATATTATCTCCTTGTGGGACTTGTGCCCTCAGCTATAGTCTTCTTTTTTTTTTTTGCTTTTCCGAGATCATTGTTATTTGACTATTTCTCTTGGTCTTGTGTTTACTGCGGAAGGTAAACATTTTTCTGTGTGCTAAAAAAAATTTGTTTTTATTTGCCACTTCTTTTGAAAAAAGAATAATCGATTTGTTTTACAAAACCTTATATAGTATATAGTGGCAACTGGTTAGTAGTGGTCAAGTATACGATGTTGTGAGACTTTGGGTTGCAAGTTAATTGAGGAGCTTTGCGGATGAATTGATTTCGTGATATAAATCTTGTAAAGAATTAAATCTAAAAGGAATGATGATCGTTGGGGCAAAACTGATTATGTTGTTACAACTAGTAGAACCTATATTGAATTGTAATCCAATAACCTTTGTTCATATTGGTGGAATATTGGAATTATCAAAAGTTTGAATCTTGATTAATTAGTTAAGGTATTGCGAATGGGTATATTGTGGTTATGTAGGTGAAACTGAATGATGTGGTTTAGTGAGGGTCCAAGATTGATGAAGTAAGTTAATTGTTTTGGACAGTTAATTGATTAGTGATGATTGTTGATTTTAATGACTAGGGATATTGTTTGGATTGTGGGAATTGTAGTCGTCGAATATGAGGATTTTCTTATCAATTATACTAGAACTTCATTATAGGAGTCTTGGATGTTGAAACTGGGTTGTGTTTTATGCTAGAATCTTGGTTGCCCAATGATTATGTGTAGAAGTAGTAGAATAAAAGTGGATTTCGAATAGTGTGATAGTCATTTATAGAATCCTTTGGTTGTAGTAAATGAGTGTGTGTGCTTTGAATTTCATGTTGATTATCCTTAAAAGGATTGAGTTGATGTGATTGTGGGTGAAATATATATTGAGGTGCATTGGAAATTATTTGTCAAAGTAATTCCTTTGGTAGAGGAGTAGACTAGAGTATCTTTTTGGTGGATTAGTAAAGCCCTCTAGATGAGTGCGGTTGTCACTTTTAGGTTGAGTATTGCTTTGAGTTTGCCGGTTAAGAGGAAGGAGTTAGTGTGATGATTTGGAATCCCATGATTTGAGAGAAGGTTTATTTCTCTTTCTCGGGTAGTGAAATGCTCTCTTGATTCTTATTTGAGTTGTGTGTTTATGACAAAGGTCATGTACCATTTGATTGGCTTTATGTGGGCACGGTGGTTTTTTTTACCAGTTCAGGAAAATACAAGAAGTGTTTGATTTGGGCATTCGAGTGATTTTCGTCTTTGGATTTATGTGGTGTTTATTTGCAAACTAGTTACTTGGAAAGAGGAAAAGATTTCTTGATGAGTCTTTGATTTTGGATTGGAGTCTTTTAGAGGGAAGATGTTAATGAGTTAGCTGTGATGGAATCCTTCGTTTTTCAATTGGGTTCTTTTGTAAGAGGGTTGGTTTGAGGCAAGTTGTTTGTGCATCTGTTGTTAAATGAGATGCTTCTCGCAAAGGTGAAGTGATTGCTGGAGAGTGGGAACAAGAGCCCCATGTGATTTGTGCGGGTTGTGTGGTTTGGTACCGAAGGGATAGTTGGCCAAGGTACATTAGATTATATCCGATAGATGCGAAGGTTTGGAAATTGACGTATCGATAGGACCTTCTCAAGTCCATGCGCGGGGTATGCAACGTCTTTACGTCCCAGTGTTGAGGGGGCTCCTGTGATGTCCAAAGTTTGAGCTTTCGTTAGAGCCGTTGACCAACAAGTAAAACTGTACTTTCGAGTCCTATCCGACGCGCGTACTAGAGAGGTTAGAGAAAGTGTTGATGTATAGACGTTGGTATACGTTATGGTGTTGTGGTCACATCAGTCTGAGCAAGAAGAGACTTGGGAGTTTGAGTCTCGCAAGCGCGAGCATTATCCAGAGTTGTTCACGTCGGACATATGTAGAATTCGGGGTCGAATTCTGTTTAAGGGGGGTAAAATGTAATACCCCGATTAATGATTAAGAGTAAGAAATTAGCAGATGGAAAATTGGGAGCTAGAAATTCAGAAATTTGTGGGAAAATAAGTGGGTCTTTGGCCCATGGCCCAAGGGGAGAGCCAACCAAAACCCTAGTTTTTCCCCCAGCCGCCACCTCCTCCCTGCCATGCCCCTGTTGTCATCTCTGCGTGTGCTGCCAATCTCTCCTGCCGCAGCATGCTAATTCTTTTTCTCCTACCGATCTCGTCTACTGCATCGCCATAGCCAAGAAAGCTAGCGCCGCCAGTCCTGTGCATGCCTCCTTGCCGAACCCCTTCCCTCCCATCTGGTGTTGCCCCATCGTGTGCCCTGCATGTGCATCAGTGCCTGCTTGCAGTGCCCCTGCTTCCCTGCTGCAGCAGACCATGCGCATCCTGCATGCAAACTGCTGCCGATGCCTGCTGCCGAGCATGGAACTCCAGCCGGTTCGTCTCTGCCGCGTGGATGCCTGAGTTTGTTGCCACCGGCCTTTTTCGCTGCCCGTGCGCATGCGTGGAATTTCCAGCCCCTGCTTGCTCGTGTGCGGCTGTTGCTTCTAGCGATCTGCATGTAGCTTTGTGCTTTTTCCTATGCCACCGAGAGAGATGAAAAGAAATAATGCAGCAACGTGCTGCTAGTGATATGCATGCAATTGGATGGGATGGAGAGAGATGACTTTGTGTTGCTACCGATTTTCTGTGCTCACAAGGAAGAGAGCAAGAAAAGATTAGGAGGGAGAAGGGAGGATTAGATCAGAGTTTTGGCATCCATCACGTGGTAACGATCTGATTTCTTCCTCTCTGTTTTCTAATTATTTTAGTAGAGATTTGAGTCTATATTAGAGGGAAAGTAGCAAGTGTTCGTTAGGGGAAATGATTAGTAGATCGGGTTAGTCTGCAGTGCTATTGTACTTTTTTTACGGGTAGTATAGAGGCATAATTTGAGAATTTCATCTATTAGAGAGTTGTAGATAATTTCGATAGTTTTCGGTAGAATTTTTATTCATGTCAATCCGACGCATAAATTGTGAGATATGAATTTTGGAAGTCTGCTGTCCAAAAGTTGACAGATCTGTCTTCGGATAAATAAACGAGGTAGAAAACGGTAGAATCAAAGTTTCATCGTAGCTAGGAATATGTAGGTTGTTCCATGAGGGTTCCAAAAAGTCCTGGTTGGTTAAATTTGGAGTTCGGATGAGTAAGTTAGAGACATTTTACTACGGGGACAGCGGGTTGTGCGTCTGGTAGATTTTGGTTAATTTGGTCGGTGTGGCATAATCATGCGAGGTTGCTTAGTGTGACGTGTTGGTGCTGCGATGATGTTTTTGAGTGTGTGTTATTACTTGCTTGTTCAGGGACTGTGGCCTCATGCGCCGTGCCACAATTTCGTCATCTGGCTTCGAAGGGCTAAGAGGCAAGTACATGGTAGAGTGGTGAAAAATGGATTGTTCACTATAATCATTGATATTACTTATCATGCTATTTATTATGCTTTTGTTAAGCTTATTCCTATACATGATATTGATGACATTGATTGAATGAGATTATGATATTGTGTTAATGAGAATGAGATATTTAGTTAATGAGATGGATAATGTTGATGAATAATTAAAGATATTGCATCATTTACATTCATCATGACAGGAGTTGCACCAGCCAGGTCGGTGAGAAAGTCATGTAACTAATCCGGTGAGGTCGGTGAGAAAGACACATGACTAGTCTGGAGTGCTCTAAATAAAATCCTACTTTGGTGGGGACTTCACGGGAGTGAAGGATAGAGTGGTTCATCGACGGGTGAACACTCCGCTATACCGGTATTAGCTGATGAGATGCAAATGAGCATGAGCATGATGTTGCATTCGCATATATGAGTGCAATGATAAATTGTGCACATTTCTCCATCTTGAATAAGACTTGTTTATTTGAGTATGATAATGGCATTAAATAGATAGATGATGATGATAACCTTGATTATGGTTGATAAACTGTTCTTTATGGCTTTATTATGTATTTGCTGAGTCTTGGACTCATTCTTGCTCTATTATTGTTTTTAGGTGACCGTTGATTTACATTTCACTTTGGGAAGGGCTAGCGCACTTGGAATCACAACCTACACTCAATTATTTGATTCATTGGACATGTGAAACTTTTATTTTAGCATGATGATTTATATTTAGGACATGATGGTATTGAATAACCTTAGATGATAAGTTAGAGCTGATTAATCAATTGTTTTGTGTTGCTCTTGGTTTATTACCTTGCCATGCTCCTAGGAATAAATTATCTATAACTGTCATGTCTATGCTTGTGTTATTGTGACCTGTAGACGGGTTTCATCATTGATACGCTTGTTGTAATTTATTTTAAGATGATGTTAAAATTGATAGTTAGTGTAGTTAGTGGCATTCTGGGCTCCGTGTTGGGCCGGGGTGTTACATCTGCCAGATTCTTAGCTGTTTGGATATAATCCAAAGCTATTACTCCAGGGTTTCTCATTTTCCTGACAGACTTCGGTCTTCTCTTCACATGTCTTGATTTCCTATTATCCTTAGAACTGTTCACCTTGACAATCACAATCTGATTGTCACAGTTCATCAGAATAGCCGGTACCGGTTTTTCAACCACCGGCAAATCCATCAAGAGCTCACGAAGCCATTCGGCTTCAACAAAGGCGATATCAATCTTTGTGAGTTACGCTTCCATTGTTGACCTCGTTAAGATGGTTTGCTTGCAGGACTTCCATGAAACAGCGCCACCTCCAAGTAAGAAGACATATCCACTTGTGGCCTTAATCTCATCAGCATCAGATATCCAGTTTGAATTGCTATAACCCTCCAAAGACTCGGTTACCCTTATAAGGAATGCCATAGCTCATAGTACCCTTTAGATAGCGCATTACCCTCTCAAGAGCATGCCAATGATCATATCCTGGATTGGAAACAAACCGGCTTAGTTTGCTCATAGCAAATGAGATGTCAGGCCTGGTACCGCTAGCTAAATACATGAGCGAACCAATTATCTGAGAATATCTCAATTGGTCTCTGGCTATTCTCCAATTCTTCCTAAGCAACACGCTAGGATCATATGGTGTTGGAGAGGGTTTGCAGTCGCTATAACCAAAACGACTCAGAACCTTTTCCACATAATGGGATTGCAACAATGTAATCCCACCATCATCACCTCTCAACAACTTGATGTTCAAGATAACATCACTACTCCCCTGATCTTTCATCTCAAAATTCGAGACAAGAAATCTTTGACCTCCTTAATCACATTAAGGTTGGTCCCAAAGATCGATATGTCATCAACATACGACATAGAATGACTCCTCGCCCCCACCATCGCTGATAATACACACATCCGCTACCTTCATTCACAATAAAACCCACAGATGTTAATGTTACATCGAACTTTTCATACCACTACTTAGGTGCTTGTTTAAGACCATACAAAGATTTCAACAACTTGCACACCTTCCTTCTTGACCATCTACTACAAATCCATCTAGCTGATCCATGTAAATTTCCTCGTCCAACTCTCCATTTAGGAAAGCCGTCTTAACGTCCAACTGATGAACGAGAAGACCGTGTGAGGCAGCCAGAGATAGTAGTATTCGAATAGTGGTCAATCTAGCCACAGGTGAATAAGTATCAAAGAAATCTTCGCCTTCCTTTTGGGTATAACCCTTGGCCACAAGCCGTGCCTTGTACTTCTTGATAGTACCATCAGGTCTAAGCTTCTTTTTGAATACCCACTTACATCCTACAGGTTTACAACCATAAGGACGCCGATGATCTCCCAAGTTCCATTAGAGATAATGGAATCCATTTCATTACGGACTACTTCCTTCCAAAGATTCTCAGATCGGAGAAGCATACGCTTCAAAAATGGTACTTGGAGTATCATCCACAAGGTACACAATGAAATCAGGACCAAAAGACTTTGCAGTCCTTTGTCTTTTACTCTTCCTTAGAGTTTCATTGTCTTCCTCCACGTGAATTTGCTCAAGGGGTTGTTCAAAATATTCCATTGGAATGGCGAGTTCAGAATTGTATCAGTTCTCGACTCGATGTAACGACCCAAAGTTCTCATTACCAATTTAAATTAATTAAATTTATCAATTTATTGGTTCTTTCTCAAATTTGAAAGAGTTATATTGCTTTATTTAATTTCTAAAGTTTTAAAAGTCAAAAATAAAATTTATTAAAGTTTTTAAAGTTTTATTTGAGTTAAAGTTGAAAAATAAAAATTAAATTAATTTTGAGAATTTTCGGAAATTTAAAAGCTTTTCCTAATTATTTTAAAAATAAAAGAAATTATTTATAAAATTAATTATCATTTATAAGTTGGAAATATTTTTATTAAGTTCAAAATAATTCTAGGGATTTTTGAGAATTTTTGGACTCTATTTGCTATTTTCTAAATATCTATTTGATTTATTGTTTTTTTTAAATCCGAAAATCAAAGAATTAATCGGACTGTGAACAGTGAATTTTGTAGATCGGACTGTCCGAACAAAATCCTATGAACAGTAATTCAAATAAAAAAATAATAAAAACAAAACTTGATTTTCCACACGCGGGGACAAACTTCCCATCGGGTCACCCATTCCATTCCTACTCCCACAACAGCACACTTAACTCCAAAAGCCTTGCATGCACTACCAACGTGGGCTTTAGTTTCCACTAGTTAGTATGCCCCCTCCAATTCATTTATCCTCTCTTTTCTTTCCCTCTCCTATTCATCTTCCTCACGAACGCATCTTCTCTGTTGTTTCTTCAAACTGAAATCAGCCATAGGAGTTTATGACCAAGCTCCTCGCCGAGCCACCTCCATGGCCGACCCCATCTCCGGCCGCCACTCGCCGCGCCAAGATCCTCCCGCCACCACACCGCCTCCTCTCCCCTTCCATGATCGCCATCGCAAGCAAGCTCCAGCGCCATTAATGGCGCATCCACCACTTTTTCTTCTCTTTCTCCCCACTCAAAACATTAAAATCAAATCGCGTCGAGGCGAAACGTCCGCATTATCGCCACGCACGCCGCAGCGCCATCAATTTCATGATTCATCCACTACATACAATCAATTTAATCGCTTGCTTCATCTTCAATTGCAACTAAAGTCGCCGCCTCGTAGCTCTTCGCATTCCTCGCTGCTTCGCTTCCCTCCGCCTCTATAAAAGGGAGCACGAGGTGCCCTCCTCTCACTCGCCCCGCCTCCCGCCACCCACTTCTCCTCTCATCCCTCCAATCGCCGAATTTGGAGCTTCTCCGCTGACAACCGCTTCTTCGTTCTTCGTCTCGGCGTCGTCAAGCCTTCCCGGTACCATCGACCACACCGTTAGCCGCCTCGCGACGTTTCTCGCCGTGCTCCCTCGCCGAACATCGCCGAGCACTGCCGCCACCGTGTGCCCAAGCCGCGCCAACGCCGCTGTCCTCGCCTCCGACCATCCGTCACGAAGTTTCTCCCCAACCGAGGTGAGCACCGCATCCACGTCCTTCCTCTTCCACCTCCCGCCGCTCTTGAACGCCGCTGGATCGCGGCAACATCGCCATTTAAACCATTAGACCGAAGCTTTTTCCTTTGCTAATTGCGTCGCCGCCGAGCTAGCGCCGCCCACACGCTTCCACCTCGCTTCAGATCGTCGAACTCTCCGTGATGCTTTCCTCCCATCGCCGTTGCCGCCCGAAGCACCACCATTCCAACTGCAAAGACGCCAACATGTGAGCCATGTTGTCGTTACATTTGAAGAAGAACCATGAACAAAGGAAATTTTCTAGTTTGAACTCTACTTTGTACATAACAATTTTATTCCTTCCGTAAAATCGTTCTTTCACATGCAAACTCCAAATCCATCAATTCTTTCACCTAAATTCATCTAAATTCATCTACTAATCCCAGAATTTATTTCGTAATTTTTAGATTTTATTTAATTTCTGTTAATTATTTGGTCTATTTTGCGCGCTAGCTGCCAGCCACGGCTAACTGCGGCGCTTTTCACCACAACCGAGGTGAGTGTTCCGCCTCCCGGTTCCCTCTTCAAATCGCCACAAACCTCATCCGCTAACTCCTCTCCGCTTGGCATAAATGCGACGTTCGCCGCCGTCCGTCAAGGATTTCTCTGTTGATCGTCGCCATCAAAGATCCTCTCACGAGCCGTCAACACCGTTAAGTTCGCTTCAACGGGTTCTACGTCATACTTTCTCTATGGCCATAAAGATCTTTCTTTGTTCTTAGCCATCCGAAACTACAATTCCTCGTGAATAGTGAATTTTCGGAATTATATCATTTCATGTGATTTTCAACCTTCCGGAATTACGTTCTCACTCATACGAACTCCGATTGCGTCGATTCAACTTCCTAAATTCATATAAAATCGATACCTTCCTAGCAGTATTTATGTTATAATTTTTGGATTTTATTTGGATTTTATTTGAATATTATTTGAATTCGGATCGTTTACGCGTATAGATTTCGATTTACTTTTGACGACCGGATTTCAACATCGTTTGAGAATAATCCATTAAGCAAGGCAAGTTATACTTTGACCATTTTGCCCTATTATTTTAAAGTTAATTAAATTCAGTTTTTAAATTATTAAATGCATCCATAATTTTATTCAAGTATTTCAAATTCTGCTTAAATAATTAGTTATTCCTATTATCCTTGTATGCCAAATTTTGAATGTTGCCTTGACATTCCTTTGTCACCTTAGATAAATTATTATGTTTAATAATCAAATGCTTCGCAAATACTTAGACCATGATTTATGTTTTTGGGAGAATTTTAGCCAACTCAATAAAATTTGCTGAAAATTAAAACTATGGTATTGTTTTACCATAGAGAATTTGTAAAGATGGTTTTATAGAAATAAAATCAAAAGGGTTTGGACTTGGGCGAAAAGGATGAATGGTGGGTGCAGTTTATGCACGGCTTAGTCTCGTTAAGATTAAGACCTGTGGTTTAAATTGAATGACGCCCAAGTCAATTGAGGACCGGTCTTTGAGCGCATTTTGTTATGCCTTATCAGACAACCACATGTCCTGTATGGGCGGGGACTGCTTAATAATTTGTAATACCTTTTAGTTATTTGTGCTATGTTGTATGTATGGGTGTCGGGTAGACAGTTTTCCCATCTGGCGCAAGAGGGGGTTTTCGGAGGACGGTCACTCCAATGGAAGCGAAACCTTAGCGGGCACAAGTACTTTGAGGTAGAACATTGTAACGGCCTTGTGATGTTTGTTCACACACGCCTTAGGAAGCGTGGATTGGCCGACACAAAGAGTATAATATCTCGTGTGGGTAAAGTTGTACAAACTCGCAGAGTGTAAAACTATTCAATAGCAGCGTCATGATCATGGACATGCTAGCAAAGCCACTCAAAGTTAGACTTGGAATTTGTTTTAAAAGACTTTATCAATGGTTTATTTAAATGGGAATTGGGCGGAAGCCATGTGATAGGAGGGTATCCTTCACCATTCATGTGTGAATGTTATCTGACTATAAAATTGATTTAGAAAATGAATTTTAGTTATTGAATAACTGCTTTGGAACTTAGTACAAGTATTTAAAGAAATTGCTGATTTATGCAAATGTAACCAATAAGCCATCCTTTGTTACATCCATGTATGCATGTCATTCAGTTATTTGACGGGTGTAACTTGCGAGCACGGTAGTTGTGCTCATACTTGCTTAATTGCAAACAAATTTCAGAGGAGAAGGACTTTGCCACCCGGTGTGGATCTCGACGACTAGGCCGCTTCCCTATCGATTGCATGTGGTGGTTAATCGGACTCTACTACATCTTCGCCTTCCGCCAGTGTTTATTTTATTGTTGGCCCTGTAAGCCTCCTTTGTAATCAACTCGTTGTTATTTATTAATAAAGTTGTGATATGATTTTGTTACCATATTTGTTTCATGTGTGAACTAGCTACGATCATGGGACTAGTTCGTAAATGCACAGAGGATTTGGGACGTTAATCCCGGGTCCGACAAAAGTGGTATCAGAGCCATATCGACTGTAGGTCGTGACCTAGTTAGAATGACCGTTAGTTGAAAATTTCAAAACTTATTTTATGACAAGAAAAAGAATAAATTGTTCCCTCCTCATCTGAGTCATCTATCTATAGTTTCTTTATAGCAGTTCTTTCTCACCTAATTCTCTATTCACCGTTTTATAATGTTAAATGGATCCTCTTCCCTTATAAATTTCTATAGACGGTCAACACGTTCTTAACTCTTACGTTGAAGACTGCAAGACATGAAGCTTTCAAGAGGACATCGTCATCAAGGATCATCGAAGACCGTGAATCGAAGATTGTTTCGTTAGCCAAGCCATATGATTTAAGTTTGCCAATACTCATTCTGTGTATTGAGTCATTTCACCAAATTAAAAGTCTCGATCGAGTAGAACGTTGTATTGTTTCTTTATTTATATGGTATATTTTCTTTTGTTACGTCGTGCATAGATCTTTTGATCTTGTGTTCAACGTTTTCTTTAAATGGGTAGACTTCTCTCCTCATAGCTCTGATCTTCTCACCCTTTGCTATTTTCCTTTTCTAACAATCCATTGAACCCCTAACCTATCGATGCACCAAGGACTTGAAGGACTAATCGATACCTCAAAGCTTTGAACAACTCAACACCCTTGGACATGAAGCCAACTTGAAGATAGACTCTTTCTATCTCTCAATTCATTTACCCTATGTGCATATTCTTTCTTTCTAGCCACTACGAATCTCGGGGACGAGATTCCTTTTAAGGGTAGTTTTGTAATGACCAAAGTTCTCATACTAATTTAAATTAATTAAATTTATCAATTTATTGGTTCTTTCTCAAATTTGAAAGAGTTATATTGCTTTATTTAATTTCTAAAGTTTTAAAAGTCAAAAATAAAATTTATTAAAGTTTTTAAAGTTTTATTTGAGTTAAAGTTGAAAAATAAAAATTAAATTAATTTTGAGAATTTTCTCGAAATTTAAAATCTTTTCCTAATTATTTTAAAAATAAAAGAAATTATTTATAAAATTAATTATCATTTATAAGTTGGAAATATTTTTATTAAGTTCAAAATAATTCTAGGATTTTTGAGAATTTTGGACTCTATTTGCTATTTTCTAAATATCTATTTGATTTATTGTTTTTTAAATCCGAAAATCAAAGAATTAATCTGATCGTGAACAAAGTGAATTTTGTAGATCTGACCGTCCTAACAAAATCCTATGAACAGTAATTCAAATAAAAAATAATAAAACAAAACTTGATTTTCCACACGGGGACAAACTTCCCATCGGGTCACCCATTCCATTCCTACTCCCACAACAAAGACACTTAACTCCAAAAGCCTTGCATGCACTACCAACGTGGGCTTTAGTTTCCACTTGTTAGTATGCCCCTCCAATTCATTTATCCTCTCTTTTCTTTCCTCTCCTATTCATCTTCCTCACTAACGCATCTTCTCTGTTGTTTCTTCAAACTGAAATCAGCCATAGGAGTTTATGACCAAGCTCTCGCCGAGCCACCTCCATGGCCGACCCCATCTCCGGCCGCCACTCAGGCCAAGATCCTCCCAGCGCCACCACCGCCGCCTCTCCCCTTCCATGATCGCCATCGCTGCAAGCAAGCTCCAAATACCATTAATGGCGCATCACCACTTTTTTCTTCTCTTTCTCCCACTCAAAACATTAAAATCAAATCCGCTCGAGGCGAAACGTCCGCATTATCGCCACGCACGTCGCAGCACCATCAATTTCACGATTCATCCACTACATACAATCAATTTAATCGCTTCGCTTCATCTTCAATTGCAACTAAAGTCGCCGCCTCGTAGCTCTTCGCATTCTCGCTGCTTCGCTTCCTCCGCCTCTATAAAGGGAGCACGAGGTGCCCTCCTCTCACTCGCCCCGCCTCCCGCCACCCACTTCTCCTCTCATCCCTCCAATCGTCGGAATTTGGAGCTTCTCGCTGACAACCGGCTTCTTCGTTCTTCGTCTCCGCGTCAAGCCTTCCCGTACCATCGACCACACCGTTAGCTTCGCCGCGACGTTTCTACGCCGTGCTCCTCGCTTTGCCGAACATCGCGAGCACCGCCGCCACCGTGTGCCCAAGCCGCGCCAACGCCGCTGCCCTCGCCCCAACCATCCGTCGAAGTTTCTCCCCAACCGAGGTGAGCACCGCATCCACGCCCTTCCTCTCTCATTCCACCTCGTCGGTCGTCGGAACGCTGCTGCTCACGCCGCAACATCGCCATTTAAACCATTAGACCGCTTTTTCCTTTGCTAATTGCGTCGCCGAGCTAGCGCCGCCCACACGCTTCCACCTCGCCGCGTCGTCGAACTCTCGTGATGCTTTCCTCCCATCGCTGCGTTGCCGCCGTCCGAGCACCACCATTCCAACTGCGCAAAGACGCCAACATGTGAGCCATGTTGTTGTTCGCCGAAGAAGAACCATGAACAGTGAAATTTTCTAGTTTGAACTCTACTTTGTACATAACAATTTTATTCCTTCCAGAAAATCGTTCTTTCACATGCAAACTCCAAATCCATCAATTCTTTCACCTAAATTCATCTAAATTCATCTACTAATCCCAGAATTTATTTCGTAATTTTTAGATTTTATTTAATTTCTGTTAATTATTTGGTCTATTTTGCGCGTTCGTTGCCGCCGCCGGCTAACCGTGCGCTTTTCACCACAACCGAGGTGAGTGTTCCGTTCCCCACGGTTCCCTCTTCAAATCGCCACAAACCTCATCCGCTAACTCCTCTCCGCTTGGTCATAATGTCGACGTTCATGCCGTCCGTCGAAGGATTTCTCTGTTGAACTGCGTCGCCATCAAAGATCCTCTCGCTGAGCCGTCAACACCGTTAAGTTCGCTTCAACAGGTTCTACGTCGTACTTTCTCTCTATGGCCATAAAGATCTTTCTTTGTTCTTAGCCATCCAAACTACAATTCCGTGAATAGTGAATTTTCGGAATTATATCATTTCATGTGATTTTCAACCTTCCGAATTACGTTCTCACTCATACGAACTCCGATTAAGTCCGATTCAACTTCCTAAATTCATATAAAATCGATACCTTCCTAGCAGTATTTATGTTATAATTTTTGGATTTTATTTGGATTTTATTTGAATATTATTTGAATTCGGATCGCTTACGCCAGATAGATTTAACGACTTTGACGACGGATTTCAACATCGCTTGAGAATAATCCATTAAGCAAGGCAAGTTATACTTTGACCATTTTGCCCTATTATTTTAAAGTTAATTAAATTCAGTTTTTAAATTATTAAATGCATGCATAATTTTATTCAAGTATTTCAAATTCTGTTTAAATAATTAGTTATTCCTATTATCCTTGTATGCCAAATTTTGAATGTTGCCTTGACATTCCTTTGTCACCTTAGATAAATTATTATGTTTAATAATCAAATGCTTCGCAAATACTTAGACCATGATTTATGTTTTTGGGAGAATTTTAGCCAACTCAATAAAATTTCTTTGAAAATTAAAACTATGGTATTGTTTTACCATAGAGAATTTGTAAAGATGGTTTTATAGAAATAAAATCAAAAGGGTTTGGACTTGGGCGAAAAGGATGAATGGTGGGTGCAGTTTATGCACCGGCTTAGTCTGTTAAGATTAAGACCTGTGGTTTAAATTGAATGACGCCCAAGTCAATTGAGGACCGGTCTTTGAGCGCATTTTGTTATGCCTTATCAGACAACCACATGTCCTGTATGGGCAGGACCTGCTTAATAATTTGTAATACCTTTTAGTTATTTGTGCTATGTTGTATGTATGGGTGTCTGGTGAAGCAGACAGCTCCCATCTGGCGCAAGAGGGGTTTTGAGGACGGTCACCCAATGGAAGCTAAACCTTAGCGGGCACAAGTACTTTGAGGTAGAACATTGTAACGACCTTGTGATGTTTGTTCACACACGCCTTAGGAAGCGTGGATTGGCCGACACAAAGAGTATAATATCTCGTGTGGGTAAAGTTGTACAAACTCTGCAGAGTGTAAAACTATTCGAATAGCCGCGTCCGCGGTCATGGACATGCTAGCAAAGCCACTCAAAGTTAGACTTGGAATTTGTTTTAAAAAGACTTTATCAACTGGTTTATTTAAATGGGAATTGGGCGGGAAGCCATGTGATAGGAGGGTATCCTTCACCATTCATGTGTGAATGTTATCTGACTATAAAATTGATTTAGAAAATGAATTTTAGTTATTGAATAACTGCTTTGGAACTTAGTACAAGTATTTAAAGAAATTGCTGATTTATGCAAATGTAACCAATAAGCCATCCTTTGTTACATCCATGTATGCATGTCATTCTGTTATTTGACGGGTGTAACTTGCGAGCACGGTAGTTGTGCTCATACTTGCTTAATTGCAAACAAATTTCAGAGGAGAAGGACTTTGCCACCCGGTGTGGATCTCGACGACTAGGCCGCTTCCCCAGTCGATTGCCTGTGGCAGATTAACTGGACTCTACTACATCTTCGTCTTCCGCTGTGTTTATTTTATTGTTGGCCTGTAAGCCTCCTTTGTAATCAACTCTGTTGTTATTTATTAATAAAGTTGTGATATGATTTTGTTACCATATTTGTTTACTGTGTGAACTAGCTACTGATCATGGGACTAGTTCAGAAATGCACAGAGGATTTGGGACGTTAATCCCGGGTCCGACACTCGATGAACTAGGCATATCTTTCATCGGAAAAATATCCTCAAAGAATGTAGCATCTCTGGACTCCATAATTGTACCAACATGCACGTCAGTACTCCAGATTTCACCACTAGAAATCTATATCCAACGCTATGATGAGCATAGCCTAGAAAGACGAATCCACGCTTTTGGTCCAAGCTTACGCTTTTAGGAATTGGCACATTGACTTTCGCCAAACAACCCCAAGTGCGCAAGTATGAAAGTGATAGTCTTTTCTTCTCCCATTGTTCATATGGGGTTATCTCTTTATTCTTTGTAGGAATCCTATTTAGGACATGACTTGAAGTCAATATAGCCTCCCCCCACTATGCTTTGGAAAGATCCGCTGTGTCTAACATGGCGTTAACCAAGTCAGTTAGAGTGCGGTTCTTTCTTTCAGCAACCCCATTTGACTGGGGTGAATAGGGAGGCGTCCTCTCATAGATTATACCATGTTCCTCACAGAATAAATTGAACTCATTTGAAAAGTACTCGCCGCCACGATCAGACCTAACCCTTTTGATTTTCCTTTCAAGTTGGTTGTCAGCTTCTGCCTTATAGATTTTAAAGTCGTGAAGAGCTTCATCTTTAGTTTTCAAAAGATACACATAATGTAACCTAGTGGAGTCATCAATCAAAGTCATAAAATATCTCTTACCACCTTTTGTCAACACACCATTCATCTCACACAGATCTGAATGTATGAGTTCTAATGGTGCCAAGTTTCTTACCTTCATGGCCTTATGAGGCTTACGAGGCTGCTTTGATTGCACACAAACTTGACATTTAGAACCTTTGGCAAGGGTGAATTTCGGATTAACACTAAACCGCTAACCGCGTCATGCAACCAAAATTAATGTGACAAAGTCGTGAATGCCAAATAGTAGTCTCATTACCACTGCAAACATGGTTCACAATATTATTACATAAATCTGAAAGAGATAAGCGGAACAAGCCTCCGCACACATAGCCTTTACCAACAAATCGTCCACACTTGGACACTACAAATTTATTGGAGTCAAATACTAGTCTAAAGCCATCTCTACACAGAAGAGATTCGCTAACGAGATTCTTATTGATCGATGGCACATGATTCATGTTCTTCAGTTGCACAATCTTCCCCGAAGTAAACTTCAGGTCGACCGTGCCAACACCATGAACAGTGGCATGTGACCCGTTCCCCATTAGAATGGCTGAATCCCGAGTGACCTGGTAAGAAGAAAACAATGAAATATCAGCACACACATGTATATTAGCACTAGTGTCTATCCACCAATCGGTAGATTGACATACGGAAAGAACAGTAGGTAAATTACCATACCCTGAAGTTCCCGTCTCAGTAGTACCAACAACAACATTGGTAGACTTGGAATTCTGCCCTTGCTGATTCTTCCCACCCTTGCGTTGACTGCAATCCTTGGCCCAATGACCAGGTTCGCCACACACAAAGCAAAGGTTGTCCTTTGTGTTCTTCTTCTTCTTGAAGCTTGTTGTTTGTGCACTCTTGTTCTTGCCTTTGAACTTTTGAGTTTGGCCATTCTTCTTCTGCACCACATTGGCACTAGAATGTCCCTCATTACCTCTAGTGTGTGTATCTTTTGCCCTCGCCTTCTCTTCAACATCAAGAGACCCAATGAGATTTTCAACAGAAAACTCTTGTCTCTTGTGTTTCAGAAAAGTAGCAAAATTCCTCCAAGAAGGAGGAAGCTTGGCAATAATGCCTCCCACGATAAATTTGTCTGGTAACACACACTTGAAGTACTCAAGTTTTGTGGCCGTGGATTGTATCTCATGAGCCTGTTCAACTACAGAACGGCTATAAACCATTCTATAGTCATGGTATTGCTCCATGAGATACAATTCACTGCCTGCATCCGAAACCCCAAATTTGGCTTCGAGTGCATCCCACATCTCTTTTCCAGTTTTAATCACTATATATGCATCGACTAACTTCTCACTAGGAACACTAACCACGGCACCTTTAAAAAGGTTATCAGCAGCCTCGAACGCTTGTTCTTGTTCAGGAGTGAGTGTTCCTTCAGGCTTGCCGTTTGCCATATGGAAAACGTTCATGGCAGTTAGCCAGAGCACCATCTTGGTGCGCCACCTCTTGTAATTCGCACCATCGAATTCAGAGGGTTTGAGCGTAGCAGCAAAGCTAGTTGACGAAAATTGCCTATGCCTAGAATAAGGTTTTTGGATTGTTGAGTATATAAGCAAGTTTCGAGTTACTTTAATCCAGAAATTTGCTAGATAAAACATGGAAAATACTCTAGCTATTTTCACAAAGCAGATCACAAAGAACACTATAGCAATACCAGATTCTAGAAGAACAGAAGCTAGCATTCCTATCTCAATGTTCAAGACAACAGTAGACAGTAAAGCAGACCAACTAACAAGAAAGATATAGACATACTGAGATTCTGTAGAAGAAGAAGTTGCAGCAGAGTTCTTGATGAGGACGTCGTTCGTCATGGCGTAGTGGTAGTAGACGTGTAGTTGATGTAGAACGTAGCAGAGTAGTAGACGTGCAGTTGATGTAGAACGTAGCAGAGGAACAGTGAGCAGTCGCGCAAACACTCCCCAAAAACCTTATTCATCCTCGCTCGTGCAAGCCTTCAAGGATGAGGTTCCGGAGGCTCTCTCCGGTCTTGCAGTAACAGACACGCGCCGCCAGAGGGAGATCGCAAGAGACAGCAAACAAAACTATGGAGTTCTTTCTGTATTGTGGAAGTGAAAAAACCGAACCAGAGCCAGTACTCTCAGTCTTCTTATATAGCCAAAAGACAGAGAGCCCAAAGGTCGCCAGAAGACCATCAAGGATAGTCGCCAGAAGACCAAAGACCAACAGTCAACATCAAGGACAGTTGCCAGTAGTCCAAAGGCCAATAGTCGCCAGAAGACCAAAGGCCAACAGTCACCATCAAGGACCAGCACTCTGTTCTTTTTAATGGCCAAAACAAAGAGACCAGAGACCAATGGTCATCATCAATGTCAGTGCGTTTTGATTTTCGAATAGATAAAGAAAATCGCGCCCAAGACTTCGACACGCTCACAGACGCTGTAGACGCGCGACGCATACGCACGCACGCCAGCTCGGCTCGGCTCGGCGAGGCGAAGCGAAGCCAAGACACGTGTTCGCTCTCTCCAATTCCACAAGAGGGGCTATCACGTTCCACCTTATAAACTGGTGTAACTCCCCTTCATCTGTCCATGTGGGACCAAACAGTTTAGCACATGCACATGGACCTTTGAGATTTACCAGGAATTAATTTAGAATATAATATTTGGGCCTAGCCCATATTAATTCCAACACAATTCGGCCTCTAGGAACCCAAAATTTGCCACGAAATCTACTAGACAGAACTGAACTACAACAGGACGAATTCGATCCAAACCAACTAATCTAATTTCACATCTAATCATCATCAAACAACGGGGAAAACATCTCGTTACCCTTGAAGACCCGCGGGGTGACGAAGAACGATCCTTGAAGAACATGATCCCCCTTCTCCTCACCCTCTCCTTCCCTCCTTTGGCCGACTTCAATGCTGTCCACCTCCTCTTTTCCTCGCGAAGGCCAATAGCGGGGAGCTTCGTGGGTGAGACGAGGACACACCACAGCAGGGGCAGCCACCAGGGGAAAGGGGCGGCACCAATGGAGGGAGGGATGGGGCGGCACCAAGGAGGGGGAAGGGATTGTGGCGGCCAAGGGGTGGGAAAGGGGCGAGGGGATGGGGTCGGCTAGGGTTTAAGGGGGTGTAGGGCGGCTTGGGCTGAGGGCCCATGAGCACCTCCCACAATTGGGCCTGGTGGCCGGCCATAATGCATAGGAAGCCTAGGTCGGAGGCCCAGTTCCTTAAATCCCCCAAAATTTCTGAATTTTCACTTTTAACCTTCCCCCGATTAAATTCTTTCTACTCGGAAAACAAGGTATTACAGGTTTCCATACTTTCGATAATCCCCAACATTTCAACATGAACTGATGTTCTGGAATTTCACTATACCATAGATTCTACTCAGTCGTAACATTATTTAGTTTTTACTTCAAAACCATACATTCCATTTGAATCAAATTTCCTCCAAGAAGTACAGGTCAAAACCAATTCATCTTCTACTACTCCTCCAATAGCTTGGTAGCAAAATCTCACCACTACCATTACTTAACCACCACAAATCAGTTGCTAGATTATGCTTTGAAAAGCTTTGCAACACAAAATGGTTGATCCTTTCTCAAAAGAAAGAGACGAACAAAGACAAGTTTCATCACATAGGAAATTGTTGCTCCTCATAGCGATCACGAAACCAAAAGAAATAGTCTGATAACAAAGATCTTGGAAAAACGAAAGTTGAGTTCACAGTTGAGGGCACACATCCCTAAAAAAAAGAATTAACAAGTAACAACCAATAAGAAAATGACATCATGATTGAAACTCGACATCTCTTGAGCGGAAATAGCAGAAAGTTTAGGCATGATTCAAATAACCACAAGTTACAAAACTTGACTCAAATTCTCAAATACTTCTACTGCACTCTTTCCTTTAACACTGAAATTAGTCCTTGAACCAACAACACTTTGCCACAACGAACAAGATAAGTTCTTTAGTCCAACCCACAGAACTACTTAAGAACCAATAAAATTCTTCAACATGCCAAATTTGCTCGGAATAGTTCATCTACTCATCAAACATGAGATCTAAATGATCTCAGCCACAAAACTCGAAACATTTTCATTTACGGGATTTCACGGAAAGCAAATGGATTAATTTCCTCTTCAAGAAATCAACAAAAATTTTCTTTGATTGCAACCTCACTTTGCAAACTCAAACCAAAGAGTCTTTAAGACTAAATCACATGAAACTCTTAAGAAGCAATAGAACATTCCCATACACCAATTTATTTAAAATAATTTTAGCTAGCAGAAAATTCAAGAGGTCCAAAAGATCACAAAAACTAAACTTGAAGTATTCTCATTTAAGCGATATCACTATAGGCGATTAAATTACTACAAGTATTAATATCAATCTCACAACAACAATTAGAAAACACTTCGAAAGACCCATGTGAAAAGAATGGGTTGGTTCTTTCTCAAAAGAAGAGGCAAATGAAAACGATTTTCACCAACTAGAAAATTATTTACCACTCGCAATGAACATAGGACCAAGGAGAAAACCAATTAGGCAATGAACTCATAGAACATAAGTGGAGCTCACAGTTGAAAGCATAGGCCTCACAAGAAGAGAATATTAGACCTTAACAGATAAGAACAGACAAGCAATCAAAATCAAAGCACTTGCATCATTGAAGAACCATTATAACCTTGCAACAAGTCGCTTTACTCGATAAACTTCGTTTACTACATAAAGCTTGAACCCCCAAAAGAACAAGAACACAAAACTTGAAATTTTATCATTTAAGAAATATCATGAAAGGTGATCAAATTTCTTTCTCTAAAAAAGAATCAACATCACCCTCACATTACTGAACATTTTATTAAGATCAATAACATACATTCCTGGTAACAATCAATTTACCTTACTATCACATCAATGAACCTTCTAAAAGAAACATGACAAATCGTGTCATAGAAATCTCCAGCATCAAATGGGATTGTAATAACAACTTATTCTAGAAAAGAAACCTAGTGCGAAAGCCACCAAGCTGAAACAAACCTATTTTTAACAAGCTCACTCTAACCATTAATACTAACAACTGATGATTATCTAATCATGGAAGCATTCATAGTCCTACCTTTGTTCAGAAATTGGAATGAAATATCTTTAAACTTCAGAAATGGAATATTTATAAGACAAGATTTTGGAAGTCAATACAACCACCCTCATCCATTTCTTCATACATAAAACAACAATTTAGCATGGCACAAACAGGTGAATCTAGCATTTGTACGAATTCTTCAGGTTTCCAAATAGAAGACATATTTAAGGTTAATATTTACCAAGGCAAAATCAACTTCACTTTTGAAGACGTTAACTAAGAGTCATTAGTTTGCACCAAGATTTTAACTCAACCTAATAACTCGTACCATACCAAGTAATTCTTTTAATTAAAACCTCTTAGATAAGTATGACAATACAACACTAAAGAGTTTTAACAAACTCTTTCTCTTAAGAGAGGCATTAAACTTCAACTCTCAAATTAACCCAAAAGAAATATGCAAGGTCAAAGCACCCACTTAATAAAGAACTTGCAAAAGAAATCTTCCACTATCCGAAATTCCAAGCGAACAGATGAGTTACAATTTCTAACAGAGGATAAAATAGAACTTCCGTGAAAAGATCAATCTTGCAAGTTAACTACATTCACAAGTAGCAGAAATAACACACTAGTCGGAGGAACAATATTTATTTCAAAGTACAAATAGAGACCAAATGGAGCTTGCCCACCTCATTAAAACCACCAATCAAAAGAAGTTCCTCAACTGCAAGGAACTACAGCCAGGAGACCAAATACAAGCTCAAGAAAGACAACAAATTCATCAAAGAACTCATGCTCAACACATAACTATGGAATGGGGGTAGGTACTTCTCTATTCCCCTACCACGAACAGTGGTGTAGCTTGGCGAAACCCAGGACAACAACCATGACTTCAACTTCTCAACGTCCGTTACCAACACGCATGACCGTTATAATCAATTATGAATATATAGGATCATCTCATGACGATCGTAGAATAAATTTCATAGATATAGGATATCACATCATATTATAGATTAACAACAAGAAAGATAGTACAGAAGCAATTCGATACAGTACAGCAGAATGAAACACATCACTAGAAATGCGGATGCAATGGATTTCCCAAACCCCCACCTACTGTGCACAGTGTGTCATTTTAATATTTTATTTACCACGGACCTAAAGCCCGCTCTGATACCAACTGTAACACCCTGGCTATTCGGAAGCCAAAATGTTACCTAAAGAATCTAACAAACAACCATATTGCGGAAGAATTTAAACAATATCTCATCTAATGGTATAAAGAGGTCAACATATAACAGAACAAATGCAGGAATATAATTTGACTCCAACGACAGTTCACAAACTTCAATTATTCAAGTCTACTGAATCCACTAAGATAGTTATATCAAAGGAGTAATCAAGGATCACAAGTAGTTATTTAATCAACCATAACATACAGAAAGATATCATCCATCATCAACCTCTATTTATTACAATTCATCACTTAACGAATGAAAGACAGGAACAAAATCATATTGTTGAAACTTGAATATTGTGAAGTGAATGAATTATGTGTGTCTACTCCCTCCCATGAATGCCATCAATAGCGATCACCTAGAATAAACAAACAAAGGCAAGAATGAGTCCAAGACTCAGCAAGTACAAAGAATAATTGGAACTACACTGAATATGAACAATACAATATCATTAAGGATATGAACATAGAACTGAAAGGAACATATGAATGAATGGAATGAATGAACTACACTTCTGCTTATACCGGTATAGCCAGTGACACACCCGTCGGTGTTCACTTAGGCCCACATTTAACAAAATGCTGGGATCCAAGGCCTGTATGAAGAACATTTCATACAGGGATCCAAATCTGCCCAGATTGGAATGGTGGGTCTTACGTGCCCATACTGGAATTGATGGGTCTTTATTTTCCACTCCCGTGGAAGAAACATGAACAAATGAATGAATGGGATGAAACATGAATAATGAAAGACATCCTCTCTTTCAACATGGATTAATGGATATGAAAGGAACATGAATCATTGAATGTAATCATGGATCATAGAAATAATAGTATGAATACAAGCACTCAGCATTCATCAACATTAAGAATTACAATGTACTTGCCTTCCACTGTGCGAAGCGTTTTGAGGCAAGACGGAAGCTGCTACACTCGAAATTCCCCCTCCTACACAAATTAAATACTTGAATAAGGAACCACGTGAATAGGACGTCGCTTGAAACATCTAATCGCAGCATCCTAACCCAAGGATCACAAAGTCGATCTACTCAAATAAACCGACAGTGTAACAGGACTACAATATGGACAACAAGTACAAAATAAATCATAACTAATGATCTGAGACTCGAAATGGAGTGCTCTCAGATCCTATGGAAAGATAAAAATATCCTACACAAAATTCTAGTTGGCGGGATCTCCCAATTCGGTGAAAAACCTACGTCAATAATTCTTTGAAAGTCGAACATCGAATCTGTCTGACAGAACTACATAGCAGTAGAGAAATAATCATATCTTTTGTTCTACAACTCCAAATTGAGTGTTCTTTATAATTCTAGAAAGTTTAACAAAAATGCTACAACAACCTAGTTGGGTGGAAACCCTAAATCATTAATCATATTTTAAAAGACAACTTGATAGTTCATTCACGTTAGGAATTCCGTATAGCAGGAAAGATTATACCATATCTTTTGAACCGTAAGTCGGAATTAAGTGTTCTTGGAGGCTACGGAAAGCTAAGAACAATTTCTATATATCTCTAGTAGATGGAAATCTCCAATTCGGCCTCTAAGAATCTGAAATCGGCCGCGCAACAATTTGACAGAACCGAACTAATAGCAGTAGCAATTTCGACCCAATCAATCTAATCGAATTCACATCTAATAAGAATAGAACAGTGAAGAACACCTTGCATTACCCTTGTAGAACCTTAGGGAGACACTGGTTGATCCCCCCACGAAGAAGATCCTTCCTAGTCCATCTCCCTTCCTCTCCTTTTGGCCGGCAGTCCCGCTGTCCTCCTTCTCCTTCCCTCACGTCGGCCGGCAGCTTGGAGCAGCATCAATGGGGAAGAATTGCCAGGGTAGCTTCTGGTCGTAGGGAGGGGGTGCGGCCAGGTGATGGAGAGGTGGTGGCCGCTGCTCTTGGGGGAGAGGGGGAGGCACACAAGGTGAGGGGGAGGGGTTTTGGGCAGCTAGGGTTAGGGAAAAGGGGTGGCTCCCTTTCCCTATGGCCAGCCCCCCACTTGGGCCTCTTGGGCCAAGGCTCGGGGCCCAAGTTGTCATAATTTTGCAGAAAACTCGTTTTCAACTGATTATTCCCTCTTTTCTTTGTTGCATTTACTAACGAATATTAAGTAAATTCCCCTCTCCGAATATAATTCTTTCTAATTGAAAATTTGAGGTATTACACCTTCTCTCTTCCCAATGACCATCCAAAATCAACAATCGTGCAATGCATGCTATGCCTTTGCATTCACAATCACACAAGCTTTCCATTCATCCAAACATCATTTACATGCACGGTCGTTCAAGCATTTTGGAGAGGGAAGAAGGCGGTAGCAGTGGTGCCAGCAGCACCGAGCCGGGAGCACGGCGTGACCAGTGGCAAGGCGACGTGGGCTTCGTCGAGCTGCTGCAGCAGCAACCCGGTGGATGGCCAGCAGCTGGTGTGGCGTCGTATGACGCAGCACAAAGCATGCCACGATGAAGCATGCACGAAGCGGCATCTTGAAACTTCGATGGCATCGGCTTGGCGCAGCTTGTTCATTGGTAGAAGCTTGGCGCCAGGCAAAGAGCTAGTGGCCTAAGCTGCGCAGCAGACAAGATGCAACAAGACGGTTCGGCGGTAGTGGGCGGCCGTAGCAGCGCATGTAGTGGCGAGGTGCCATGGGCTGGGCAAGGCTGTTTGAATTAATCTTGTCATTCTATGCATTCATCATGTTTAGTGGTTTGTTCTAGGTACGGTAGAGCAGTTGCATGCACCAAGGAACTAGTATTTGCACATTGCATGCATGTTAAGTGTGCACATGTTAGTTCAAGGCATGTAGATGTTTTAGTTGTTTCAGTTGGCGAGTCATAAGGCCACGATGTATATGGCTTAAGAATTGGTCTGTGTGCTTGCATGTAGGAGGCAACGTGCGTAGCTAGCGAATCGTGATGCACGAAGGTCAGTAGGAAGCGCTCTAGGTTGTTTGGACTAATGCATGCATCGAGTCCTTGCCTGTGTTATTTAAACGATGTTTTTAGCTCGTTGAGTGGATTGAATAAATGAAGAAGAATAGCAGATGCAATGTAGTTTTGGTGTGAGTCCTGCTGTTCCCATTCATGTGTGTGTCTTTGTGAGGGACACAAACTGAGAGAGAAATAGGGATATCAATAAAAGATTTCCAATAGAGGCTAGGTGGCGCGTCGGTGCTTAGGCGACTATTGTTGGACTAACTCTTGACAAGTAGTAATTGCATATATGCATTGCATGCATGAGTTACGTTCACATGGCTGCATGTAGTTGAATAGGTGCATGATTTTCTAGTTGTTGAGTCTTGGAGCAAAAAGCAGAGTAGTTAGTGGTTTGTTTTGTCTACATGTAGCAATGTTTGTTAGTGTGTTAGCTGCCTAGTAGTTGGCCGAGTCCATGCTAGTAAAAGTGCTAGATATGGTCCGCATATTAGTAGTGGTCATTTTGCATGTAGGCTAGTACATAGTCATCTTGGCTAGTAGGAGCATAACTGAGTGACAAGAAGTTGGGCAACATGTAGACTCGGACTACGGCAGACGTGGACGTGGACGAGTCGGCGACGACTACAACCGAGCAGATGCAGAAACGGTGACCACTACGGTGGACGTGGACGAGTGCTGAGAAGACGATGTCTGGTGATATTTCCCATGCCTAGTGCTGCGGTAATATTCCTAGCGAAAATTTGTTATCACATTTACGATAATTAATGGTCTATGTTGCATTATCATCATAAGCATAGCATTGTACTAATCATGCATGTTTAATTGTAAAAATGATTTGGTAGCATAAGACCGGTGTAATTCTTCGGTTAAGTCTTAATTATGCGTAGGCGTGATTGTGTGACGTATGTCGGTAGATATGAATAATTATATCGTGGTAGTGGAATATGTATCTTATTGATCGGTAGATGCTAGATTAAATATATGAGTTGATTATTTGATCGGATGATATTATTTTGAAGTTGCGTGGAAGCTAGTGGTGATCTTTGGAGGGTAAATTAATTGGAGGTTTCTTCTCACATTGGATTAGTAGTCTTAGGAGATAGGGCGATAATGATTTTATGATTTATTACTTGGTGAATAGCTTATGTGATGATATTTAATGAGATATGGAGGTTGACTCGGATAATTTATTTAATCATGAGTAGATTGATCAGATGTCTTAGGTAATAGTTATATGAGTCAAGGTTCTAAAACATGGCGCTAGGCGCCAACTACATGTGAGGCGGAGCCCTGCTGATGCGCCTTTGCCCAAGGCAGCGAGCTAGGTGAGAGAGCCACCTTGGACCAGCGAGGCAGCGTGAGGCGGGCGTCGCGCGTTTGCCCCGACGCCCCTACCCCATCCAATCCACCGTCACGTGCTAGGGTTCGGGACTTCAGGCTCCCGCATCGCGCCTCCTCCGACGTTGATTCGACCTCGCTGCCGCTGAATTGAGCTCGCCCCACCATCTCCCCCGTCGAATTGACCTTGTCGCCATCTCCCCTACCGAATCGAGCTCACCCCACCATCTACGCCGCCGAATTGAGGTACGCCGCTCCCCTCTACTCCCACGCCGTTGACCATCCCTCTCTGCTCCCCCTCCCACGCCACCACCTTCCCCTCTTTGCTCCCCCTCCCGCGTCGCCGACCTCCCCTCTCTGCTCCCCCTCCTTTCTGCACCCTTGTAGTAGCTCCCCTCCACTGTTCTCCCTCGCCAGTAGCTCCCCTCCTCTTAGCTTCTGCTCCACCCTCGCCTGCAGCTCCCCTCCTCTGTTGCTCTGCCTCCCAGTAGCTGCTTGCTTCAGTGAGCTGGGGAGGCTGTGATGTGCTCTTTGATGTGCTACTGTGAGCCTTGGAAGAAGTTTCTTCAAATTTGTCTCAAAGTGTTGTCTCACTTGCTTCATTCAATGGTGATTATATTGTAATATGATCATTACTTTTCCTCATTTGTATTTGATCATCACTAATTAATGATCTGAAACATGGTCTGTGTAGGAAACACAAGGTTATTTGCTTGCACAGGCATACTTATAGAATGCAATCTATGCACAAGTATTCTAACTCAGCAAGTTTGGTCAGATCTTCTGATGAAAACAAGATTGATGACAACTTGTAGGTTGCTGCTACAAATCATTCTTAATTCCTGTTTGCTCATTTAAGATATTGCTTAGGTCTAACACCCTAACTTTATCATTGCAGATTGAAGTGTGCCTTCCAAATAAACAATGTGTCATAGGAATGCTGCAACATTGTTGTTTAGAGTATAATATCGTTGTCAACATCATGTCCTTCCCTGATCTTCATACAGCAAGTCTCTATCATCAAGTTGTAGGGCGTTTCTTCACTAGTGGCAAATTAATGACCACATGTGGAGCGATGATGGACAAACCGAGAAAATTTGATTGCAAAGAGCTTATGATCTCCACTTGTAAAATAAGTAAGGTACACTTTGTTGATTTCTCTTACTTTATTACCGGTGGGAATAAATAGTCGCATCGAGATTTGGGTAGCAAGGTGTCACTTGCATCTCTTGAACTATATCAGAAGGCATTACAAATGACATCTTTTCCAATATAACCATTGTCCTCTGTCACTTTATTTTTGTTCTAGGGTGCGATTGGAGGGGCCCTTATTGATTTTGATTGGAACTTTGTTGGCGTGAACTTTTATGATGATGACGAAACTCCATTCATACCTAGGAATATAATTCTTGAATGCTTGAGGAATTTTGAGACAAAAGGGTATGTCTTCGAACATTTATATGGATTTTTATATGGCATGGAAGTGTTTGTTGTGTGCATAAATATTCAAGTTTTAGGGAACTGCACTTGCTTGCCTAAGACTTTGAGCATTGTAAGAACATTGATGAAGCAGGTTCAGTCATAAGCACAATATTCTATTAAATCAGCTCCACAAAGATATTATCTGCTCTTACTTGGTTTTGCAATTTCCGAACCATTTTAACATTATACATGAGTATATGACTCATCTTGTTTGGAGATACCACATTATGTATGCACTGATGTTGCATGATTTCAGTGATGTTTCAGAGTGTATGACTCGTCATGAATTCCAATGTGTTGTGCTGCACTGTCATGTTATGAACTTATGATATTTTCTATGTTAAGTCTTCGAGATGTGTGGCTGCATATGTTTCATACTTTCATTCATTCATCAATAATTCATACATTCTTTCTGACATAATAGCAAAATAACTCATCATTGATTAAATATGGAAGTTTACATCATTATCTGATTACATACAAGTTTACATCAAGCTCTTGGAGGGGAGATAATATACATGACTACATCAAATTGCCTATATGTTGCTTCTTTAGGTAATTTTCCTTCTATCTTGCTCAATTTTGATGCCTGATGCTTGCTCAATTCTTCATATTATTCCTGTTGTGGGTTTATCTCAAGTAGCTGCAAGCCGGCCGCCTGGGCGCCGCCTAGTTGCCGCCTAGACGCCGCCTAGTCCACCTAGGCACTAGGCCCCGAGCCATCGCCCGCCTAGCGCCTAGCGCTTTCTTGAACCTTGATATGAGTCGTTTGTGCTAGGATTGGGAGAAGGAAGAATGGAATATTTGATTGCGGATAAATATTTGGGTTGTTGTGTAATTAGTAGTTAAGTCCTATATGCCGAGTTGATAGATTTGTACCCTCAAATGGATTAATAGATAAAAGATTATTAATTGATCTTACATGCACATATATAATTGCATTGGTAGAGGTCGTTCACGACTAAGTTCAGTGGTATGTATATGAGTAGATCGATTAGTGAGCCATTAGATGTTGGATGTGTTATTTAAATTGATAAGCTCATTAGGTGTCGGTTAGTCAAATAAATCTTGATCGGTGGAAATTTTGGTGTATGTGAATATGAATTGCCGAGGCGAGACTAGTAGAGTTGGATAGTTAGTATTAGCTTAATTCGTCTAGTGAAGAACAATTGATAGAGTTAGTCATGGTCATATGCCTATAAGTTGGTGGATGTCATATAATTATCGGATAGGTTGTATAGTTGGAAGATCATGAGTCCGGACGTTATTTATTGGAGTGAATACATTGATTATGCCTTAGTAGATGCTTTGCTTTAGGAAGCAAATGACAAAGAAAAGGAAATATATGGACCCCACATGTCCATGACAGAGGCTATAATAGGTTGAGTGTAAAGTGTATTCAATTCATTAGAAAATTTCATAAAAGAATAATTATTTTTACACTAAAAACTCTTTTATCTTTGAAAATTTGTAGAAACTTCATATGAACTCCAAATGAGATGAATCCAATTGGGTTGTTCATATAATTTTATTCTCTATCCATTTTTGTAGTTTTTATATCCACCACACTTCTGGAGATTTTTGCTAAAATCACAATTTTCGGAAAGAAGCTACAGAGAATGGATTTTCAGCATTTAATCCAATTTCTGATTTTCAAATGACTACAACTTTCACATACAAACTCTAAATGAAATAATCCTTTCACCTAAATTCATATAAAATCATAATATAGCTATTGCAGAAATTTCATGCATTTTTTAGCAATTTGAATTTTTAGCTTTTCTCGGTGTTTATTCGATGTCGTTTTTCTTTAGAATCCAAAGTGCTCGACGTTAATGACTACACAACTGAAAGCGAGCAACAAGACTTCTAGCAAGGCAAGCATCATTTGAACTTTCTTGTGCATCATATTGATCCCAGCTTTTGATAAGTTAGCGCAATGATACTTGCTCGCATGCTATTTTTGTTATGTTAATATTTTTGTGATGTGTAGTTAGTTATGTCCTATTCATGATGTTATCCATGAATTAATCTAGTGCTTATATTCTTAAGTTAGATTGTGTGAAATATATATTATATATGGGATTGCTTAGCCATGCGAGTCTAGTTTTGCGGTAGATTGATTGTCGGGAGTAACCCGTCAATTATGACAGACACAAAACTTTCTTATATTTGTCTTATTCCAGATCTTCGCATCTATCTCTTAAGTTAAACTTTGTTTATTTCAAAAGTGATTGGGTCTGGACAAGTGGTTGTTAGTGTGGGTGCTGTTATGCACGAGACTCGGGTTTTGTGGTTGTCTTGTCCGGACCATCAAGGACCAAACTTTGGTGACATCGTTAATTCAAGTACAACTCATGCTACCACTTGTTGGGTTGGGAACCGACTTGGTCAAACAAGGGGAAGGTTTTGTTGGGTTAAGTCCGTGGTGGTGTGAGGACACTTGTGTTTGATCATTTGTCTGTAGGAGCCGATGCAATTTTCTATAATGTGCATGGGAGCACTATTTATCTTTATTTACATTCTATCGGTATTTCCAACATAACTTGCGTGCTCGCTTAGCAAGCGCTATCTGTAGCTTGTACTAAATATGGGGTTCATTTCATAAGGGGGACTTATCTCAATAGGGCTTTCTTGCTAAATAATACCGAACCTCGATTTCCCCAGCCGGCATACCTTTGAAAGTGTGTCATTATCCGAAGGCTTATGGGTTAATCGAGTCATGTGGGTAAAGTAGTACTCCCCTGTAGGGTGTAAATCTATTCGAATAGCTGTGTCCATGGTTACGGACGACCACTTGGATTCAGGTGTCATAATTGTTAGACTTTGAATTAAAATTGACTCGGTTACAACTTGGTATTCGGCATGAACGGGTATTCATGCATTTTAGCTTATCAAAGTGGGCTGCCACTTTGGTATTTGTTTGATCTAATTGTTTATTATTGTATATTTATGTCACATGTTTACTTTTTGTGAAAAATCTGTTTACAAAATGGCAATTGAAAACTAGTATGTGTAGGATGGAAACATTGTTGCATTTTCTGCAAAACTAAGCCACTAAAGCCATCGTTTGAATATCCTCTAGCATAAATACTTTTATTTTGTGTAAGACTTGTGAGTACAATTGTACTTAACCCTGTTGCTGCAAATTCAGGTGAAGATGATATTAAGGCCGACGAGTTTGTTTGCGCCGATTTTGGTGACGCTAACGAATATTGTTGTTTCTAGCTCCCAGTCGGTTGCCTTGGGTTATGGGGCACACCTTGTTGGACTCTTTTGGTTTATTTACTTGTTTTCGCTGCTACTTAATGTTATTATTTGAATTTGGCCGCTCGGCCGCTTTGTAATACTTGTAGATTTTAGCTATTATGTTGTATGGCACTTGTTGTTTTCCCCTACCTTGTGCTTTTCCCTCTCATCTCTTTAATGGAAGTCGCATGTTAATTAAGAGATTGATAGCTGAATCGGTAAAGAGAAGGATATGATTGAATAACTGCTATTTTATCTTTAATTAGATATTTTATGTTAGGTTGATATTGGTGATTTTGCATTGTCAAAGTGATATTTGATAATTGAGAAATTGAATTATTACTCATGATCCCCGAATATGATCTTAGAAGAGTTAATTAGATTTTTGCATCGTGAGATATTAACCTTTGTGGGATCAATTATGGATTATGGCAGGCGTTACCATCAAAGGTTACGATATAGAGTATAAATGGATCTATTATAGTGAGGTGTAAGCTTGCCTGCGGGTGATGTTGGATTTATATCGGAGAAATATGCAGGTAGAACTCATAGAACACATGTAGTAGGCTTGAATAATTAGTTTATGGGTTCACTTGGGGATTTAGATTAAAGATATGTTTTTGTCAATATGGCAATAAGATTGTTAGTCATATTTTGCTTTAGTGTGATAGAGTTAGAATTTGAAACTGTGATGATATTATAAATTTTGATGGATGCTTATGATGATCATTTGAGATTTGTGAAGTTATATTTGAGTATATGACCGGATTGTAATACTACTAGAGATGGAGAATGATTAGGTGATTGAATGGTCATATAGTGGATGGCAACAAGGATTGAATATGGGATTTATCTTTAAGGGAATAGTTGTCCCCAGGATGATATAATTAGATTAATTAGGGATGATTAAATGTGGCGGGTGGATTTAGATAATGCTTTAGGGTAAGTAGACTATGGAAGACATCGAGTTAATATTGTTGAATTGAACTGAGAAAATTATTGTGGATAACTTGATCTGGATAAAGTTAGTGATTCAGACTATTTGGATTATGGTTGGATTACAAACTCACCATAGATGGATGACCTTTTTGATGATTTGATTTACCTAGGTCGAAGTTGACTATGGATAAAGGAGGTATATCTTTGACCTGGGATAATTGTGTTGATTTTAGTGATTGATTAGATCCTACGGTAGGGATGAGTGGATTAGACCTTAAAAGATTGATTGGAAGTATTTGGTGGATTGGTTATTGCAGGTAGATTGATTATGCTAACAGAAGTATTGAGAAGCAGAAATATAGAGACATTGCTTAAGGATGCAATTTGATCTCATATGGACATACCCTCTTTTAGGAATTGAAATTGTAGTGTGAAAAATTGCTGAAAATCAACAAATAATTTATGGATGGTTGTAGGCATTGAAATACGGTTCTTTAGTGCTCATGATTTGAGAGTTATGTTGGAGATACCCTATAATAGAAATTTATAAAGCAAGTGTAATGGAATACGTGAGCAATATAGTGGTTTCACTTAGGATTATTAGTGTTCCCGAGAATATGATCGAGGTTGGAGTTAAACCATGATTTATACTGTAAGAATGGATTAATAGATGTTTGTGCTCACTTATGCATTGTTATAATTTAGAAGTAAATCAGTGTCCTTTTTGGAAATCAAACCAAACCTAGAAATTTATGGTGGTTTGGAAGATTACATCAAAGCAAGCGATTTCGATGGTTATTGTATAAATTGTGGAACGATAGATTGGAGTATGCTTGCTATAGATTGAATATGATCGGTGGATTTTAATTGGATGTACAAAGATTAGAAGTTGCCAAACCAAAAGTGTTGAGATAGTAGTGGCATTGGCTCAAGATCGAGTCATTCGGTCTTTAGAAAGAAGATTTGATTTTAACAAAGTGACCAAGCCTTTACGCCTATTCTTTTCCATTGAATCTCGGGGACGAGATTCTTCTAAGGGGGGAGTTTTGTAGCACCCCGATTTTCAAAATCAGGATGTTAATATTTAATTTGGTGATCTATTAAATATTTGACTGTGTTTTAAAAATTTTATGGTGTTTAATTAAAATGCTGCTTTTAAAATCAAATTGAATTAATTAAAAGGTTGCATTTTAGTTAAATCAAATTGTTGAAAGACCACTTTTAAAAAATAAATTATTTTTATTTCTTGTTTTTGCATGCTTTTCAAAAATCTTGTTGTCATGCATACATTAGTATCGTCCCCATATTTTTCGGTTCAACCGACCACAGGCGAGACGCCTACGTGTCCTTTCTTTTCCCCAACTTTTCTCCTCTTAATCACAACCGAAAACCACAAATCGTGCAACGCATGTTATACCGTTGCGATTGTCGTCTCGAGAGGAATCCATTTCTACGAGTAGTTTTCGCATGCATGACAGTTTGAGCGATTTCGCCAGAGGAGAGAAGAAGCAGACAAGTCACTTTCGTTCCCAATTCTTTTCCCTAACCCATCTCCATTTCTTTTTCTCCACTACCATTTATTTTTCACTCCCTACTACCACCTTTGTTTTTTAGTCATTATTTTATTCACCTCCACTACACACAGCCATTCTTCTAGCTTCACTGTATGCCACAGCCCATTTCCTTATTCCTCCTGCCATTTCTTTATTCCCCACCATGTGCCCAGCCGAACACAACACAACCCATCCCTGCCATTTTACCCAACCGAACTCCTCTCCACTACTGTAATACCCCAAAAATTAAATCGGGAGAGAATAAATAAATTGGGAAAGAATAATTAAATCGGGAGAATGTTTCTTTTAGCAAAGCGATTGAACAGGAGAAAGAGGGGGTTTTAATGTAATACTCCGATTTATTCTATGAAAGAAAGCGTTCAAAAGAGAAATTAGACATAAAAAAGGGGGGTTTCTGCAGTTCTTCGGCAACTCGCGCCTCAGGCCTTGGCCCAGGAGGCCCATGAGGGGCCGGCCACCAATAAAAGGAAGGGGGAAACCCTAGCTGCACTGTAGCTACAGTGCCGTCGCTATAACTGTAGCACGACTACCGTAGCACGCCCCTCTCCTCTATGGTGGTGCCTCCCTTCCTCGCCGTCGGTGCTCTCCGCTGCCGATCAAGTGAAGAAAGGAGAGGAGATCACCTTCGCGGGGAGAGTTCATCGTCTTCCTACGATTCTACAAGGGTAACATCGCGTGTTCTTCGCTGGTTGATGTGTATTAGTTGCAATTGATTTCGTTTGGTAGATCAAGTAATCAACAGCTAATAGATCGTGTTCTGTCCAGTAGATTAAACGACGGTTTTCATGTCTTTAGAAGCTGAATCTGGGGATCTAATCTCTTAGAGATCGTTGTTTTATGTCCTTAGCTTTCCGTGGCCGCCAAGAACACCCAGATCCGATTAACGGTTAGAAAGTTATGAATTGTTTAGTGCCACTGTCCTGTTAATCTGTCAACATCCTGACAGTCTGTAGAAATCTGAGTTAATCTATTAGTTAAATATGAAATCAGAGGATCTCGTTATAATGAAAACGATGGGTAATTTCCTCTTCTTTCCAGAAAGCTAAAGAACGTAAGAATTGGACTTTGGTAGCAAAAGTTATGATAATCTTAGTGTACTGTCCAGAGAACCCGACGTGATAATTGATGTTCTGTAGATTGGCTTGGTAGGGGCAGTAAATGGCAGAATCAGAAGGGCTCCCCAACTAAGTTTATTTAGGTAATTTAATTATATTTCCAGAGAGTATTAGAACATCTTATTTGGACTCATGAGAAGAAAGTTATGTATTTTATAAGTTGACTGTCCGCAGTGAACACCAAATCGATCGGTAGAAATTGGAAAATTGGAAACGCTTGGGAGTTTAGCGAGTTCAATTGTGTTCTTATTTATGCTTTTGGTCCAGTATGCTTGTCTTAGTTTGGGTTATCATTATGTTCAGGTGAGAGCGTGATCCCAGGGGTAGCGCCCTCTTCGCGTCCACCGTTCTCGCACGGCTGAGGCAAGTATTCGGGTTGTAGAATAATTATGATTATTTGCTAAGATTGATTGTATCTTGTTTGTAATAGCCATGCATGGATGTCAATGTGATGAATTACAATATATCTTGGTAAATGCAAGTTATGGTTAAAGCTTCTTGTGTATGTTGTTAATGCTTACATGTTATTATGTACATGTTGAGTTCATATAATTGGAAGATGATGTCATTGTGCATATGCATGTCAAAGCATGATTGAGTCTTGGTCACTAGGTGACCAAGTATGAACTATTGAGGTCCCGTCATGTAAATGACGGGCTTGAGGTCCACACATTCGCAGAATATGGGCAATGAGTAAAGAGGTCCCCATCATGATGATGATGGGCATAGGTCCCTATACTTGTGGAGTATAGGCTATTGGTCCCTATGCCAGGGTGCATAGGCAAGGGTATACATCGACGGATGTATAGCTCGCATTACCGGTAAAATGCGAAAAGAGATAAAGTTTAAAAGGTGCATTGCATGGACACATTACAAGCATGAATTTTATGTTTAGTGAAATGTTTTATTTGGAATATTGATGCTTTGACTGTAATTTTAGGTTTAACCTTGTTGATACTTGCTGAGTCTTTGGGCTCACACTTGCTTTGATATGTTTTAGGTACAACTGGCAAGAACGGCATGCATGGGAGGGAGTAGATGTTTGGATGCACTCACTACCACTCATCCTTAAGGCGTCTATCATTTAGTCTTTATTCTAATAATTAGCAATCTATTTGAGATTCGCGTATGATTGGTTAAATGTTTCAGTTTATTTGTAATAAGGAGAATAACAAGTTTTGTTTATGATTATTAGATTATCTTGCATGCCTGAATGAACTTGAATATTGAGTTTAGTGTTAATTGCTATGATCAATTGATGGAACCTCGGTATAGTTGATTATACAAAGGAGGTTACTGCGAAATCGATAAATGATCTTAGTTTAGTTTTGTTTAATTTAATTTTAGTAGCATTCCGGGCTCAATGTTGAGTTTGGGTGTTACTGATTAGTATCGAGCGAGCAGTAGGTCCGTGGTATTTAAAGTATTAATTTTGACACACTATGCACAGGAGATGGGTTGGGTTTTTGCATTGCATATACGCTTAGTTAAGTAAATAGTTACTTTTGTGCTACTGATTCTTTGGTTGATCATTGTGCTTATTGTATGATATAATCTTATATACTTATAATTGATTATATTAGTTATATATTATGATAGTTGATGTCGAGAGGTTGAGGTCGTGGTTGTGGTCCTGGGCTTTACCAGGTTACACCACTGTTCATAGTAAGAGAATAGTGAAGTGGTTACCTCGGATATCTTAGTACAGGCGCGATAGTGAGTACCTTTAGAAGAGTTGTTCTCTTCTTTGAATTTGATCAACTCTTGTCCAGTTGTGACTGATGAGTTTCTCTTGGGTTATTAGTTCATTGCGGTTGATAGGTTGCTTTGAGAAAGGATAGTGTGTTTCAATTGGGCTGAATTTGTCCTGTAAAGCAATCATTGTTTTCCCAACCGATGAGTTATTCTTGCAGCTGGTGAACTTGGTTGATGGTCAAGTTTGACCTTTGTATTGAAGTTTTGTCTTTCTCATGGGAAAACTTGATCCATTTATTCGCTTGATGTTTTTGGGTTAATGAAAGTTTCCTTTTGCAAGTCCTTTAGTATGTGGAGGCTTTTACTCAATGTGTCTCTCTTGGGTATTTTTAGTGTTGAAGATTAATGGTTCTTCCTAATGAAAGAAGTTGTTAAACCCTTTAGCGGTGTTTTGTCATGATAAGATGAGAGGTTATAATCAAAGCACTTAATGAATATGATATGGATTATCAAGATTGGGTTGCGATTAGGTGCTTGATCGATCTTAGCTAAGATCCTTGAAAGGAAAGTTGAATAACTTGAGGTTGTCCTTTAGTAGTTCTTGATGAGCTGTGACTATGAGTATAACTATATTTAGTCAGAATCAGTAGAGTTATTAAGAAGTGTGGAACATTGATGAAATGGTTGATCAATAGAATTGTTTAGTTTGCTAAACTTATTGGAGTATTTGGATTAATCTAAGCGTGCAACAAGAGAAAAATAAGGAGGTGTTCAACTATGGTCTTAGTAGATAATAGTATGGGGTTTTCTTTAATTGACTATTTGATGATCTTATTTATGCTCGTGGGAATACAAATAGAGGAATGACCATCAATTCGTCCATAATTGAATAATCATCAATGGGTTATGATAACCTCCAGATTAGAATTAGAGTGTACTAAATTAGTGTGAGCGTTCCTAATAAGTGAAAGGTTGAAAGTCAAAAGTGATTTACTCATGTGTGTTTCATGGGGATGACCTGTGTTTGCATGATGGTGAATTTGTCGGATAATAGTATGCGTTTGATGAGAGGACTTTGGAATAACCTCTTAAATTATGTAGTAGGTCTCCTCTAAGATAAAGTGGTTGTTGCAATGAGATTGTAAGAATTTGGTATACTCTCAATTGAGGATGATATGATAAAGTGGTATGTAATACTTTGGTAAGCCGTTAGGAGCTTTATAAAGGAAGAGTTGACAATAACGAATCTTGTTAAGAGTGAATTATTCTTGATATTAGTAAGATTGTCGATAAGAGAATGTGACACGTTGGAGTGGTAATGATTCTTCTAGAGAGGAAGTAAGTTGATTGCTTTTCGTAATACCGGTTAAATGAAATGTTTGGAGTTTTGCATACGTGCTCTTTTGGGAGATCATGATTTATGTAGTAGATGAGATTAGTTGAGCAATGTGACGTATGGAAAGTTTCTGTTTGGTTTCTAAGTGATTAATTTGATTTGGTTTTAAAGGCATTTCTTGCATAAGATGGCAAGTAATGTTGTAATCAAAGAAAATTGCTTTTCTTTGTTAACGGAAAATGTGTGCCCTAAGTATTTGAGGTTGGAGTTAAGAATTGTAATCTGCAACTTTTCTGTTGTTACAGCTTAAGAGTTTCTTGGGTTTCCATAGCAATGTTTTATTTTGATTTATGGGGATTTGGATGTTCCTTCTCGTGGGACATGTGCCCTCATTTGCGGACTCGTATTTTGTTTTTTTTCCGAGATCATTAATATTTGATTGTTTCTCTTGGTCTCGTACTCACTCCGAGGAGCAACGTTTTCTTGTGCGTTGAAACTTGTATTTGTTTGTTTCTTCCTTTTGAGAAAGGAATTAACCAACTTGTGTTGCCAAAGTCTTATAAAGTGTAGAACGTCGACTGGTTGGTGGTGGACAAGTATATGATAGTGGTGAATCTTGGGAACCAAGCTATTTGAAGAGCAGTAGATAGTGATTCGGTTTTGACCTATAACACCTGGAGAGGGTTCTAACTAAATGGAATGTTTGTCGATGAAATACAATTGATTAGTGTTACAACTAGTGGGACGTATGGCAAATTATGATCCAATACCCTTTGTTTGAATCTTGGTCAATCAGTTAGGGTATTGCGAATGTGTATATTGTGGTTGTGTAACTGAATTGGATTGGTGTGGATTAGAGGAGGTCCAATATTGGTAAAATAAATCGCCTTGGGGCGGCTACTTGATGAGTAAGGAATGTTGACATTAATAACTGAGGTTATTGTCGAGCTGTGTGAAATTTTAGTCATCAGATCTGAGGGTTACCGATCAAGTATACCGGAAGTTCAATGTGGAATTCTTAAAGGTGGAATTCGGCTTGGCATTTTATGCTAGCATCTTAGTTTCCCATTATTAGGTTCCAAGAGTTATGATGATCTTTGATAGGATCTTTTGGATGCAATAAATGAGGGTGTATGCGGTGAATTTCAAGTTGATTATCCTTAAAAGATTGAGGTGATGTGATTGTAGCTGAAATCTATATTGAGGTGTGTTGGGAATTATTATTTGTCAAAGTAATTCCTTTGGTAGAGAAGGTGATCACAGTATGTTATTGTGGACTGGAAGAGTCTCTCTTCCTAGATGTGGATTTCGTGTTCAGTTTGAGCATAGATTTGAGGCTTGCCAAATTAAAAGAAATGAATTAGTGTGTTATGTGATGATTTGGAATCTCATGATGTAAGAGAAAGTTGAATTCTTAAAAGAAAGTTTGAAAACAAAAAAAGGATTGTACTCTCGGATGATGAAATATTCTCCTGGTTTTTATTTGAGCCTTGTCTCTATGACAGATGCCAATTATAAATTGAGTTGATTCATCTTGGTATGCGTGGTTCTTTTCGGTTAAGACAAAGAAAGGAAATGGTTGTTCTTTCGATTGATGATCATTTTGGAATTGACAGTTAAGAGAATGAGTTAGTGTGATGATTTGGAAGCCCATGATTTGGGAAAGGATTTATTTCTTAAAAGAACTTCTGAAAAAAAAATTCTCGAGTATAGAAGTGCTCAATTGGTTCTTGTATGAGTTGGGTTTTTATGATGGATATCATGTACAATATGATCTGACTTTATGATCGGCAAGGTGGTTCTTTCCAGTTCAGGAGTTAAAATGAAGTAGTTGATTTGAGCACTCGAGTGATTTCTTTTGGCTTATGTGGAGTTGAATTGCAAACTGTCTAGTTGGATTGTGAAAAGGTTTTCATGGGGAATCTTCGATTTTGGATTTGAGTGTTTTGAGGGAAGTTGGAATTGCATTGTGAATCCTTTGATTTTAGTTGAATCTGATTTTTAGAGTCGATTAAAATAAGTTGTATTATGTGTCCTACTTAACGAAGACCCTCTGGTTAGGATGAAGAGATCGATCAAGATAGAATGAGCGTTCCATATGCTTATGCACAAATTCGTGGTTTGGTACCAAAGGGAAGGATATCCCAAGGTACATTGGTTTGTTTCGAAGTTGTGGGAAGTTTGAAGTTGGCAAAACGTTAGGACCGTATTGAGTCCATGCGCGAGTACACATCGCCTTGTTTGTTCCATCTTTGAGTGAGTACCAGAGAGGTCCAAGTTTGAAGTTTCACGGGAGCCGCTGACCTTTGAGTAGCATCCTGTGCGTTGTTAGAGATGTCAGAGCGAGTGCTAAGGTACAAGTCGTTGGTTTGTGTCAAGGTGCCTTTGTCCCATTAGTCCGAGAGAGAGGCGACTTGGGAATTGGAGTCTCGCATGCGCAAGCATTATCCAAAGTTATTCACGGCAGCTACATAGTAATGTTAGTAAATCTTTTAGCAGTGCTTATTCTTTGGTGTTGAGGTTGAATAGAATTCGGGGTCGAATTCTGTTTAAGGAGGGTAGAATGTAATACCCCAAAAATTAAATCGGGAGAGAATAAATAAATTGGGAAAGAATAATTAAATCGGGAGAATGTTTCTTTTAGCAAAGCGATTGAACAGGAGAAAGAGGGGGTTTTAATGTAATACTCCGATTTATTCTATGAAAGAAAGCGTTCAAAAGAGAAATTAGACATAAAAAAGGGGGGTTTCTGCAGTTCTTCGGCAACTTGGGCATCGGGCCTTGGCCCAGGAGGCCCATGAGGGGCCAGCCACCAGTAAAAGGGAGGGGGAAACCCTAGCTGCACTGTAGCTACAGTGCCGCCGCTGTAACTGTAGCATGACTACTGTAGCACGCCCCTCTCCTCTATGGTGGTGCCTCCCTTCCTCGCCGTCGGTGCTCTCCGCTGCCGATCAAGTGAAGAAAGGAGAGGAGATCGCCTTCGCGGAGAGAGTTCATCGACTTCCTACGATTCTACAAGGGCAACATCGCGTGTTCTTCGCTGGTTGATGTGTATTAGTTGCAATTGATTTCGTTTGGTAGATCAAGTAATCAACAGCTAATAGATCGTGTTCTATCCAGTAGATTAAACGATGGTTTTCATGTCTTTAGATGCAGCATCTGGGGATCTAATCTCTTAGAGATCGTTGGTTTATGTCCTTAGCTTTCCGTGGCCGCCAAGAACACCCAGATCCGATTAACGGTTAGAAAGTTATGAATTGTTTAGTGCCGCTGTCCTGTTAATCTGTCAACATCCTGACAGTCTGTAGAAATCTGAGGTAATCTATTAGTTAAAGACAAAATCAGAGGATCTCGTTATAATGAAAAAGATGCGTAATTTCCTTACCTTTCCAGAAAGCTAAAGAACGTAAGAATTGGACTTTCGTAGCAAAAGTTATGATAATCTTAGTGTACTGTCCAGAGAACCCGACGTGATAATTGATGTTCTGTAGATTGGCTTGGTAGGGGTAGTAAATGGCAGAATCAGAAGGGCTCCCTAACTAAGTTTATTTAGGTAATTTAATTATCTTTCCATAAAGTATTAGAACATATTATTTTGACTTTTGAGCAGAAAGTTATGTATTTTATAAGTTGACTGTCTGCAGTGAACACCAAATCGATCGGTAGAAATTGGAAAATTGGAAACGCTTGGGAGTTTAGCGAGTTCAATTGTGTTCTTATTTATGCTTTTGGTCCAGTATGCTTGTCTTAGTTTGGTTTATCATTATGTTCAGGTGGGAGCATGATCCCAGGGGCAGCGCCCTCTTCGCGTTCACCGTTCTCGCACGGTTGAGTCAAGTATTCGGGTTGTAGAATAATTATGATTATTTGCTGAGATTGATTGTATCTTGTCTGTAATAGGCATGGATGGATGTCAATGTGATGAATTACAATATATCTTGGTAAATGCAAGTTATGGTTAAAGCTTCTTGTGTATGTTGTTAATGCTTACATGTTATTATGTACATGTTGAGTTCATATAATTGGAAGATGATGTCATTGTGCATGTGCATGTCAAAGCATGATTGAGTCTTGGTCACTAGGTGACCAAGTATGAACTGTTGAGGTCCCCGTCTTGTAAATGACGGGCTTGAGGTCCCCACATTCGCAGAATGTGGGCAATGAGTAAAGAGGTCCCCATCATGATGATGATGGGCATAGGTCCCTATACTTGTGGAGTATAGGCTCTTGGTCCCTATGCTGGTGCATAGGCAAGGGTATACATCGACGGATGTATACCTCGCATTCATCGTAAAATGCAAAAGAGATAAAGTTTAAAAGGTGCATTGCATGGACACATTACAAGCATGAATTTTATGTTTAGTGAAATGTTTTATTTGGAATATTGATGCTATGACTGTGATTTTAGCTTTAACCTTGTTGATACTTGCTGAGCCTTTGGGCTCACACTTGCTTTGATATGTTTTAGGTACAATCGCAAGAACGGCATGCATGGGAGGGAGTAGATGTTTGGATGCACTCACTACCACTCATCCTTAAGGCATCTATCATTTAGTCTTTATTCTAATAATTAGCAATCTATTTGAGATTAGCGTATGATTGGTTAAATGTTTCATTTATTTGTAATAAGGAGAATAACAAGTTTTGTTTATGATTATTAGATTATCTTGCATGCCCGAATGAACTTGAATATTGAGTTTAGTGTTAATTGCTATGATCAATTGATGGAACCTCGGTATAGTTGATTATACAAAGGAGGTTCTCGCTGAAATCGGTAAATGATCTTAGTTTAGTTTTGTTTAATTTAATTTTAGTAGCATTCCAGGCTCAATGTTGAGCTGGGGTGTTACAACTACCATCTACATCCCTATTTGTTTAATCCCTTAACCAAACTTCCCATTTCCCTACAAAGTATGCCACTGCCCATTTCCTTATCACCAGCCGAAAGCCCCCACACCACACTGTCATTTTCGTTTCCATCTCTCCTCCCCACACCACTGTTGGAACACGGGGTAGGCTACGATAGCTACAAACAAAATTTTCTACCACGCGAACCAGGATGCCAAGCAAGTAGATGATCATAGATCGTTACCACCAGACGCGCAGAACAGCGGAAGAAGGGTTGGAGCAGCCAGGTCCAACGAAGAGCGCGTCGATGTAGTGGTCGTAATCGATCGTCTAATGTCCTCACGAGCCGATCTTCTCCTCCAGCAACGTCTTCGGTTCCTTGTGAAGATCGCGGATCGTCCTCAAGCGCAACAATCGTAGTAGCGCCTCTCGGTATCCACACGCCCGGGGAAGGAACAACCGAACGTCGGTGTGCCAAAGACCAAGTCGCGGTGGAGCTCTCAAGGAGATGGCGGCTAGGGTTTCGGTGGTGTTTCACGATCTCTCCCAATAGCCTCATGCACCTCCTTATATAGTGCTCGTGGCGGATCCTATCCGGACACGCCATTTAATCGTATTCGTATTTGTTTGTTCCAACCCGCTAAGTGTGTGACCTGAGGTTCATGTGTAGTTCGGTTGTGACTGAAACCCTTTCCGACCACGAGTCGATGGCGGCTCCTAGCGAGTAACATATCGATTCCGAATACACATAAATTATATCGGACGAACCTTAATGCAATATGATCTACGACCAGGTCTTCATCACCTACGACCAGTTCCTATCTGTATACGACCAGTTCGTATGTGGTCACGACCAACTCGTAACTCCTTACGACTTGGTTTTGACCACTCTGTGATCAGGTTTGACCAGTCTATGACTTGCTTGTATCTCCATACGACCAGTCTGTTACTGTTCGACCTGAGCGACCTACTCGTGTATACTCCCTTTGCCTCACGATGTCTGGTTGAACTCCAGGTGAGATGTTGTGTCATCCATGGACTGTTCAATACTTTCTCGATCGAGTATCAGATAACTTTACGTGGTCGAACTCTTCGACTACTAGTGGCATGGCCATGCACTTTCTTTATCCGATCACAACGAGGGGCCCAGAGACATCTCTCCTGTTATGTTAGGAGGGGCAAATCCCATATCCGACCAGTCACATTCCTCTCCATGTTTCAGAGCATACCCGAAAGCTACCTTTATAACTACCCAGTTACGGTGTAGCGTTTGGCAACCCCTAAGCGTGCTCTTACACATGTAGGAAACCATGCTGATCTCAGGTCTAAGGATTATACATCATCATTGCTTGAGACCAACTAATGACACATAGATTCATAACAATCTCAATAGTGCCTCAAGGTGGGTCTTATCCAACATCATGTTCTCTAACATGTGTCCATATTATTGGTTTGATATCTCCATATCTATGACTCGTGAAACATAGTCATCAACCAATACATATGCTAGTCTATTCATATGTGTCCTCATATGTTTACGACCGAGGATCGTATAAGAATAATTATTGCGAGAAATATAGAGTTTCACAACCAAGTCACATACTTGATAATAAATATTAACAATATTATTCTAGGAACAAGATAACACATTATCCAATGTCATGAACATAATGAAATGTAATCATCTCTATGATTGCCTCTAGGGCATATTTCCAACAGTCTCCCACTTGCACTAGAGTCAATCATTTTAGGTATCTAATACCGATAGCTCTTGTGTGTGCCTCATGCTTTGGCTGTGTGAGAGGCTTTGTCAACGGATCAGCAATATTTAAATCCGTATGAACTTTGCATATCTTAACATCTCTATCCACCAATTCGCGGATAAGATGATAACGCCTGAGTATGTGTTTGGACTTCTGATGGGATCTAGGCTCCTTAGCTTGAGCAATGGCTCCATTGTTGTCACAATAGAGATCCATTGGGCTCGAGGCACTCGGAACCATTCCCAATTCAGCAATGAAATTCCTTATCCAAACACCTTCTTTTGCAGCTTCAGAAGCCGCAATGTACTCGGCCTCTGTCGTGGAATCAGCAACCGTCTCTTGCTTGAACTTTTCGACTCAACGCTCCTCCATTCAAAATGAATACAAAACCAGATTGCGAACGATAATCATCTTTGTCGGTTTGAAAGCTTGCATCGGTGTAACCATTTACAACGAGCTCTTCATCACCGCCATAAACTAGGAACACATCCTTAGTCCTTCTTAAGTACTTAAGAATGTTTTTCACGGTACGTCCAAAGGACATTCACGGGATCAACTTGGTATCTGCTCGTAACACTTAGAGCATATGATACATCTGGTCGTGTACATATCATGGCGTATATGATAGATCCAATGGCCGAAGCATATGGAATATCACTCATTTTGTCTCGCTCATCAGTGGTCGTAGGACACCGATTCTTACTAAGATTAATGCCATGCGCCATGGGCAAGAATCCTCTCTTGAATTTTGCATGTTGAACCGATTCAACACTTTGTCTATGTACATTTCTTGGCTTAATCCAATTAGCCTTTTAGATCTATCTCTATAGATCCTTATTCCCAAGATATATCTTGCATCTCCTAAATCTTTCATTGAGAAACTTTTCCTTAATGAAGATTTAACAGATTCTAGCATCTAATGTCATTTCCAGACCAAAGAGTATGTCATCTACATACAAGATCGAGAATAACAAGTGCGCTCCACTAACCTTCATGTAAACACAAGGTTCTTCTTTGTTCTTGATTTAAACCAAACCTTTTGATCTCCTCATCAAAACGTATATTCCAACTCCGAGATGCTTGCTTCAATCCATAAATGGACTTTTGAAGTTTGCATACTTTACTAGCATTGTTTGGATCGACAAAACCTTCAGGTTGTGTCATGTACACATCCTCATCTAGGTTTCCATTAAGGAAAGCTGTTTTGACATCCATTTGCCATATCTCATAGTCGAAATATGCAAAGAATTGCTAGAATGATCCGAACAGATTTAAGCATCGCCATCGGTGAGAAAGTCTCATCGTAGTCAACTCCTTGAACTTGTCGAAAACCTTTTGCGACTAGTCGAGCCTTATGAATGTGAACATTTCCATCCATATCAATCTTTTCTTATAGATCCATTTGCACTCAATGGTTTTGACACCATCAAGTGGATCGACCGGAGTTCTAAACCCGATTTTCTCTCATGGAATCTATTTGGATTTCATGGCTCCAAGCCATTTCTCGAGTCCGGGTCCATCATCGCTTCCTCATAAGTCTTAGGCTCACCATTATTCAATAATAATCGTCATGCCCATACCTTGTAGGCAATTGACGCGCCTTTTAGATCTACATGGGGCTGGTGCCTTATCTACAGGTTTAACAACAATTTGTTCATCCAGTAGAGGTTCAGTAGGAGTTGAAACACTTTCAGATGTTTCCCGAATTTCTTCGAGTCGCACCTTTCTCCCACTGACTCCTTTTGAAAGAAACTCTTTCTCCAAAAAGACACCATTTCGGGCAACAAAAACTTTGTCCTCTTCCCGGTTGTAGAAATAATATCCTTTGGTTTCCCTAGGATATCCTATAAAGAAGCATTTATCTGATTTGAGTGTGAGCTTATCAGACGTCAAATGTTTAACATAGACATCACATCCCCAAATCCTTAGAAAAGACAAACTAGGACTTTTCCCAGTCCACATCTCATATGGTGTCTTATCTACTGATTTAGATGGTACCTTATTTAAAATGAAAGCGGCAGTTTCTAGAGCATAACCCCAAAAATACAATGGCAGATCCGATTGGCTCATCATTGATCGAACCATATCTAACAAGGTCCTGTTACGCCGCTCGGACACCCCATTCCATTGTGGAGTGCCGGGTGGTGTAAGCTGTGGAACAATTCCACATTGTTTCAAATGATTACCAAACTCATGGCTTAAAAACTCACCTCCACGATCAGATCGTAAAGATTTGATTGTCTTGCCAAGTTGATTATGTACTTCATTCTGGAACTCCTTGAACTTTTCAAAGGATTCCGACTTGTGCCTCATTAAGTAGATATAACCATATCTACTATAGTCATCGGTGAAAGTAATGAAGTACTGAAAACCACCTCTGGCTGTCGTGCTTATTGGTCCACATACATCAGTATGTACGAGTTCCAACTGGTCGTGCGCCCTTTCACTACGACCAGTGAAAGGCGTCTTGGTCATCTTTCCGACCAGGCAAGACTCGCATGTTTCAAATGATTCTAAATCAAATGAGTTTAGAGTTCCATCATTATGGAGCTTTTTCATGCGTTTCACTTATGTGACCCAAACGACAATGCCAAAAAAAAGTGGAATTTATTTCATTAGGCCAAGCCTTTTAGCATTAATATTATAGATGATGCATCATCAAGATTTAAAATAAACAACCCATTCAAAATAGGTGCATAGCCATAAAACACTTCATTCAAAAATATAGAACAACCATTGTTCTCTATAATGAACTTATAGCCCTCTGCCATCAAACATGAGGCGAGATAATGTTTCTACTAATGGTGGAACGTAATAACAATTATTCAATTCCATAATAAATCTCGAAGGCAAAAGAAGTGGCATATAGTCCCGACGGCTAATGCAGCAACCTTTGCTTTATTCCCGACGCGAAGATCCATCTCGCCCCTTGCAATCATCCTACTTCTTGTTAGACTCTGTATCGAATTGCAAATATGAGCAACCGATCCGGTATCAAATACCCATGAGTTAACAGAAGAGTCAGCAAGAAAAACTTCTATAACATTAATACCTGTAGTGGAAGTTTTAGTCCCACCATTCCTTTTCTGATCAGCCAGGTATTTCTTGCAGTTCATCTTCCAGTGGCCTAGTTCTTTGCAGTAAAAGCATTCATTCTCTTGAGTCGGGCCAGACTTGGTCTTGGGTTTAGGTTTGTCAGTTTGGATCTCATCCGAAACTTTAGCCTTGCCCTTTTTCTTTATCCAAGTCTTAGCCTTCTTCTTGAAGCTTGTACTCTTTTGCACCATCATCACATGATTGTTGCATTTCTTATCTTGCCTCTCATTGCCTTAAGCATCATATGCGATTCGGTGAGATTCTTGTCTAAACTGCTCATATGGAAGTTCAAAATGAATCGCCATAGCTTTCGAAAGCGAAGCAAGAATCAAATCAGAGCCAATTCTTGGCTAAGTGGAAAACCAAGTTTTTCCAAGCTCGTGTGTAACCAACCATTTTGATTACATGAGGGCTCACCGAACCACCTCGGCTAGCTTACATCCAAACAAGTTCTTTGAGATCTCAAATCTCTCGCTTCTTGCTTGTGTCTCAAACATGCCTTTGAGCGCCACGATCATATCGTGGCCTCTATGTTCTCAAACCGCTTTTGAAGGTCCGAGTTCATAGCAGCAAGCATGAGATAGCTAACATCAAGGGACTCATCACATGCCCTTTTATAGGCGGTTTTAATAGCAAAGAAGACTACAGAGGCACATCTCGAATTGGTTCTTCTAGAACATGTTCCTTTTATCTTGCCCGAGAACAATTCTCAAAGTTGGGACCAATCCGCAAAATTTGTTCCATTAAGTTTTTCCTTTTCAAGTATCGAACGAAGCAAAACCGGATGTAGGTACAAAGAGCTTGGTGCCATGATCTACAACAAAAATATATGCAAAACTAAGACATATGTTCATTAAAGTAACTTCTATTAAACAATTTAATAAAGATACTCCCACTAAACACCATATCCCTCTTGTGACATTTAATGATTGAAGATCCATAATCATTTAATCAACTAGTGAGCTTTGGCTTCACTGCTAGAAGACTAGTGAAAATGGTAAGCAACCTTTGCTAATCATATCTACTATATGACTCTTGTTGTTGGGCAGCATCTGTATGCTTCGGCACCCAACCTTTATGCCCCAAGGTCCAAGAATCTGTTATGATAACCTTGTTAAGTTGAACCAATGCCGGTAGCGTAAGTGTCCGACACAAACCCATCTAGTCAAGGAGAGTTAATGGCACTCTGCTTTGGCAAGACCTACCATTAAAAATATATGACTTTTGATGGTGCGGCATATTTGGGAGGCATCAATTTAACTTAATATTAAGTGAGGGAATTTTACTTCTATCATGTTAAAAGCAATTAAAGCAAAATAACATGCATAGAAATAAACAACAGAATGTAAAGGCATTCACAGACAATCAAATTGCATTGTGATATAGCATGACCCTTCTTCATGGTAATCTCCATCGCCATGCATCCTGCTCACCATGTCTTCAAGTGGTGGACTCCTCCAAGCACTCCTACTAAGCCATTATTTCTAATAGCACTAGTAATGAAACACAAGGAGTAAAGAAGCATCACAAGTCGACACACAGTCAGCCAGTTATACAATTATAGACAGCCTTTGGCTGCAATTAACATGACATGCGTGTCATGAATATTACAAGCATACATGCATCTCATACATGAAACAAGATGGGTCATACTATTCACATCAATCCTCGCAAAAACAAGTTATGCATGTAATCCAATTCTAACGGATGACATGAGCACACACTACCTATAGCGCCATGACGAATACCAAAGACGGCGGTCCAAATTTAGCCTTAGCGGCGGGTTCGAAGGCGGCGCCTCGAGGGCGCCAAGGCCGAAAACCTTTTTCCAAACATGAATCTTATTCACGATCCGAGCCTTGGAAATCATCGGGTTAATCAAATTAGCCCTATTCCAACCAATCCGATCAATGCCTTGATACGACCACATATCATGCATACTCCGATGGCGAATTCCGGCCGATAGGAGTGATATGCGATGCCGTCGTGACAAGTGCAATAAACCATCCGGTCCTTATAGCTCATACATCCTCGTAAACCCATCTACTACCACCGAGAAACCGATCGATCTTATCGACCAGGGTCTAGGTCGTTCCATCTATATGAACTGATCTAGGTTACCAAAACCGACCAGTAACAGATCCAATCTACTACTACCACATATCAAGTATATGCGATCGATCCAGATCAAAAACTGCGCAGGAAGGCTCTGATACCACTGTTGGAACACGGGGTAGGCTACGATAGCTACAAACAAAATTTTCTACCACGCGAACCAGGATGCCAAGCAAGTAGATGATCATAGATTGTTACCACCAGACGCGCAGAACAGCGGAAGAAGGGTTGGAGCAGCCAGGTCCAACGAAGAGCGTGTCGATGTAGTGGTCGTAATCGATCGTCCAATGTCCTCACGAGCGATCGTCTCCTCCAAAGAACGCCTTCGGTTCCTTGTGAAGATCGCGGATCGCCCTCAAGCGCAACAATCGTAGTAGCGCCTCTACGGTATCCACACGCCCGGGAAGGAACAACCGAACGTCGGTGTGCCAAACCAAGTCGCACGGTGGAGCTCTCAAGGAGATGGCGGCTAGGGTTTCGTGGTGTTTCACGATCTCTCCCAATAGCCTCATGCACCTCCTTATATAGTGCTTGTGACGGATCCTATCCGGACACGCCATTTAATCGATTCAGATTTGTTTGTTCCAACCCGCTAAGTGTGTGACCTCAGAGGTTCATGTGTAGTTCGGTTGTGACTGAAAACCCTTTCCGACCACGAGTCGAGCGGCTCCTAGCGTAACATATCGATTCCCTAATACACACAAATTATATCGATTTAACCTTAATGCAATATGATCTACGACCAGGTCTTCATCACTCACGACCGGTTCCTATCTCAGATATGCATCAGTTCAGATGTGGTCACGACCAACTCAGTAACTCCTTACGACTTGGTTTTGACCACTCTGGATCAGTTCGACCATCCTATGACTTGCTTGTATCTCCATACGACCATCATATCGTCGACTCGAGCGACCTACTCGTGTATACTCCCTTTGCCTCACGATGTCTGGTTGAACTCGAGGTGAGATGTTGTGTCATCCATGGATTGTTCAATACTTTCTCGATCGAGTATCAGATAACTTTACGTGGTCGAACTCTTCGACTACTAGTGGCATGGCCATGCACTTTCTTTATCCGATCACAACGAGGGGCCCAGAGACATCTCTCCTGTTTTGTTAGGAGGGGCAAATCCCATATCCGACCAGTCACATTCCTCTCCATGTTTCAGAGCATACCCGAAAGCTACCTTTATAACTACCCAGTTACGGTGTAGCGTTTGGCAACCCCTAAGCGTGCTCTTACACATGTAGGAAACTATGCTGATCTCAGGTCTAAGGATTATACATCATCATTGCTTGAGACCAACTAATGACACATAGATTCATAACAATCTCAATAGTGCCTCAAGGTGGGTCTTATCCAACATCATGTTCTCTAACATGTGTCCATATTATTGGTTTGATATCTCCATATCTATGACTCGTGAAACATAGTCATCAACCAATACATATGCTAGTCTATTCATATGTGTCCTCATATGTTTACGACCAGGATCGATAAGAATAATTATTGCGTAAATATAGAGTTTCACAACCAAGTCACATACTTGATAATAAATATTAACAATATTATTCTAGGAACAAGATAACACATTATCCAATGTCATGAACATAATGAAATGTAATCATCTCTATGATTGCCTCTAGGGCATATTTCCAACAACCACTTCTTCCCCAACACACCAGAACACCATTTTTCTCTCCACTAGCTCAAGCTCCCACCATCTCTCTTCCCAATCACCATCCAAAATCAACAATCGTGCAATGCATGCTATGCCTTTGCATTCACAATCACACAAGCTTTCCATCCATCCAAACATTATCTACATGCACAGTTGTTCAAGAATTTTTGAGAGGGAAGAAGGAGGTAGCAGCGGTGCAGGTGGCACCGAGCCGAGAGCTTGACGCAGCCAGTGGCAAGGCGACACGGGCTTCACCGAGCTGCTGCAGCGGTGGCCCGTTGGATGGCCAAGCAATGGGGGCAAGCGTTGCCATGAGGCGCAGATTATAAAGCATGCCGCGGCGGCTTATCTGGCATGCGGCATGCGATCGGGCTCGATGGCATTAGCTTGGCCGCAGCTTGTTCATTGGTAGTAGCTTGGCACCGAGGCGAAGGAGCCAGCGGCCTAGCGCGTGGCCATGCCAAAGATGCATGTGCAGACGCGCGCGGCAGTGGGCGGCCAATGCGTGCATGCATTGGCGAGGTGCCATGGGCTGGGCGAGGCTGTTGGAATTAATCTGGTCATGCTAAGTGTTCATCTTGTTTAGTGGTTTATTCTATGTACAGTAGAGGAGTTGCATGCACCAAGGAAGTAGTCTTTGCACGTTGCATGCATGTTAAGTGTGCGTTTGTTAGTTAAGTGCATGTAGATGTTTTAGTTGTTTCAGTAGGCCGAGTCATAAGGCCACAATGTATATGGCACAAGAATAGGTCTGTGTGCTTGCATGTAATAGGTGATGTGCGTAGCTAGTGAAGTCGTGATGCACGAAGCTCAGTAGGAAGCGGTCCAGGTTGTTTGGACTGCATGCATGCATCCAGTCCTTGCCTGTGTTATTTAAACCATGTTTTCAACTCGTTGAGTGGATTGAATAAGAGAAGAAGAATAGTAGTCGCAATGTAGTTTTGGAGTGAGTCCCGCTGCTCCCATTCAGGTGTGTGTCTTCGTGAGGGACACAAATTGAGAGAGAAATAGGGAGATCAATAAAAGATTTCCAACAGAGGCTAGGCGGCGCATCGGTGCTTAGGCGACTATTGTTGGACTAACTCTTGACAAGTAGTAATTGCATATATGCATTACCTGCATGAGTTACGTTCGCATGGCTGCATGTAGTTGAATATGTGCATGATTTTCTAGTCGTTGAGTCTTGGAGCAAAAAGCAGAGTAGTTAGTGGTTTGTTTTTGTCTACATGTAGTAGTGTCTGTTAGTGTGTTAGATGCCTAGTAGTTGGCCGAGTCCATTCTAGTAAAAGTGCTAGATATGGTTCGCATATTAGTAGTGGTCAGTTTGCATGTAGGCTAGTACTTAGTTATCTTGGCTAGTAGGAGCATGATTGAGTGACAAGAAGTCGGGCGGCACACAGATGCGGACAGGCTCGCTGACGACTACGGCAGATGTGGATGCAGATGAGTCGGCGACGACTACGGCTGAGCGGACGCGAACGAGTGCCGAGAAGATGACGTCTGGTGATATTTCACCCGCCTAGTGCTGTGGTAATATTCCTAGAAAAAATTTTGTTACCACGTTTATGATAATTAATGGTCTATGTTGCATTATCATCATAAGCATAGCATTGTACTAATCTTGCATGTTTAATTGTAAAAATGATTTTGTTGCTTAAGATCGGGGTAATTCTCCGGTTAAGTCTTAATTATTCGTAGGCGTGATCGTGTGATGTATGTCGGTAGATATGAATAATTATATCATGGTAGCGGAATATGTATCTTATTGATCGGTAGATGCTACATTAAATATATGAGTTGATTATTTGATCGGACGATATTGTTTTGAAGTCGCATTGAAGCTAGTGGTGATCTTTGGAGGATAAATTAATTGGAGGTTTCTTCTCACATTGGATTAGTAGTTTTAGGAGATAGGACGCATAAGGATTTTATGATTTATTACTTGATGAATAGCTTATGTGATGATATTTAATGAGATATGGAGGTTGACTCGGATAATTTATTTAATCATGAGTAAATTGATCGGATGTCTTAAGTAAATTCTTTGGCAACCTAGGCTTCGGGCTTTGGCCTAGGAGGCCCATGAGGGGCCGGCCACTATTAAAAGGAGGGAGAAACCCTAGCCCACACTGTAGCACGCACTGCTACAGTGCTCCCGCCGCTGCTACAGTGCTGCTACAGTGCATGCCCTCATCCTTGCACTCCGTTGCCCCCTCTTGGTGGTGCTCTCCCATTGCTGTCGGCCAAGGAGAAAGGTGGAGGGAGAGAGGAGAATAAGAGGAGAGGAGCATCTAGCAGGGGAAATCAGCGGGCACGCGTGTCTCCAAGGGTAACGAATGTCGTTTTCATTGTTTGATTTGTCGTACATGTGAATTCGATTAGAATTGATTGGATCGAACTCTGTCTGTTAAAGATTCAATTCTGTCCAGTAGGTTGCGTGGGCATTTTCGAGTTCTTAGAAGCCGAATTGGTGGTTTCCATCTTCTAGAGATATTTAGATAATATTCTTATCTTTTCTTGGCCACCAAGAACACCTGATTCCGATGTACGGATCAAAAGTTATGATAGTTTTAGTTTCTGCTGTCCAGAATTCTGACGCGATTGATCTGTCAAGTTGTCTCCTAAAATATGATTATGATAATAGAATATTCGGGGTTTTCACCCAACTAGGTTATTGTAGAAATTTTTATAAACTTTCCAGAATGTTAAATAACGCCCTAATCGGAGTTGTAGATCAAAAGTTGTGATATGTTCGTTACCGCTGTCCAGAATCTTAGCTACGTTTCAGCAGTCATTTTAATTAGTAGATTGATTATTGTTAAACTCCGAATCAGGACTTCTCCATATTATGAAATTTGTAGGCCTTGGTATTATATTTCCATATCATTAAAGAACATCCAATTTGGAGCTGTAGAACGAAAGATATGAATTTTTTAAGTTCTTATTGTAATCTGTCTCTCTGTTGTGGACAGTAGAGAAAGATTAACTTGTTAGCGACTTTTCTTGCACCTTGGGAATTATTGAAATAATTTTATTCAGGAAGCTAGTTCCTTGTAGTTTCCAGAAAGGTTTAGGTCATTGATTTTGGTTGTACCAAATGGAAGTTATGAATTTCACAATTTGAAAGTACCAAGATGACAGAACGATCTTCGGGTTAAAATCAAGGGCTTAGATGGGGTAATTTGTTCTGCCGATCACCGGGAAGTTGTAGCTAAGCTCGTGTAAAGTCCGAAACTTGGATTCATAACTTTTGGGCTGGGACTCAAAAGTTATGGATTTTTTTGAGAACCCAGATTGGACAGATTAGAGTCGTGGTGAAATTGCTAGTTTTTGTGTTATGTTCAGAGCGATCGCTCGTTATGTTCTATCGCTTTGTTGAGCACTCTTGTTTAGTATACTTAGTATACTTTATGGTTGCCAGGTGTTGGTGAGCACCAGGGTTGAAAGCCGTACTGTCGTCATCTTTTCATCTCACGGTTAAGGCAAGTACTTTGATGTTATTATGATTGCTGGATGCTTGATGTTCGTATTGTGCTTTTCTGTGATCCATGAGAATGTTCAAATTTTATGTTCCTTTCTTATGTGTTAATTCCAAGTGTAGACATGATGTCTTTCATAGTTCATATTTCATTACATGCATCCATTTTCATGTTCTTTCCACGGGAGTGGATTATAAGACCCATCAATTCCAGTATGGGCACGTAAGACCCACCATTCCGATGTGGGCAGATTTGGACACCCGTATGAAACGTTCTTCATACGGATTTGGATCCCGCATTTTGTTAAATGCGGCTTAGTGAACACCGACGGGTGTGTCACCCGCTATACCGTATAAGCATGTGTGCAGTCCATTCTTTTCATTAATTCCATTCATTCCATGCATTCATGTATTCATTCAAAGGTATGCTCAAATTCTTTAATGAAGTTGTCTTTTTCATATTTGTGGTATGTCCACTATCCATGTACTTGCGAGTCTCGCACTCATTCTTGCTTTGTTTATTTACTTTTAGGTGATCGTTGGTGATGATTCTCTTGGGAGGGAGTAGACCGACTACTCATTCATTTCACCTTACACCGTTTCAATAATAGAACTTGATTCGGTCTTTCATTCGCTTAAGTGATGGACTGTAATATAATGGAGTTTGATGTTGGTTGATATCTTTCACGTTAAGGTTGTTTAATTAATCGCTTATGTTCCATGATCATTCGCTTGATATGATTATCTTAGTGGATTCAAGAGACTTAAATAATTGGAATTTGTGAACCGTTGTTGGATTCAGTTTTAATTCTGCTTAGGTTTTAAAAGATGTTGATCCTTGTATGTTAGTTGATGAGTTGTTGTTAAAGTTCTTCCAAGCAAGATTGTTGTATGTTAGTCATTTAGGTAGCATTTTGGCTTCCGAATAGCCAGGGTGTTACAACCTTAGGAAGTGTGTCATCATCTGGAGGCTTACGGGCTAATCGAGTTATGTGGGTAAATAGTCGTGGCCACAGTTACAGACGATCACTTGGATCCGGGAGTCATTATTGTTAGACTTTGAATTAAAATTGATAGGGTTACAACTTGGTATTCGGCATGAACGTGTAATCATGCATTTTAGTTTATCAAAGTAGGCTGCCACTTTGGTATTTGTTTGATCTAATTGTTTATTAATTTATATTTATGTCACATGTTTACTTTTTGTGAAAAATCTGTTTACAAAATGGCAATTGTAAACTAGCATGTGTAGGATGAAAAAATTGTTGCGCTTTTCTACAAAACTAAGCCACTAAAGCCATCCTTTGAATATCCTCTAGCATAAATACTTTTATTTTGTGTAAGACTTGCGAGTACAATTGTACTTAACCTAGTTGCTGCAAATGTAGGTGAAGATGATATTACGCCTGACGAGTTTGTTAGTGCTGATTTTGGTGACGCTAACGAATATTGTTGTTTCTATCTCCCAGTCAATTGCCTTGGGTTATGGGGCACACCTTGCTGGACTCTTTTGGTTTGTTTACTTGTTTCTGCTACTGCTTAATGTTATTATTTGAATTTGGCCACTCGGCCGCTTTGTTATAGTTGTAGACTTTAGCTATTATGTTGTATGACACTTGTAATATCAATGTATGCTTTGTATGACTTTTGATTGACATTGAATGAGGGTATGTACATGTTGGTCGCTGATCTTGGGAACAAAGACGGACACATACCCGCTGTTTTTAAATTCCCTTTTAACTCGTTTAAGTGTGTATTCGGTTGATTGGGGAACTGGCTACCATGCAGCATCCGCAGAGGAGCGGTGTGCAAGGTCACCGGGGCTCTAGTTTCACCCAGGTCCTCTCACTTAGATAGTGTTAATTTGGAATTCATTTACTTGGGGCCTAGAGTTATTTCCAAAAGACCGGAAAGGCCTCGGTCTTACAAAAATAACCCAGGGGTCCTCACATTCCTCAATTTATATTTAGAATAATTATGCTGAGTTTAGATTTTTAATTATCAATTATCAATTCCATTTGTTTTATTTACGTATTAGTATTTTGTTTTAAATTCAAATTCAAAATTTGAACAAGCAAATTAAATAGGGACCCAAATAACCTCCAAAAATTCAAGAAAAATTTCAAGCATATCAGAGAAGATAGAATCCAACTAAAATATTCCAACACTTGAAACATTTTTGCTTTGCAACAAAAAGTTTTAAAAATTCCAAAATTTCACAAATGCACATTACATGCTTAACTAATCCAACTTATGGATCTTGGGCTATTACAAATCTACACCCTTAAACAGAATCTCGTCCCGAGATTCCGGTAGTTCGGAAGTCAGAACGAAAGGCTGAGGCAAACCTAGAGCTGGGTTTGGTGAAGGGGTCACAATTCAGATTTCGTCGCAACCGAACTCAATTCCGAATCAAGTGAGGTCCTTCATAAGTTTTAGGTCCTATAGAGGGAAGCTATGTCGAGGGGTTTCTATGATCCTTCTGACAAGTGTTTCTTAGGCGGTCCTTTCAACTCTAACAAAATGCACCATCTGCTATCTTGTTTTATTCAAAGATAGTGCCGGAAGCTCCTAACGAATTAACATGACGTGTTGGCACATTTTCCTTTCCATTGCTTTGTTTAACCTTTCCATTGCTTTGCTTAAACTTTCATTTCTTGATTCGAAGGTACTTCCGACATATCGAGCAACACGTCATCTTCCGGTAGTACGAAAGACTACCAACCACCAATGAGGGAAAGGGGTCACCTAAAGCGAGGGTTCAGATCTGAAACTTTCAGACCTAAAGAGCAGGGAAGAGAGGTTAAAGCAAGTTTTATGGTGGTCTCACTTAACCTTTGCTCCTCTAGTTTTATTTGCCAAATCTCATAAACAAACTTTACTTCTATCTCAATTAATCATCCACAATAAAATCACAACATTTCAACTAACTATGCCATATAATTTCTCTTTTGCATATACCGGTAATGCGGAGTATGCATCCGTAGATACATATACATACCTCTGCCGGTGCCTTCTAGCACAGGGACCTCAAGCCCACACTCCACGAGTGTGGAGACCTCTTGCTGTCTAATATATGACGGGGACCTAAAATATATCAACGCTTGGCTACCACATAGTCCAAGACTCAAGGATAGTGTAATGATCCACATGAGCCACTACACTTAATCAGCATATGCATATAACAACAACTATAGGGGTATGAATAACAATTCACATTCGCAAGCATTAACATTCAATAAATACTAACCAACATATGCATGTAACATCAATAGTAATGCTATGAATAAGAATTCACAATCGCAAAACATTAACACTCCAGAAATACCAATAAATATGTTCTACCCACTACTGTACTTGGCTTAACAGTGTGGAGTAGGATGATGGGAAGAGGATGCTATCCCCAGATTCACACCCGTACCTGAACAGTTTAATAACCACACTAATGGGACATTTTAGAGCATACAACATTATATAAAAAAATTATATAATCGTCTACGCTGCCTAGCGCAACCCAAAACATCGTTTCCCATGAACATTGTTCTGTCCCCAAACAGGGCAGTCCTCTTCTAAAAATCATATATTTTCTTATGTTTACTAAAAAATGGTGTTAGACTTTATGGAAAACTTACAGAATTACCCACATTAATCTAGTTGGCCAGCTTCCCTAATTTTGTTATTTACTATTTTTACTAAATAAATTATTACGACTGCTAGAATCTGGCAGATATTCTAGACAGCAGAACTAAAATATTCATAACTCTCAGTATCTTTGTCCAAAAATTACATTCTTTAGCTCTCTAGAAACCTTGTGAAATCACCTACAGTATTCATGTTGGTGAGATCCTCTAATTATTTCATTAACTAATTCTTATCATCTAATTAATACAACCTTCTAGAATCTTGACAGATCTCCTGGACAGTAGTGTTGTAAAATTCGTAACTCAAGATCCGTTCATCCAAATGACGTGATTCAGGATTCTATGAAAAGCTAAAGACATTTCCTACAAAACTCTTGCAGGTGATGAACCCAAAATTCGCAATTTTAGATCTCAAACCTACAGCGCACTACAAACTGTACACAATCGATCTACTACCCGGTATTGCCTGAATCGCAAGAGTAAAAGACTAGGCAAAGGGAATCCGAAAGGGTGCGGAAGCACTATAGCATACTAGGGTTTTGTGGCTTGATCGCCCCTCCCTTGCCTTCATGTGGGCTACCAGCCCCCCATGGGACATGGGCCTTCAAGGCCAACTCTTTCCCCCGCGACTATGGGTTGGCGGCCCCAAAACTCTGTCAAAATTCTGAATTTTAGCTATTATACTCAAATTTCTTAATTTCAAATTATTGATGTTTAAGCGGGATATTACATTCTATCCCCCTTAAACAGAATTCGACCCCGAATTCTACTCATCGATCTTCACGAAAGGACAACCGCAACTGAAACAAAACATTAAATTAACATGTACCCGACGTGAGCAAGTCTAGATATTGCTCGCGCATGCAAGACTCCAATGCCCACATCACCTTCCTCTTAGACTGACGCAACCACAACACTTTGACGTATACCCATGTCTATAACTCAACACTCTCTCTGACTTCTCTAGGTACACTCAACGGACAGGACACGAAGATACAATCTTACTCATTGGTCAACGTTTCTAACAAAACCTCACACTCCAGATCTCTCAAGTACTCCTACGACATCGGGTCATACAAAACGTTGTGCACCCCGCGTTAGGACTCGACACGATCCTAGTGATACGAGATCTTCCAAAATCCCCGCAACTTCCAGAAACAAAACCAATGTACCTTGAACCAACCTTTCCTTTGGTACCAAACCATACAACCTACACAACACACGAAACTCTTGTTACATCTCTCAATCGATCTCTTCACCTTAACAAGGAGCGTCTTCTTTAACCCGAAACACACAAACGAACTCCTTTTAAACAAACTCCTTTACAATCAGAACCCAATAGAAACGAAAGGATTCACAATGCAACCCTCTTATAACCGACTTCCCTCCAAAAGACTCCAATCCAAAATCAAAAGATTCATCATGAAAACTTTTTCACTTTCCAAGTTGGCAATTGAAGAAAAACACTGCATAAACCAAATGTGAAATCACTCGAATGACCAAAACAATCATTTTCCTTTATTCTTTCTGAACTGGAAAGAACCACACATGCCAACATGAAGCCAACTCAAATTGCAAATGACCTCTATCATAAACACAACTCAAACAAGAATCAAGAGAGCATTTCACTACTCGAAAAAAATATATTCTTTTCTCAATCCTTTGTTTTAAGAATAAACTGTCTCTTAATTCATGGGATTCCAAAGCATTGCACAACACACTAACTCATTTATCGTGAATTGGCAACCTTAATGCTATGCTCCAATCGAATACATCATCCACACCTTTGTAAAGAGACTCTACTGACCCCACAAAAACATACTCTAGCCAACTCCTCTACCAACGGAATTACTTTGACCAATAATTCCCAATGCACCTCAACATAGATTTCATCCACAATCACATCATCTCAATCTGTTAAAGACAATCAACTTGAAATTCTTAGCACACACACTTACCCGCTACACCTAAAGGATTCTATCAATGATCAACACATTATTTAGAATCCACTTTTATTCTTCTACTTCTACACATGATCAAGGAGCGACCATGGTTCTAGCATAAGTCACATGCCCCATTTCAATCTCTAAGTCTCCTATAAATATATTTTGGTGTAGCTGATACGGAAACACTCAAATCCGTTGACTAAAATTCCCACCATCCAAACATACTCAATCATTAACACCAACATGTAACCATATTCTCGACCAAACTATCTTTAAAGAGATTCTAACTGTCAGAGGGTTACTCATTGAAGCCAAGTCATACCTGACAATAACTCAACAATCTCTGTTATCCATTAATTGTCATAATTCTCCTACTCAACCTTGCAAAGTACCCAATTGTGATACTCGAATAAATTGATCAAGATTCACATACCTTCGATAATTACAATGTTCTATCAAATGAAAAAAAATCTTGGACCACAAATCAATATAGGTTCTACTAGTTGCAACATCATAATCAGTTAGCTCCAAAGACAAGCATTCTATTAAATCAAATCCTCTCCAAGCATTATTCCAAGAAATCAATTTATCTGTAATACCCCGATTATTCGTTATCGAATGCAACAAAAATTGAGAGAGAATTAAGAGAAATAAAATAGAAAATTTAGAATTTTAGGAGAGGAATGGGCCGCCAACCGATATTCGAGAGGAGGGGAGCCAACCATAGTGGCCCAAGGCCCATGAGTGGGCTGGCAGCCCATTAGAAGCCAAGGGAGGGGGGATCAAACCCTAGCCACCCTTTGCTATAGTAGCAGCCATTCTACAGTGCCTCCACCTCCTCCTCTCCCCGGAGCCATCTTCCCTGTTGCTTGTGGCTGACCGTGGGGAGAAGAATGAGGGGAACGAAGAGAGGAGAAGAAGAGGAGAGGAGCACCTTGCGGGGATCTCAGCGGGCACGTGTCTTCTAGGGTGTCAATTCACTTCCTCGTTGTTTTAGTTCAATTCGTTCTTGGTACATGTTGTTTTTTGATTCGTCGCTATGACTGTGATTAGAAGCAGATTTCTACTCTCTGTTGTACGCCAGTTTTCTTGTAGTTCAATGCCGAATTAGAGTTTGATATCTCCTAGAGAGTTGTGGGGTTTTTCGTCAGGTTTCCATAGAATCTGAGATCACCTGAATCAGAGTTGTAGTTTAGGAGTTACGGCAAATTCTTTACTGCTGTCCAGAAACTCGATTAGTTTACCGCAGTCATTTTAATTAACAGATTGAATGTTGTTAAACTCCGAATCAGAATTTATCCCCATTATGAAAATTGTAGTCCTTTGTCTTATCTTTCTAGATTGATAAACAATACTAAGTTTGGTTAAGCCAATTAGATATTATGTCTAATACCGTGCTGCTGTCCAGATTTGTTGGTTAGTTTCTGACAGAAGATATTCATCTGTCTATTAAAGTTATTTACAGACAGAATTCGGGATGTCCACCAAATAGGTTATTTTAGATATTTCTGTTATCTTTCCAGCCAACCTGAGTTTGCATTTTTACGATTTTCGGAGTGAAAGTTATGTAGGTTTTAAGGATCCTATCCAGATTCGTTTTCTGTGATTGTGTGGTCTGTTTTCAGAGTAGATCAAATAGTTAATTCTTGGGTTGTCAGAAAAGTGTTGTAGAACGTTGCGGGTAGCGTCTTGTACCATGTTGTTCTTATTTTGAGTACTTACTTGTGCAGGCGGAGAGGCTTCGGGTTTGGAGGCATCTTCATTGCCTACTAACGCGTCGCAACGCGGAAGGCAAGTACATTGTAATTCTTAATGTCGATGAATGCTGTGTCTATGTATTCATATTGTTATTTCTATGAACCATGATTATATTCAATGCTTCATGTTTCTTTCATATCCGTTAATCCTTGTTGAAAGAGAGGATGTCTTTCATTATTCATGTTTCATTCCATCCATTCATTTGTTCATGTTTGTTCCACGGAAGTGGAAAATAAATACCCATCAATTCTAGTATGGGCACGTAAGACTCACCATTCTAATGTGGGCAGATTTGGATCCCCGTATGAAACGTTCTTCATACGGGCCTTGGATCCCCACATTTTGTTAAATGCGGGCCTAAGTGAACACCGACGGGTATGTCATTGGCTATACCGGTATAAGCAGAAGTGTAGTTCATTCATTCCATTCATTCATATGTTTCTTTCAGTTCTATGTTCATGTTCTTAATGAAACTGTATTATTCATATTCGATGTAGTTCCATTTATTCTTTGAACTTGCTGAGTCTTGGACTCATTCTTGCCTTTGTTTGTTTATTCTAGGTGATCGCTGTTGATGGCATTCATGGGAGGGAGTAGACACACATATTTCATTCATTTCACAATACTCAAGTTTCAATAATATGATTTTATTCCTATCTTTCATTCATTAAGTGAGGAATTTTAATAAATAGAGGTTAATGATGGATGATAACTTTCTACATGTTATGGTTGATAAAATAACTGCTTGTGATTCTTGATTACTCCTTTGATATAATTATTTGGATTCAGATTATATTTCTGCATTTGTTCTATTATATGTTGACCTCTTTATACTATTAGATAAGTTATTATTTAAATTCTTCCGCATTTTGGTTGTATGTTAGTTTTTAGGTAACATTTTGGCTTTCGAATAGCCAGGGTGTTAAAGTTGGTATCAGAGCGGGCTTTAGGTCCGTGGTGAATAGGTTGACAACTTAGGTAAGACTAATTCCTTAAAATTTGTTAATGGATAATTAACATAAAACTTGACACACTGGTGCACAGTAGGATGGGATGGTTCAAGCAATGCATTTCTATTTCCCTTATGTTGCATTGTTACTCGATGATATGATATGATCTTTTATATCTATGAATTTATTCTATGATTATTATGAGATGATCTTGTATACTCCTATGTGAGTATATTATTGGTTATGTGTGATGATAGTTGATGTTGAGAGGTTGAGGTCGTGGTTGTAGCTTTGGGCTTTGCCAGGTTACACCACTGTTCATGGTATAAGAATAGAGAAGTAGTTACCCCGATTATCATAGTTAAAGGTGTTGAGGGTGAGTTTCTTTAGAAAAGTTGTTCTCTTCCTTGAGCTTGAATTTTGGTCAATTCAGTTACAATTATGTTGATGAAGTTTTCTTGAGTTAGTGTTTACAATGCACCTGGTGAGTTTTCATTGGTCTTTTCTGGTTCCATAAAGCGATTACTTGTTCTCCTGACTGCTAGTCTATTGTTGTTTTGTGTGAACGTCGGTTATCAGTGAGATTGATATTTTCATGGGAGTTACGCCTTCTAATTGGAAAACTTGATTCATTTACTCGCTTGGTATTCGGTATCTGAAAGTTTTTCTCATAAGTAGTTCTTTAACCTGTAAAAAGCTTTGGACTTATGTATTTCTTTTGGATTACCCGGCGTTGAAGTTTAATGTCTCTTTTTTGAATGAAGGTGTTAAAATCCTTTTGTGATTGTCTTATCTTATTTAAGTGAGAGATTATATCCGAACGAATAAATTGTTATGGTATGAGTTACGGGTTGGGTTGTTAGCATGGTGCAAACCATTTATTCTTAACTAACATCCATGAAGGTGAAATTGAATAATTTGAAATGTCATTGTATTTGATACATGATAAAGGGTAAATAGGAGTCTGTCCATATCTGTTCAGAACCTATGGATCTTAAGAAGTGTGGAATGTTAATGAACCGGTTTGATCATTAAGTTTGAGTAATCTGCTAATTTTGTTAGATGATTTGGAATCTAGGTCCTTTTTCCGGTTATTCTAACCGCTAGTGATGGTTATGTTAAGGATGCGTTCGAATGTTGCCTTGGTAAATATTAATCTTGAATATGTTTTCTACTAAGATACTTGACGAACTCATTCAAATGCTTGATTCACCTAATTTTGCCATGCTAAACTAGTGTTATATGTATTAAGAATTGAGTGAAGGTGAATGTATTGACTTGTGAAGCCTTGTCTTATGTATTCTATATTATTGAAGATTGAAGGTGTTTCGTTCTAATTTCTGAACTTAAGGTAGAATAGTGAGTCTATACTCATAACTGTTTTTGTGATTGCAAATAGAGGTAAGACCATGAATGCTTCCACGATTAAAATAATCATCAATTGTTAATAGTAATGGCTAGAGTGCATTTAGTGTGTGCTATATTGGCGTTGAGTGTCAGTAAGAGTTAAATGGATCAAATCTAATAAGAGATTTATATTGATGTACATTTGTGAGATTGTCATGTACTAGTATGATCTTGTTAACAGAGTTTTGTTTCAACATTGTGGCTTGAGCACTAGGTTTGTTTTTCTAGAGCAAGTAGTTATTGCAATCATATTGTGATGATATAAATATCATGTCACGATTGTTGTGTTTCTTTTGGAAAATTTATTGATAGGATAGTGAGGTATGTTGAATTTTGCCAAGAATGTATGATTTTGATGTTAATAAAATGATCAGAAATGTGAGGGTGATATTGATCCTTTTACATATAAAGAAATGTGATTGCCTTTTGTGATGTCTCTTAAATGAAAATAATTCAAGTTTTGAATTCGTAATCTTTTGGAGTTCAAGAGTATGTGGTAGTTAAAATTTGTTGAGTAAAGCGATGTATTGTAGAGTTCTATTGGTTCTTAAGTTATTCAAGTGATTTGATCTTAAAGACTCGTTTATTTGAGTTGGCAAGTCAGGTTGTAATCAAAGAAAATTGTTTCTTTGTTAAATGAAAGAGTGTAGTAGAAGTATTTGAGTGTGGACTCAAATTTTGTAACTCGCAGTTTATTTGAAGAGTGCTTAACCTTGTTGTTTGGCCGCATAAGATTTATTCCAGTTTCAGAGAGCAATGTTCTATTCTTATTGGTTGAGGTTTGGAATTCTCTTATTGTGGGACTTATGCCCTCATCTGTTGACTTTCCCTTAGGTTTTCCGAGTTCCATGCCTAATTGACTATTTCCCTTGGTTCAGTGTTTACTTCGAGTGGTCAATGTTTTTCTAAGTGGTCAAAATTGTTTTCATTTGCCTTTTCTTTTGAGGAAGGATTCACCGATTCGTTTCTCAAGGGTCTTTCGAAGTGTTTACTCATTGTTGTTGTGAGACCTTGGGTCGTAAATTATTTGATGAGCATTGGAGGATGAATTGATTTCGTGTACAATTCTTGGATAGAATTTTATTTATGCAGAATGTTTGTCTGTGAGGCTAAGCTAACTGCATGGTTGCAACTAATAGAACCTATAGTGAATTGTGATTCAAATTCTTTTGTTCATTTCGGGTGGAACTTTAGAATTTTCAAAAAAAAAAAAAATCTTGATCAGTTTGCTAGATTACCGCGGTTGAGTAATTCACAAGATTGCGTAGGTGAAATATGATGGTGTAGTGTAATAAGAGTAAGATCAGCGAAGTAATCTAATCGTTTAAGCAATTAATGAGATAGCATAGATTGTTGGTTTATTGTCAAGTATGACTTGGCGTCAGTGAGTAACCCTCTGAGAATTAGAATTTTTCCAAAGATAATTGGGTCGAGAAAATGTTTCCATGTTGATGTTAATGCGCGAGTATGTTTGGATTGTGAGAATTTTAGAGTTTAATCTGAGGTTTTTCCCTATCTTTTATATGAGAAGTTCGTTGTAGGGGTCTTGGAGGTTAAATTTGGGCTTTGCATTTTTTATGTTAGAACTTTGGTCGCCCAATGATTGTGTGTAGAGGAAGAAGAATAAGGGTGGATTCCGAAGAGTGGGATGATCATTGGTAGAACCCTTCTGATGAAGTATATGAGTGTGTGTCTTTGAGAACTCCGAGTTGTTTATTCTTAAAAGATTGAGGTGATGTGATTATAAGTGAGATCTAATTTGAGATGCATTGAGAGTCATCTGTCAAATTAGTTCCGCTCGATGGAAGAGTCGTCGGGAGTATGTTTCGTGGGGTCGATAGAGCCTCTCTGAGAGGTGTGGATGATATATTTCGGTTTGAGCATAGCGTTGAGAATGCCAAGTTAAGAGAGATGAGTTAGTGTAATATGCGATGAATTGAATTCCATAAGTTGAGAGCAATTTTATTCCTAAAAGAGAAATTGAGAAAAGAACGTTACCTCGGGTAATGGAACACTCTCTTGATTACTGTTTGAGCTGTGTGTTTATGACAGAGGTCATTTGCAATTTGAGTTGGATTTATGTTGGTATGTGTGGTTCTTATCAGTTCAGAAAGAATAAAGGAAATTGTTGATTTCTCCTTTGGCGGACGTAGTGTTTATTTGCAAATTTCCTAATTTGAAGGTTGAAAGGTTTCGTGATGAATTTTCGATTCTGGGTTTGACTCTTTTGGTACTGAGTTGGCAATGAGTGGTTGCGACGAGAATCCTTACTTTTAGTTGACTCTGTTTGTAATGGAGTTGTTCAAAGCGAGTTCTGTTGTGTGTCTCTCGTTAAAGGGAGTGATCCTTGTTACGGTGAAGAGTTCGACTGAGAGGTGGAACAAGAGTTCCGGGCGCTATGCGCATGTTGTGTGGTTTGGTACAAAAAGGGGAGGTTAACACAAGGTACTTTGGTTGTTCTCGGCAATTGCAGGAATTAGGAAGTTGGCGTATCGCTAGTACCGTCTCGAGTCCATACTGTAACACCCCAGCCCAACTCGAGCCTGGAATGCTACTAAACTAACAACATACCACAATAAAACTAAGACATTTTACTAAATTTCGGCAGAACCTCATTTGTATAGCTAACTATACCAGAGGTTCCAACAGTTAAAACAAACATCATAATTAAACAATCCAACATCCAGCATAATCGATAGGTATTCAAGATATGCTAGTCTACTAAAGCATAACCAAAGGTATCCAACATATGCTACTCATCACTATTACAAATAATCCAACGCATAAAACATAACCATAACAAATCCTTTAAGCAGTATGATCATTTGTTAAGGCGTGATCTAAAATTTAATCAACTATAAAAGATTCGTGGTAGTGTGTGTCCGAACATATGACTACTCCCTCCCTTGCATATCGTTCTTGTAAGGGGTACCTAAAACCACAAACAAAGTAAGAGTGAGTCCATAGACTCAGCAAAGTACAAATAATAAGACGTTAAAACACACCAATATAACATCAGCATCCATTCTTGAATCTTTACCATACAACATGTCATATTCTTATGTAATGCTCAATGCAACCTTTCTCTTTAACTCTTTGTGCATTTTACCGGTAATGCAAGGTATGCAACCGTCGATGCATACCCATGCCTGTGCTCGCAAGCACAGGACCAAGAGCCCAATACTCCGCAAGTAATGGGGACCTCAAGCCCACACTCCACAAGTGTGGGGACCTCAAGCCCGTCAGATACATGACGGAGACTCAAATCATTGCTTGGTCACCACGTGACCAAGCCTCAAATATGATGACATGATGCACATGTACAATTCATCTTTCCATCATTAACATGTAAAAGCCAATTCCTCTATTCATCATTAACATGTAAAATAGCAGCATCATGTATGAATAAAACTTACTCATACTTCTAGCATTCAGGATCATTAAAATTCATATCATTCTAGCATCCAAGTTTAGCGCACACATTCATAATACTAGCAAACATGAACAATTACTCATAGATTATCTATCAATAAATGTACTTGCCTCAACCGTGCGTAGATGGAAGACGCGAAGAGAGCGCTGCCCCCGGAACCACACCCCCACCTGATTAAATTTAACAAGTACACTAAGATAGAAATTCAGGACCAAACTTAGCTAGAAACAAATATTTAACTCACTACGCTCTCTAGTGCGACCCAAAACTCCAAATTCCAATTTTATCGATATGCCTCCAAAGCAGACAGTCATATTCCAAAATTCATAACTTTTCATACAGAGATCCAAATTAGGTGATCTCAGACTTTATGGAAAGCTTATCAAATTACCCACCTAAACCTAGTTGGTGAGTTTTATATATTCGGTCATCTAATACCCTTACTAAACTGATTAACAGAGCAACTAATTCTCGTCAGGGTTTCTGGACAGCGGCACTAAATCTAGCATAACTTTCAGTCCAGACATCTAAAAATTATGATCTTTACCTTTCTGGAAACCTTAGACAATAACCTACAACTTTCGTTATGGCGAGACCTTCTAAATAATCCATTAACTTTAAGCTACAGACCGAGTAACAAAAACTATCAGCATTAGAACAGAATTACAGAACAGCGACACGACGAAAATCATAACTTTTGAACCGCTCATCCAAACGATGTGATCTAATACTCTACGGAAAGGTATCGACGTCGTCTACAACTCTCTAGGAGGAGACCAGGACAGATTCTGCAGCTAACAGCCATAAATCAGATGAACATTAAAAACTGCCAGATTACTGATCTAATACCGACATTGCTACGATACACAAATCTACGACTTAATGAACGATGATCAAGGATTACCCTTGGAGAATCGCTGAAGAACTCGAAGAACACCATGTGACCACTCTCCTTCCTCTCTCCCTTCTTCCCTTCCTTCTTCCTTTCTCTTCCTTGGTCGGCAGCACCCGAGGAGGCTTCTCCCTTCCTCCTTCTTGGCCGGCAGCGAAAGCTAGGGGTGGGAGGGCACTGTAGCACGCCATGTTACTGTAGCATGGTGGCGGTACTGTATCCGTGCTACTATAGCAAACCTAGGGTTGCCCCCTCTCCTTCTTATGTGGCCAACTACCCTTCCCTTGGGCCTAAATGTTGTGGGCCTAAGCCCATGACCCAAGTTGTCCAAATTATGCATAAACCCCCTCTCATCTCCTGTTAAAACACTTTTCTAATTGGTCATTCTCTCTAATTTATTTCTTCTCCCTCGAATACATTTGGGGTATTACACATACGCGGAGTACGCGACGTCTGGTATGTTCTGGTGCTGAGTGAGTACCTGGGAAATATGGAGTTTTGAGATTTCATTAGAGTCGTTGTCCAGCGAATAAGACCTCACATCCAAGTCTCGTCCGGTACGTATACTGGGCAGGTCAGAATGAGCATTGAAGCATAAGACGTTGGTATCCGTCAAGGTGCCATCGTCGCATCAGTATGAGTGAGAAGCGACTTGGGAGCTGGAGTCTCGCTTGTGCGAGCAGTATCTGGATTTGTTCGCAACGAGTATGTGTTTCCAATCGTAGTTTTCTTTCGCGTAGATCGGTGTGTAGATTCGGGGTCGAATCCTGTTTAGGGGGGTAGAATGTAATACCCCGATTATTTGTTATCGAATGCAACAAAAATTGAGAGAGAATTAAGAGAAATAAAATAGAAAATTCAGAATTTTAGGAGAGGAATGGGCCGCCAACCCATATTCGAGAGGAGGGGAGCTAGCCATAGTGGCCCAAGGCCCATGAGTGGGCTGGCAGCCCATTAGAAGCCAAGGGAGGGGGATCAAACCCTAGCCACCCTTTGCTACAGTAGCCGCCGTGCTACAGTAGCGGCCATTCTACAGTGCCTCCATCGCCTCCTCTCCCCGGCACCATCTTCCATGTTGCTTGTGGCCGACCGTGGGGAGAAGAATGAGGGGAACAAAGAGTGGAGAAGAAGAGGAGAGGAGCACCTTGCGGGGATCTCAGCGGACACGTGTCTTCTAGGGTGTCAATTCACTTCCTCGCTGTTTTAGTTCAATTCGTTCTTGGTAGATGTCATTTTTTGATTCGTCGCTATGATTGTGATTAGAAGTACATTTCTGCTCTCTGTTGTATGGCAGTTTTCACGTATTTCAAGGCCAAATTAGAGTTTATATCTCCAAGAGAGTTGTGGGGTTTTTCGTCCGGTTTCCATAGAAAGTAAGATCACCTGAATCGGAGTTGTAGTTTAGGAGTTACGGCAAATTCTTTACTACTGTCCAGAAACTCAGTTAGTTTACCGCAGTCATTTTAATTAACAGATTGAATGTTGTTAAACTCCGAATCAGAATTTAGCCCCATTATGAAAATTGTAGGCCTTTGTCTTATCTTTCCAGATTGATAAAGAATACTAAGTTTGGTTAAGCCAATTAGATATTATGTCTGATACCGTACTGCTGTCCAGATTTGTCGGTTAGTTTCTGACAGAAGATGTTCATCTGTCTATTAAAGTTATTTACAGACATAATTCAGGATGTCCACAAAATAGGTTATTTTAGATATTTCCGTTATCTTTCCAGCCAATCTGAGTTTGCTTTTTTACGATTTTCGGAGTGAAAGTCATGTAGGTTTTAAGGATCCTATCTAGATTCGTTTTCTGTGATTGTGTGGTCTGTTTTCAGAGTAGATCAAATAGTTAATTCTTGGGTTGTCAGAAAAGTGTTGTAGAATGTTGCGGGTAGCGTCTTGTACCATGTTGTTCTTATGTTGAGTACTTACTTGTGTAGGTGAAGAGGCTTTGGGTTTAGGGGCATCTTCATTGCCTACTAACGCGTCGCAATGCGGAAGACAAGTACATTGTAATTCTTAATGTCGATGAATGTTGTGTGTATGTATTCATACTATTATTTCTATGAACCATAATTATGTTCAATGCTTCATGTTTCTTTCATATCCGTTAATCCATGTTGAAGGAGAGGATGTCTTTCATTATTCATGTTTCATTCCATCCATTCATTTGTTCATGTTTGTTCCACGGAAGTGAAAAATAAATACCCATCAATTCTAGTATGGGCACGTAAGACCCACCATTCTAATGTGGGCAGATTTGGATCCCCGTATGAAACGTTCTTCATACGGGTCTTGGATCCCCGCATTTTGTTAATGTAATACCCCAAATATCAATTGGAGAAAATATTATTTGGGAGAGGGAAATTTATTCAATATCGATTGTAACAAAGTTTAGAGATGGAATTAAGTTCAAAATTTAGAATTTTATGAGAGGAATGGGCCGCCAACCCATATTCAAGAGGAGAGGAGCCGGCTATAGTGGCCCAAGGCCCATGAGTGGGCTGGCAGCCCATTAGAAGGCAAGGGAGGGGAGGGGACCAAACCCTAGCTACGCTTTGCTACAGTAGCCGCCGCGCTACAGTAGCTGCACTACAGTAGCAGTGTGCTACAGTACTCCGCCTCCTGCTGCTCCTCCTCTCCCCGGCGCCACCCTCCCTGCTACCGGCCATCGGGAAGAAGAAAGGAGAAGGGACTAGGAGACGAGCTTCTTCGAGGATAGATCATCGTCTTCCTGCGGGTCTTCAAGGGTAACGATGTGCTTTCCCCGCTGTTTGATGATGATTAGTTGTGAATTCGAGTAGTTGGATTGGATCGAATTGCTGCTGTTAGAATTTCAGAATCTGTCCAGATTGTTGTGTGGCCAATTTCGGATCCTTAGAAACCGAATTGGAGATGTCCATCTCCTATATACATTTAGATAATGTTTTTAGCTTTCCGTGGCCGCTAAGAACACCTAATTCCGACATACGGATCAAAAGTTATGATAGTTTCAATCTTGCTGCCCATAATTCTGACGAGATTGATCTATTAATTTGTCTTTTAATTTATGTTCATGTTAGAGGCAAATTTGGGGCTTCCATCCAACTAGATTGTTTTAGAAAATTTTATAAAATTTTCAGAATGTCAAAGAACGCCCTAATCGGAGTTGTATATCAAAAGTTATGCTATGTTCTTTACTGCTGTTTGTTTCGTTTGGGCAGAATCTGTCTTCTGAGTTCAACTGCCTGTTAGCATTTTATTTTGGCCGAATTGGGTTATCTCGCCAACTATAATGTTGTAGATATGTTCGTTAAGTTTCTTTAGGAACTGGGCTCACCTCGTTTCGAGTTCCAGGTCAATAGTTATGGTTATTTTCGTTCTGCTGTCCAAATTCGATTCCTTGGTTGTGTTGCATGTTTTCAGATTAGGGAATTATGGCTATTTCTTGGGTGTTCGGGAGGGTATTGTAGAACGTTAATGGTAGTGTCTTGTACCATGTTGATCTTATTTCGAGTACTTACTTGTGTAGGCGGAGAGGCTTCGGGTTTAGGGGCACTGTCTTTGCCTACTTACGCGTCGCAACGCGAAAGGCAAGTACTTTGATGTCTTATGATTAGTGAATGCTGGATGCTTGATGTTGGTATTGTGCTTTTCTGTGATCCACGAGAATATTCAAAGTTTATGTTCCTTTCTTATGTGTTAATTCCATGTGTAGACATGATGCCTTTCATAATTCATATTTCAATACATGCATCCGTTTTTCATGTTCCTTCCACGCGAGTGGATTATAAGACCCATCAATTCCAGTATGGGCACGTAAGACCCACCATTCCAATGTGGGCAGATTTGGACACCCGTATGAAACGTTCTTCATACGGGACTTGGATCCCCGCATTTTGTTAAATGCGGGCTTAGGTGAACACCGACGGGTGTGTCACTAGCTATACCGGTATAAGCACGCAGCGATCCATTCCTTTCAATCAATCCATTCATTTCATTCATTCATATATTCATTCGATGTTATGTTCTTATTCTTAAAAGATGTTGCCTTGTTCATAATTTTTGTAAGTTCAATTATTCATCGACTTGCTGAGTCTTGGACTCATTCTTGCTTTGTTTGTTTATTTTAGGTGATCGTTGATGATGGCTCTATTGGGAGGGAATAGACATGCACTATTCGTTCACTTCACCATATTTCAATTCAATAATAGGACTTGGTTATAGCCTTCATTCGTTAATTGATGAACTGTAATAATTAAATTTAGATGTGGTTGATAACCTCTCTATGTTATGATTGATTATGTATTGCTTGTGATCTTCGATCACCCTTCATTATACTTGCTTGAATTCAAACTATTGTCATGCCATGGTTCTATTAGATAGTGATCTCTTTATGTCATTAGTTGATATTATTCAAATTCTTCCACATTATGGTTGTATGTTAGATGATTTAGGTGACATCTTGGCTTCCGAATAGCCAGGGTGTTACAGTTGGTATCAGAGCGGGCTTTAGGTCTGTGGTTAATAGAAATATATTAAAATGACACACGCGTGCCGAGGGTGGGGTTGGGTAATTCATTGTTTCCGCATTTCTATTGTTATGTTTCATTTGTTGAGCAATTGTTGAATTGCTTCTGTACTATTTTTCTTGTTGTTAATCTATGTATGATGTGATATCCTATATCTGTGAATTTATTCTATGATTGTCATGAGATGATCCTATATATTCATAATTGATTTTAATGACCATGCGTGTTGATAACGGATGTTAAGAAGTTGAAGTCGTGGTTATTGCCCTAGGATTCACCAGGCTACACCACCATTCGTGGTAGGGGAATAGAGAAGTACTTACCCCCGTTCCATAGTTATGTGTTGAGCATGAGATCCTTGGTAATGTTGTTGTCTTCCTTGAGCTTGTACTTGGTCTCCTGGTTGTACTTCCTTGCAGTTGCTGAACTTCTTTTGATTGGTGGTTATATTGAACTGGGCTAGCTCCATTTGGTCTCTATTTGTTCTTTGAAATAATTATTGTTCTTCCGACTACTGTGATATTTCTACTACTTATGAACGTAGTTAATTTGCAAGAATGATCTTTTCACGAAAGTTCTGTTTTATCCTCTGTTGGAAATTGTAACTCAATTGTTCGCTTGGAATTTTGGGCAGTGGAAGATTTATTTTGCAAGTTCTTTATAAAGTGGATGCATTGACCTTGTTTCTTTTGGGTTAATTTGAGAGTTGAAGTTTTATGCCTCTCTTATGAGAAAGAGTATGTTAAAACCCTTTAGTGATATATTGTCATACTTATCTAAGAGGTTTTATTTAAGAGAATTATTTGGTATGGTAGGAGTTGTCAGGTTGGCTTAATATCTTGGTGCAAACCAATGATTCTTAGTTAGTGTCTTCAAAAGTGAAGTTATCTTTGCATTGGTAAATATTAACCTTGAATCTGTCTTCTATTTGGATACCTAAAGAATTTGTACAAATGCTAAATTCACCTGTTTTTGCCATGCTAAATTGTTGTTATATGTATGAAGAAATGGATGAGGGTTGTTGTATTGACTTACAAAACATTGTCCTATAAATATTCCATTGCTAAAGTTTAAGGATATTTCATTCCAATTTCTGATCAAAGGTAGAACTATGAATGCTTCCGTGATTACATAATCATCGCTTGTTAGTAGTAATGGTTACAAGACTACTAGTGTGAGCTTGTTAAAAAGAGATTTGTTTCAGCTTTGTGGCTTTCAGACTAGGTTTCTTTTCTAGAATGAGTTGTTATTACAATCTTATATGATGATGGAAATTTTATGACACTAATTGTTATGTTTCTTTTGGAAGGTTTATTGATGTGACAAGAAGATAAATTGAATGATACCAAGAATGTATGTTATTGAAGTTAATATAATGTTCAAGAATGTGAGGGTGATGTTGATTCTTTTATAGAGAATGAATTTTGATTGTCTTTCCTGATGTCTCTTAAACGAAAATATTTCAAAAGTTGCATTCGTGATCCCTTGGTGTTCAAGATTTATGTGGTAATTGGAAGTTGTCGAGTGAAGCGACGTGTTGCAAAGTTCTAATGGTTCTTTAGTGATTCAAGTGATTTGATCTTGGATGCTTGTTTGTTCTTATCTGTTAAGGTCTGATATTCACTTCGCCTAAGGCCTATGCTTTCAATTGTGGATTCCACTTATGTTCTTTGAGTTTATTGCTTAATTGGTTTTCCCCTTGGTCCTGTGTTCATTGCGAGTGGTAAATGATTTTCTAGTTGGTGAAAATCGTTTCCATTTGCCTCTTCTTTTGAGAAAGAATCAACCTATTCTTTTCGCATGGGTCTTTTGAAGTGTTTTCTAATTGTTGTTTGAGATTGATGTTAATACTTGTAGTAAATTGATCGCCTAAATGGGATTGTCCTATTCCTTCTTAAGAGTTTCATGTGATTTAGTCTTAAAGGCTCTTTGGTTTGAGTTCACAAAGTGAGGTTGCAATCAAAGAAATTTTTTGTGATTTCTTCAAGAGGAAATTAATCCGTTTGCTTTCCGTGAAATCCCAGTAAATGAAAATGTTTGAGCTTTGTGGTGAGAACATTTGGATCTCATGTTTCATGTATACTTGAACTGTTCCGAGCAAATATGACATGTTGAAGAATTTTATTGGTTCTTAATTAGTTCTTGTGGTTTGGACAAAAGACCTTATCTTGTTCGTTGTGGCAAAGTGTTGTTATAGTCAAACGATAAATTTCAGTGTTAAAGGAAAGAGTGCAGTAGGAGTATTTGAGAATTGGAGTCAAGTTTTGTAACTTGTGGTTATTTGAATCTTGTCTAAACTTTCTACTCTTTCCGCACAAGAGTTGTCACGTTTCAATCGCATTGTCATATTCTTATTGGTTGTTATTTTCTATTCCCTTTTTGAGGGATGTGTGCCCTCAGCTATGAACTCAACTTTCGTTTTCCAAGAACTTTGTTATCAGACTATTTCTTCTGGTTTCGTGATCACTATGAGGAGCAACGTTTTCCTGTGTGACGAAACTTGTCCTTGTTCGTCTCTTTCTTTTGAGAAAGGATCAACCGTTTTGTGTTGCAAAGTTTTACAAAGCGTAATCTGGCAACTAATTTGTGCTGGTTAAGTAATGGTAGTGGTGAGATTTTGCTACCAAACTATTGGAGGATTAGTAGAAGATGAATTGGTTTTGACTTGTTCCTCTTGGAGGAAATTTGATTCAAATGGAATATATTGTTTCGAAGTAAAACTGAATGGTGTTACGACTAAGTGGAACCTATGGTATAGTGTAATTCCAGAACCTTAGTTCATGTTGGAACGTTGGGGATTGTCGAAGGTATGGAAACCTTGATCAATTTTTATAGAGTAACGAATTGGATAGTATTGCAGATTATGTGGGTGATTTCTGATGATGACAATGAGTGAGTATGTTAGAATTGTGGGATGTTACAGATTCAATCGATGATTCCTCTATCTGTTATAAGAGAAGTTCGTTGTAGAGGTCTTGGAAGTTAAATTTTGGGCTTTGCATTTTTATGCTAGACCTTTGGTCGCCTAATGATTGTGTTTAGAGAAAATAGAATAATGACGTTTCCTGAGCAGTGGAATGATCATTGATAGAATCCTTCTGATGTAGTACATGAATGTGTGTACTAAGGATTCTGAATTGTTATTCTTGAAAGTTGGAGGTGATGTGTTTGCGTGGGATCTATTTTGAGGTGCTTTGGGTGCCTTCTGTCAGATTAATTTCGTCAGTAGAAGGAGTTGTCTAGAGTGTTCGGTGGGATCAATAGAGCCTCTCCACAAAGGTGTGAATTATGTATTTCGGTTTGAGCATAATTTGAGGATGTTAATTTAAGAGGTTTGAGCTCGTGTGGTATGCGATGAATTTGAATTCGAAGGTTTGAGAGAAATTTTATTCCTAAAAGAGAAACTGAGAAAAGGATGTTTCTCGGGTATTGAAGCGTTTTCTTGATTCTTGTTTGAGCTTTGTTTTGTTGATCGATGTCTTTGGCTATTTGGGTTGGCGCTAAACTGTCATGTATGGTTCTTTCCAGTTCAGACTAAATAAAAGAAGTATTTGATTTGGGCATCCAGGTTATTTCTCATTTGGCTTTCGTTCTGTTCGTTCGCAAATTGCCTAATTAGGGAGAGGAATGGTTTTTGAGATGAATTATAAATTTTGGATTTGATCCTTTTGGTGGAGAATTGGCATTGCGTGGTTACGATGAGAACTCTTTACTTTCATTTGGATTCTCTTTGTAAAACAGTTGTTTAACAACAAGTTCTGTTGTGCATTCTTGATTAGAGGAGGTGCTCCTTGTTAGATGAAGAGTTCGATTTTGAGTATGTTGTGTGCTTTTGTACCAAAAGGGGAAGTTGGCCCAGGTACATTGGTTCGTTTTCGACAGTTTCATGGATTATGAAGTTGGCATATTGCTTTGACTGTCTCGGATCCATACGCGAGGAACGCAATGTCTGGTATGTTCTGGTGTTAAGTGAGAACTTTGAAAATTTGGGATTTGAGGATTCGTTAGAGCCGTTGACCATTGAGTAAGACCCCACATCTGAGTCTCGTCCCAGACGATCTCGGAGGGTCGGACGAGCATTGGGGCATAAGACGTTGATATCCGTTGAGGTGCCATGGGCGCATCCATGTGAGCGCGAAGCGACCTGGGAGCTGGAGTCTCGTATGCACGAGCCATATCCGGATGTGTTCATGTCCAGAGTGTGTTAATTGTTGTTTCGTTTCAGAGGCAGTTGTTCTTTTGTTATTTCGGTGTTTAGATTCGGGGTCGAATCCTGTTATGGGGGGTAGAATGTAATACCCCAAATATCAATTGGAGAAAATATTATTTGGGAGAGGGAAATTTATTCAATATCGATTGTAACAAAGTTTAGAGATGGAATTAAGTTCAAAATTCAGAATTTTAGGAGAGGAATGGGCCGCCAACCCATATTCGAGAGGAGAGGAGCCGGCCATAGTGGCCCAAGGCCCATGAGTGGGCTGGCAGCCCATTAGAAGGCAAGGGAGGGGAGGGGACCAAACCCTAGCCACTCCTTGCTACAGTAACAGCTGTGCTACAGTAGCTGCATGCTACAGTACTCCGCCTCCTGCTGCTCCTCCTCTCCCCGGCGCCACCCTCCCTGCTACCGGCCATCGGGAAGAAGAAAGGAGAAGGGACTAGGAGACGAGCTTCTTCGAGGATAGATCATCGTCTTCCCGTGGGTCTTCAAGGGTAACGATGTGCTTTCCCCGCTGTTTGATGATGATTAGTTGTGAATTCGAGTAGTTGGATTGGATCGAATTGCTGCTGTTAGAATTTCAGAATCTGTCCAGATTGTTGTGTGGCCAATTTCAGATCGTGAGAAACCGAATTGGAGATGTCCATCTCCTAGATATATTTAGATAATGTTTTTAGATTTCCGTGGCCGCCAAGAACACCTAATTCCGACATACGGATCAAAAGTTATGATAGTTTCAATCTTGCTGCCCAGAATTCTGACGAGATTGATCTATTAATTTATCTTTTAATTTATGTTCATGTTAGAGGCAAATTCAGGGTTTCCACCCAACTATATTGTTTTATAAAATTTCATAACCTTTCCAGAATGTCAAAGAACGCCCTAATCGGAGTTGAAGATCAAAAGTTATGCTATGTTCTTTACTGCTGTTCGTTTCGTTTGGGCAGAATCTGTCTTCTGAGTTCAACTGCCTGTTAGCATTTTATTTTGGCCGAATTGGGTTATCTCACCAACTAGAATGTTGTAGATATGTTCGTTAAGTTTCTTGAGGAGCTGGGCTCACCTCGTTTCGACTCCCAGGTCAATAGTTATGGTTATTTTCGTTCTGCTGTCCAAACTCGATTCCGTGGTTGTGTTGCCTATTTTCGGATTAGGGAATTATGGCTATTTCTTGGGTGTTTAGGAGGGTATTGTAGAACGTTAATGGTAGTGTCTTGTACCATGTTGTTCTTATTTCAAGTACTTACTTGTGTAGGCGGAGAGGCTTCGGGTTTAGGGGCACCGTCTTTGCCTACTCACGCGCCGCAACGCGAAAGACAAGTACTTTGATGTTCTTATGATTAGTGAATGCTGGATGCTTGATATTGGTATTGTGCTTTTCTGTGATCCATGAGAATATTCAAAGTTTATGTTCCTTTCTTATGTGTTAATTCCATGTGTAGACATGATGCCTTTCATAATTCATATTTCAATACATGCATCCATTTTTCATGTTCCTTCCACGGAGTGGATTATAAGACCCATCAATTCCAAGATGGGCACGTAAGACCCACCATTCCAATGTGGGCAGATTTGGACACCGTATGAAACGTTCTTCATACGGGACTTAGATCCGCATTTTGTTAAATGCGGGCTTAGGTGAACACCGACGGGTGTGTCACTAGCTATACCGGTATAAGCACGCAGCGATCTATTCCTTTCAATCAATCCATTCATTTCATTCATTCATATATTCATTCGATGTTATGTTTTTATTCTTAAAGATGTTGCCTTGTTCATAATTGTTGTAAGTTCAATTATTCACTCGCACTTGCTGAGTCTCGGACTCATTCTTGCTTTGTTTGTTTATTTTAGGTGATCGTTGATGATGGCTCTATTGGGAGGAATAGACATGCACTATTCGCTCACTTCACCATATTTCAATTCAATAATAGGACTTGGTTATAGCCTTCATTTGTTAATTGATGAACTGTAATAATTAAATTTAGATGTGGTTGATAACCTCTATGTTATGATTGATTATGTATTGCTTGTGATCTTCGATCACCCTTCGTTATACTTGCTTGAATTCGCACTATTGTCATGCCATGGTTCTATTAGATAGTGATCTCTTTATGTCATTAGTTGATATTATTCATATTCTTCCGCATTATGGTTGTATGTTAGATGATTTAGGTGACATTTCGGCTTCCGAATAGCAGGGTGTTACAGTTAAATGCAGGCCTAAGTGAACACCGACGGGTATGTCACTGGTATACCGATATAAGCAGAAGTGTAGTTCATTCATTCCATTCATTCATATGTTTCTTTTAGTTCTATGTTCATGTTCTTAATGATACTGTATTATTCATATTCGGTGTAGTTCCATTTATTCTTTGTACTTGCTGAGTGTTGGACTCATTCTTGCCTTTGTTTGTTTATTCGAGGTGTTCGCTGTTGATGACATTCATGGGGGGGAGTAGACACACATATTTCATTCATTCCACAATACTCAAGTTTCAATAATATGATTTTATTCCTGTCTTTCATTCGTTAAGTGAGGAATTGTAATAAATAGAGGTTAATGACGGATGATAACTTTCTATATGTTATGTTTGATTAAATAACTGCTTGTGATTCTTGATTGCTCCTTTGATATAATTATTTGGATTCAGATTATATTTCTGCATTTGTTCTATTATATGTTGACCTCTTTATACTATTAGATGAGTTATTATTTAAATTCTTCCGTATTTTGGTTGTATGTTAGTTTTAAGGTAACATTTTGACTTCGAATAGCGTGGTGTTAAATTATCACTCGGTGCATCTCAAACAACTTGACACCCAAAGTCTCATAAAGTCATTCACTTGACCACCACCAACTTGTTGCCACTATACACTCTATAAGGTTTTGTAAAACAAATCCATTATTCCTTTCTCAAAAGAAATGGCAAATAGAAGCAATTTTCAGCACATAGAAAAACATTTATCACTCGCATAAACACAAGACCAAGGAAATAGTCAAATAGCAATGATCTCGAAAATAAAAGATGAGACCACGATTCTATGAGCACATGTCCCACAAGAAGAGAATTTCAAACATCAAGGAATCGAATAAAACATTGCTATTGAAACTCAAGAAACTCTTGAGCAAAGAATTGTAATACCCAATTTCAATTAGAGAGAATAATTTTGGTAGAGGGAACTTTATTCAATTTCGATTGCAACATAGTTTAGAGAGGGAATTAAGTTAAAAATTCAGTTTTTATGGGGGTTTTGGACCTTGGGCTTTCAGCCCAAGGCAAGGCAGACTTTTGGGCGGCCTCAAGTGGCCCAAGAGGGGGGGGCACCTTAAACCCTAGCTGCCCTCTCCCCTCCTCCTCCCTCTCCAAGCCGCCTCCCACTTCTCCCTCTCTTGGCCGCCACACCTCCCCTTCCTCCCTGGCACCTCCACTTCCATCCCCTCCCTTGGCCAGCCACCTCCTCCTCCCCTTTGGGTGCTGCCCTAGCTGCTGGCTGAAGGCAAGAAGGTGAGAGAGCCCCGAGGTTGCCGTTGGCCAAGAAGGAGAAAGGAGGAGAATAGAAGGGATTGTCTTCGTGGGGGATCGATCAACGTCTTCCTGAGATTCTTCAAGGGTAACGATGGTTTCCCCTCGCTGTTTAGGTTGTATTAGATGCGAATTGGATTATGTTTAGTGGATCGGTTTCCTAATGCTAGTAGATCAGTTCTGTCCAGTATGTTGCGCGGCTGTTTTCATGTTCTTTTAGGCCGAATTTGAGATTCCCATCTCCTAGAGATATATGGGAATCGTTCTTAGCTTTCCGTAGCTGCCAAGAATATTCCGATTTATGGTTCAAAAGATATGATAGATTCCTTCCTGCTGTGCTGAAAACCTGACGTGAATTACCTATCAATTTGTCTATTAAATTATGATTAAGTTATGGCCAGATTTAGGGTTTCCACCCAACTAGGTTGTTGTAGAATTTTTTATAACCTTTCTATATTGATAAATAACACTCAATTCAGATTTGTAGAACAAAATATATGATTATTTGTCTACTGCTATGTGGTTGTGTTAGACAGATTGGATATTCAACTTTCATTGGATTGTTAGCCTATGTTTTTGGCCGAATTTGAAGATTCCACCAACTAGACTTTTGTCGGGGATATCGTTATCTTTCCACAGGATTTGAGAACACTCTGTTTTGAGTCTCAGAGCAAGAGTTGTATTGCATTTAGTACCGCTGTCCAGGTTACCGTCCCGTTAGACTGTCGGTTTAATTGCGTAGATCGACTATGTGAACCTTGGGTTTAGGATGCTGTGACTAAGCGTTTCGAGTTGCGTCCTTTTCATGTTGTTAGTTATTTAAGTAATTAATTTGTGCAGGAGAAGGGAATTCGAGATTAGTGGCTTCGTCCTTGCCTCCTAACGTGTCACAGTTCGAAAGGCAAGTACAATTGGTTTGTCTTGTTTGTTGTTTGTTCCCCTTGATTGATGAATATGAAATGGGTAATTTCGGTATTCCTTGTTTCCCTTCATAGTTCTCATACCATGATTCTTCAATAATAAGACTACATTCATTATATTCATTTGTTCCTTCGTTCCTGTTCACCCACAGGAGTGGGTAGTGAAGTCCCATAATTCCAACATGGGAAGTACCTTGTGATTCTTATTGTTGGTGGATGCTGAGTGCTTGTTGTTCATACTGTTATTTCTATGATCCAGGAGTAGATTCAATGCTTCATGTTCTTTTCGCGTTCGTTAATCCATGTTTAATGAGATGATGTCTTTCATTATTCATAATTCATTCTATTCATTCATTGTTCATGTTTCATCCATGGGAGTGGAATGTAAAGACCCATCAATTCCAGTATGGGCACATAAGACCCACCATTCCAATGTGGGCAGATTTGGATCCCCGTGTGAAATGTTCTTCATACGGGTCTTGGATCCCCGTATTTTGTTAAATGCGGGCCTAAGTGAACACCGACGGGTGTGTCACTGGCTATACCGGTATAAGCAGAAGTGGAGTTCGTGCATTTTATTCATTCATATGATTTCTGATATTCTAAATTCATATTCTAAAATGTGACTCGCTATGTTCTTTTTCGCTCATTCTCGCATTCAAATCTATGATGTGATGATAAGTCCTTGTTCGTTCCTTCTACAAATGAAATCTATTATGTGATGATATGTTCTTGTTCGCTCATTCTACATTCAAAATCTAAGATGTGATGATAAGTCCTTCATTCCTTCTACAGTCAAAATCTATTATGTGATGATATGTTCTTGTTCGTTCATTCTACATTCGAAATCTATTATGTGATGATATGTTCTTGTTCGTTCATTCTACCTTTGAAATCTATGATGTGATGATATGTCCTTACTGCTCATTCTAATATGTTCTGCTCAGTATGGTTCATTTTGTGTCATTGTACTTGCTGAGTCGTGGACTCATTCTTGCCATATTTACTTGTTTTAGGTAAACATTGAAGATGGCATGCTTGGGAGGGAATAGTCACGGACCATTCATTCACTTCACATTATCTACTTGTTAATTAGATGAACTTGTTATTACCTTTTGATTTGACAATCTTTGGATTGTAATAAATGGAGGTTGATGGTTGATGTTAACCTCCTTAAGATATGATTGAATTATTAATTGCCTATGATCTTTGTATAATATTTTGATAGTTTATCCTAATTGATTCAATATGATTGGATCATAGAGCTTGATATGTTGTTGAATTCTAATTCAATTCTTATATTCATTCTATTAGATGTTGTTCTTTTTATGTCAAAGATTGTTGAAATTATTCTGTACTGTGTTGGTTGTTAGTCTTTTAGGTAATATCTTGGCTTCCGCATAGCCAGTGTGTTGTAGTTGGTATCAGAGCGGGCTTTAGGTCCGTGGTAATTGAATATTAAATTGACACACTTTGCATAGTAGGTGGGTTGGGTAATCCATTGCATCCGCATTTCTAGTGGTATGATTCATTATGCTGTACTGTATTGAATTGCTTCTGTACTATCGTTCTTGTTGCTAATCTATGATATGTTATGATATTATATAACTATGAATTTATTCTAGGATTGTCATGAGATGATCCTGTATATACATAATTGATTATATTGATTATGCGTGTTGATAACGGATGTTAAGAAGTTGAGGTCGTGGTTGTTACTCTAGGATTCACTAGGTTACACCACCGTTCGTGGCATGTGGTTAGAGGATTAGTTACCCTGAGTACCATAGTTTCAAGTGTTGAGCGTAAGTTGCTTTAGAAAGTTGTTCTCTTCCTTGATTTCTGAATTTGGCAAATTCTTTTTCTGTGGTGGTTGATGAATTTCGCTTGGGTTTGTGGTTCATGGTAGTTGATGAGTTTCAATGGGTCTCTAATGGTTCTCTGAAACAATTATTGTTTTTCGACTGTTGAGTTGCTTTTACTACCTGTGATCTTTGTCAATAGGCAATATTAATATTTTTATGGTTGTTCCTTCTTTCTCATTGGAAAAGAATGACTCATTTATTCGTTTGATAGTTTGGATAATGAGAGTTTTTTGTTGCGAGTTCGTTAACGTGAGAAAGCTTTGGCTCTATGTATTTCTTTTGGATCATTCCGATTGTTGAAGTTTAAAACATCTCATTTCTGAAGGAAAGTGTTAAAATCCGTTTTTGATGCCTTGTCGTGGTTTAGTCGGAGATTGTAATCAAACAAAATGGTTGGGTATGGGTTTCCATTGGTCCCTATTTGTTTTTCGGAACAACTATTGCCTTTCTGACTGTTGAGCTCTCTTTGCTACTTGTAAACGTTGTTATTGACAAGATTGTTCTCTTTCATGAGAATCCTATCTTTCTTGTTGTTAAAGGTGACCTGGTTATCCGTTTGGTATTTTGGATAATGAGAATTATCTTTTACAAAGTTCATTGAAGAAAGTTTTGACTCTGCTCATTTCTTTTGGAGTAGTTGGAGTGTTGGAGTTTAGAACATTTTCCTTGAAAAAGAAAGTGTCGAAACCCTTTGTAAGGTTTTGTGGTGTTATGTGAGACCGATGTTAATTCTCGTAGTAATTAGATCACCTATGGTGATATTGCTTAAATGAGAATATTTCAAGTTTTGCTTTCATAATCTTTTGGGAGCTCATGAATTACGTGGTAGCTGAAAGTATTTTAAATAAAATGATGTATTGGAATGTCCTATTGCTTCTCAAGAAATTCGTGTGATTTAATCTTAAAGGTTCTTTGGTCTGAGTTCGCAATGTGAGGTTGCAATCAAAGAAAATTATGTTGATTCCTTTAAGAGGAGAATAATCTGCTTACCCTTCGTGAAATCCCGTAAATGAAAATGTTTCAAGTTTTGTGGCTGAGATCAGTTGGATCTCATGTTTCATGTGTAGTTAAACTATTCTGAGCAAGTATGGCGTGTTGAAGAATTTTATTGGTTCTTAATTAGTTCTTGTGGTTATTTGAATCGTGCCTAAACTTTCTGCTTTTTCCGCACAAGAGTTGTCGAGTTTCAATCGCAATGTCACTTTCTTATTGGTTGTTATTTGCTATTCCTTTTAGAGGATGCGTATCTCTCATTGTGAACTCAACTTTCGTTTTCCAAGATCTTTGTTATCAGATTATTTCTTTTGGTTTCGTGCTCGCCTTGAGGAGCAACATTTTCTTGTGTGGCGAAACTTGTCCTTGTCCGCCTCTTTCTTTTGAGAAATGATCAACAGTTTTGTGTTGCAAATTTTTACAAAGCGTTATTTGGCAATTGTTTGGTGGTGGTTAAGTAATGGTAGTGGTGAGATTTGCTACCAAGCAATTGGAGGAGTAGTAGAAGATGAATTGGTTTTGACCTATACCTCTTAGAGGAAATTTGATTCCAATGGAATGTATGGTTTCAAAGTAAAATTGAGTGGTGTTACGACTAAGTAGAACCTGTGGTATAACGTAATTCCAGAACCTTAGTTCATGTTGAAATGTTGGGGATTATCGAAGGTGTGGAAACCTTAATCAATTTTATAGAGTAACGCAATTGGATAGTATTGGGAGATTGTGTGGGTGATTTCTGATGATGTTAGTGAGGAGTATGTTAGAAATTTAATTTGATGATTTCTCTATCGGTTATAAGAGAGGTTCGTTGTAGAGGTCTTGGAGGTTAAAACTGGGCTTTGCATTTCTATGCTAGACCTTTGGACGCCCAATGATTGTGTGTAGAGAAATTAGAATAATGGCGTTTTCTGTGCAGTGGAATGATCATTGATAGAACCCTTCTGATGCAGTACATGAGCATGTGTACTGAGGATTCTAAGTTGTTATTCTTGAAAGTTGGGGGTGATGTGATTACATGGGATCTATTTTAAGGTGCTTTGGGTGCTATCTATCAAATTAATTTCGTTAGTAGAAGGAGTTGTCTAGAATGTTTCTGTGGGAACAAAAGAGCCTCTCCACAAAGGTGTGGATGATGTATTTCGGTTTAAGCATAACTTGAGGATGTTAAATTAAGAGGTTTGAGCTCGTGTGGTATGCGATGAATTCAAATTCCAAGGTTTTAGAGAAACTTTATTCCTAAAAGAGAAACTGAGAAAAAGGATGTTTTCTTGGGTAGTGAAGCGTTTTCTTTATTCACGCTTGAGCTTTGTGTTGTTGACTGATGTCTTCTGCAATTTGAGTTGGCGCTGTGTTGACATGTGTGATTCTTTCCAGTTGCATGAGAATAAAAGAAATAATTGATTTGGGCATTCGAGTGATTTCTCCTTTGCCTTACGTGGTGTTCATTCGCAAATTGCCTAATTAGAAGTGGGATTGCTTTCATGATGAGTTGTCAATTTTGGATTTGACCCTTTTGGTGGAGGGTTGGCATTATGTGGTTGTGATGAGAACTCTTTATTTTTAGTTGGATTCGCTTTGTCAAACAATTGTTTAAGAACGAGTTCTGTTGTGCATTCTTGATTTAAAAGGTGCTCCTTATTAGGTGAAGAGTTTGATTTTGAGCATGTTGTGTGCTTTCATACCAAAGGGAAAGTTGGCCCAAGTACATTCGTTCGTTTCCTACAGTTGCAGAAATTATGAAGTTGGCGTATCGCTTTGACCGTCTCGGGTCCATACGCGAGGAACACAACGTCTGGTATGTTTTGGTGCTGAGCGAGAACCTCGAAGAGTTGGGATTTGAGGTTTTGTTAGAGCTGTTGACCATTGAGTAAGAACCCACGTTTGAGTCTCGTCCGGTACGTATACTAGAGAGGTCGGGACGAGCATTGGGGCATAAGACGTCAATATCCGTTGAGGTGCCATGGGCACATCCGTGTTGAGCGTGAAGCGATCTGGGAACTGGAGTCTCACACGCGCGAGCCATATCCGGGTGTGTTCACATCCGGAACATGTTAATTGTTGTTTCATTTCGGTGGCATTTGTTCTTGTGTTCAATTCGTCGGTTATAATTTGAGGTCGAATTCTGTTAAGGGGGTAGAATGTAATACCCCGAATTTCAATTAGAGAGAATAATTTTTGGTAGAGGGAAATTTATTCAATTTCGATTGCAACATAGTTTAGAGAGGGAATTAAGTTAAAATTCAGTTTTTATGTGGGTTTTAGACCTTGGGCTTTCAAATTAAGGCAAGGCAGACTTTGTGGTCGGCCTCAAGTGGCCCAAGAGGGGGGGGTGCCCTAAACCCTAGCTGCCCTCTCCCCTCCTCCTCCCTCTCCAAGCCGCCTCCCACTTCTCCCTCTCTTGGCCGCCACACCTCCCCTTCCTCCCTGGCGCCTCCACCTCCATCCCCTCCCTTGGCCGGCCACCTCCTCCTCCCCTTTGGGTGCTGCCCTAGCTGCTGGTCGAAGGCAAGAAGGTGAGAGAGCCCTAAGGTTGCCATTGGCCAAGAAGGAGAAAGGAGGAGAATAGAAGGGATTGTCTTCGTGGGGGATCGATCAGCGTCTTCCTGAGGTTCTTCAAGGGTAACAATGGTTTCCCCTCGTTGTTTAGGTTGTATTAGATGCGAATTGGATTACGTTTAGTGGATCGGTTTCCTGATGCTAGTAGATCAGTTCTGTCCAGTATGTTGTGTGGCTGTTTTCATGTTCTTTTATGCCGAATTTGCGATTCCCATCTCCTACAGATATATGGGAATCGTTCTTAGGTTTCCGTAGCCGCTAAGAACACCCAATTCCGATTTACAGTTCAAAAGATTTGACAGATTCTTTCCTACTGTCCTGAAAACCTGACGTGAATTACCTGTCAATTTGTCTATTAAATTATGATTAAGTTAAGGGAAGATTCAGGGTTTCCACCCAACTAGGTTGTTGTAGCATGTTTGATAAACTTTCTATATTGATAAATAACACTTAATTCGAATTTGTAGAACAAAAGATATGATTATTTCTCTATTGCTGTGTGGTTCTGTTAGATAGATTGGATATTCGACTTTCATTGGATTGTTAGCCTAGGTTTTTGGCCGAATTTGAAGATTCCGCCAACTAGACTTTCGTGGGGGATATTGTTATCTTTCCGCAGGATTGAGAACACTCCGTTTCGAGTCATAGAGCAAGAGTTGTGTTGCATTTAGTACCGTTGTCCAGGTTACCGTCCCGCTAGACTATCGGTTTAATTGGGTAGATCAACTATGTGAACCTTGGGTTTAGGATGTTGTGACTAAGCATTTCGAGTTGCGTCCTTTTCATGTTGTTACTTAATTAATTAATTTGTGTAGGAGAAGGGAATTCGAGATTAGTGGCTTCGTCCTTGCCTCCTAAAGCGTCGCAGTTCGAAAGGCAAGTACAATTGGTTTGTCTTGTTTGTTGTTTGTTTCCCTTGATTGATGAATATGAAATGAGTAATTTCGGTATTCCTTGTTTCCCTTCATAGTTCTCATACCATGATTCTTCAATAATAAGACTACATTCATTATATTCGTTCGTTCCTGTTCACCCACGGGAGTGGGTAGTGAAGTCCCATAATTCCAATATGGGCAAGTACCTTGTGGTTCTTATTGTTGGTGAATGTTGAGTGCTTGTTGTTCATACTATTATTTCTATGATCCAGCAGTAGATTCAATGCTTCATGTTCTTTTTGCGTTCGTTAATCCATGTTTAATGAGATGACGTCTTTCATTATTCATAATTCATTACATTTATTCGTTGTTTATGTTTCATCCACGGGAGTGGAATGTAAAGACCCATCAATTCCAGTATGGACACATAAGACCCACCATTCCAATGTGGGCATATTTGGATCCCCGTATGAAACGTTCTTCATACGGGCCTTGGATCCTCGCATTTTGTTAAATGCGGGTCTAAGTGAACACCGATGGGTGTGTCACTAGCTATACCGGTATAAGAAAAAGTAGAGTTCATGCATTTCATTCATTCATATGATTTCTGATATTCTAAATTCATATTCTAAAATGTGACTGTCATGTTCTTTTTCGTTCATTCTACATTCGAAATCTATGATGTGATGACAAATCCTTGTTCGTTCCTTCTAAAGTCGAAATCTATTATGTGATGATATTGTCTTGTTCGTTCATTCTACATTCGAAATCTATGATGTGATGATAAGTCCTTGTTCGTTCCTTCTTCAGTCGAAATCTATTATGTGATGATATGTTCTTGTTCATTCATTCTACATTCGAAATCTATTATGTGATGATATGTTCTTGTTTGTTCATTCTTCCTTCAAAATCTATGATGTGATGATATGTCCTTACTGCTCATTCTAATATGTTCCTGTTCAGTATGGTTCATTTTGTGTTTGTTGTACTTGCCGAGTCGTGGACTCATTCTTGCCACGCTTACTTGTTTTAGGTAAACATTGAAGACGGCATGCTTGGGAGGGAATAGTCACGGACCATTCATTCACTTCACATTATCTACTTGTTAATTAGATGAACTTGTTATTACCTTTTGATTCGACAATCTTTGGATTGTAATAAATGGAGGTTGATGGTTGATGTTAACCTCCTTAAGATATGATTGAATTATTAATTGCCTATGATCTTTGTATAATATTTTGATAGTTTATCCTAATTGATTCAATATGATTGGATCATAGAGCTTGATATGTTGTTGAATTCTAATTCAATTCTTATATTCATTCTATTAGATGTTGTTCTTTTTATGTCATTAGTCGAAAGATTGTTGAAATTATTTCGTACCTGTAGTGTGTTGGATGTTAGTCTTTTAGGTAATATCTTGGCTTCCACATAGCCAGGGTGTTACAGCAACAACAGAAAAGTTGTAGGTTACAATACTTAACTCCAACCTCAAATACTTATAGTACATTTTTTCCTTTAATAAATAAAATGATTTTATTTGATTACAACATCACTTGCCAACTCAAAGAAGAAGAGCCTTTAAAACTAATCACATTAATCACTTAAGAACCAAATAGAACCTTCCCACGTGCTGCTTTTTCGCTTAGCTCAACAATTTCGGCTACCACATAAATCATGAACTACTAAAAGTTCACAAATGCAAAACTCCAAACTTTTCATTTAACTGATATTACAAAAGACAATCAAATTACGTTCTTTCTAAAAGAATCATCACCACTCTCACAAGTCACAATCCCTTGCAGACTGTCTTACTAACTTTAAGAATGATACACTCTTAACAAGAATCATTATCGTCAACTCTTCCATTATAAAGCCCCCAAAGGCTTACCAAATTGTTCCATACTACTTTATCATCCCTTCCTCAAAATGAGAGTATACAAAAACCTTATAACCTCACTACAACAACCACTTTATTTTAGAAGGGATCTACTACATAATTTAAAAGGTTCTACCAAAACCCTTTCATGAAAGACATACTATTATCCGATAATTCCACCATCATGTAAACATAGATCACTTATTAATTCCCATCCTAAAATTTTCCAAAAGAAACACAATATGTTGCTTTATAATTTTCTATTGTCTCAATAAGACTACAACAACCACTTAAACTAGGGAAAACCTAGTGCACAATCCACAAAGATGAAGGAAAAGTCTTTTAACAAGATCACACTAACATATACAATTTCGCAAGGCACGCTATTAAAGATCACTTTTAAAAAATTCATCCACTCAACTATTAGTGTTGCTCAATGCCAAATTTAGCTATAAAAACAATTGACAATTGTATTAATCATGTAAGCAATTATGGTCCTGCTTCTATTTGCATTCCAACGAGCATATATAAGATCATCAAGTAGCCAATTAAAAAAAATTCCAGATTATTATTCACTAAGACTACAGTCGAACACATCCTAATATTTCCCTTCTCACACAATTAGATTAATCCATTGAGACCAAATAATCTAGCAAGTTTAGCAAACCCAACAATTTTAATAGTTTGACCAATTCATCAATATCTCACACTTCTTAATACATCTCGGATTCCTAGTAAGTATAGACATACCTTTAATCACAGTTCATCATGTAATTATTCTAAGACAACATCAAATTAATCATCTTTACCTCCAAGGATCTTGGTTAAGATCGTTTATGCACCATGCTATAGGCCTAACTTGATAACTCATATCTAAATAATGAACTTCTATGTTTACCACCTCTCGCTTAAGCATAACAAGACATTGCAAAAGGTTTTTGGCGCTTTCTTTCGTAAAAGAGAAGCATTAAACTTCAACACTCCAACTACTCCAAAAAAATACGTAGAATCAAAGCTTCTGCATGCTAAATAACTTGCAAAAGATAATTCACATTATCCAATGTACCAAGCAAATAAGGGAAACATGTTTCCCAATAAGAAAGGCAAACATTCCCAATGAAATATCAACCTTGCTAATCAACAACGTTAATAAGAAGTACAACTCTCATTAGTCGAAGAACAATTGATCGCTTTTATAGAACCAATAAAACCAAGGGAAATCGTCCAACTCATTCTAACCACTAACCCAAGAAAATTCATGAACTGCAATCATAACAAGAATAACCAATCTAAACTCAAGGAAGAAAATAACCTTCCCAAAGAAACCCATGCTCAACACCTGGAATTAGTTTACACAAGGTAAACACTCCACTATTCTCATAACCCAACAGGTGGTACAACCTGGCTATGCCCATGGCCACAACCAAACTTTACCTCTCGACATCGACTATCCCCACACATAACAATCATATAATCAAATCATAAGCATTCATAATCAATTCATATCAGCAATCATCAATGTGACATAACGAAAACGTAAATGCAATGCTTTGCCCATTCCCATCCTACTGTGCACCAGTGTGTCAAATTTTAAGTTCATTTACCATTAGCAAATTTTTAATTAACCTATTCACCATGGACCTAAAGCCCGCTGTGATACCAACTGTAACACCCTAGCCCACATGAGCCTAGAATGCTACTAAAGGAAAAATAGCAAAATTATAAACTAAGATTTTTCTCCACAATTAGGCAGCATCTCATTTGTATCTTTTAACATTGAGAAGATTAATAAGCATCTAACAGCAATTCTAAGTACGATAATACAATAACAGTCTTAAAGATAACAATAATAAGGATTACCATAGAGTCCATATGACTCTTATTACAATTAATCAAAACACCACGAAGGGTGGACATAAAAAAACAGAAATATTATGTTCTAGACATCTCCAAATTTAACTTAAGTTGCTGATTTATTAAGACTGATGTTTAATGAAATGAAGAGTGCATCTGTTGATTCTATCCCTTCCCATGCAAGACATCCTCACAAAGGGTACCTAAAAATAAATAAATAAACAGGCAACAAGTGTGAGTACAAGGCTCAACAAAGTACGACCAAGACAATAGACCAAATCTCATAAACAAAGTTTACTTCTATCTCAATTAATCATCCACAATAAAATCACAACATTTCAACTAACTATGCCATGCAATGCTAATGCCACAAATGCGCATACTTTTCTTTTTTGCATATACCGGTAATGCGGAGTACGCATCCGTCGATACATACTCTTGCATGTGCCTTCTAGCACAGGGACCTCAAGCCCACACTCCATGAGTGTGGAGACCTCTTGCCATCTAATAAATGACGGGGACCTCAACAGTTGGCTACCACGTAGTCCAAGACTCAAGGATAGTATAATGATGCACATGAGCCACTACACTTAATCAGCATATGCATATAACAACTGTAGGGCTATGAATAACTATTCACATTCACAAGCATTAACTATCCATGAATACTAACCAACATATGCATGTAACATCAACAGTAATGCTATGAATAAGAATTCACAATAGCAAAGCATTAACACTTTAGGAATACCAAGCAATATATTCTACCCACTACTGTACTTGCCTTAACCGTGTGGAGTAGGATGATGGGAAGAGGATGCTATCCCCGGATTCACACCCCTACTTGAACAATTTAATAACCACACTAAGGGGACATTTCGGAGCATACAACATTATATAAAATATATATATAATTATCTACGATCCCTAGCGCAACTCAAAACATCGTTTCCCATGAACATCATTTTGTCCCAAAACAGCGCAGTCCTCTTCTGAAAATCATATCTTTTCTTTTGTTTACTCAAAAATGGTGTACTTAGACTTTATGGAAAAGTTACAGAATTATCCACATTAATCTAGTTGGTCAGCTTCCCTAATTTTGTCATTTACTATTTTTACTAAATAAATTATTACGACTGCTAGAATCGGCATATATTCTGGACAACAGAACTAAAATATTTATAACGTTCAGTACGTTTATCCAAAAATTACATTCTTTAGCTCTTTGGAAACCTTGTGAAATCACCTACAGTATTCATGTTGGTGAGATCCCCTAATTGTTTCGTTAACTAATTCTTATCATCCAATTAATACAACCTGCTAGGATCTTGACATAACTCCTGGACAGCAGTGTTGTAAAATTCATAACTCAAAATCCGTTCATCCAAATGACATGATCTAGGATTCTATGTAAAGCTAAAGACGTTACCTACAAAACTCTAGGAGGTGATGAACCCAAAATTCGCAATTTCGGATCTCAAACCTACAACATACTACAAACTGTACATAATCGATCTACTACCCGGTATTGCCCGAATCGCAAGAGTAAAATACTAGGCAAAGGGAATCCTAAAGTCACCCTTGAAGAACATTCTGATGGTTGCAGGTACGCCCACGAGTTCTCCCTCCCTCTTCTTGCTTGGCCGGTAGCACACAAGAACAGTAGGGCTGCACCTAGGAGGAGATGGAAGCAAGGGCCAAGGTCGCGCCTATTGTAGCAACGTGGGTACTGTAGCATTGGTGGCGGCACTGTAGTAGGTGTGGAGGCACTATAGCATACTAGGGTTTTCAGGCTTGATCCCCCCTCCCTTGCCTTCAAGTGGGCTACCAACCCCCATGGGCCATGGGCCTCTAAGGTTGGCTCTTTCCCTTGCGACTATGGGTTGGCGGCCCTAAAACTCTCCCAAAATTTTGAATTTTAGTTACTACACTCAAATTTCTTAATTCCAAATTATTGATGTTTAAGTCGGATATTACAGCCATACTGCCTGGTCGTGTCATGTGCCTCCCCTCCTTGCTGAGTAGCTCAACTATGCCTTCTCCATCCCTCTCCTTCCAACTTGCTCAAAAGTTCATGCATGCGCAATTTTTTGGATGAATGAAATGCTTGAGTGATAGGAGAGGTGATGGCATAACATGCATTGAGAGTTTTTCAGTTCTTGGGTAAGATTGGAAAGAAAGATGTGAGGGAGATGAACTAGTGTTAATGGTTGGGAAGATGACTAGAAGTGGAAGAAGAAGGGCAGAAGGAAGAGATGCTTCAGCTGTGCATGTAATACCCTGTTTTCCGAGTAGAAAGAATTTAATCGGGGGAAGGTTAAAAATCAAAATTCAGAAATTTTGGGGGATTTAAGGAACTGGGCCCCTGGCCTAGGCTTCCTATGCCTTGTGGCCGGCCACCAGGCCCAATTTTGGGAGGCGCCCATGGGCCCTCAGCCCAAGTCGCCCCACACCCCCTTAAACCCTAGCCGATCCCATCCCCTCCCCCCTTTCCCACCCCTTGTGTAATACCCCGATTTATTCTAAAGAAGAAATCATTCAAAAGAGAAGAATAGAATTAAGAAAGAGGAGTTTTTCGCTTTTCTTCGGCAACTTGGGCCTCGGGCCTTGGCCCAGGAGGCCCATGGGGGGCCGGCCACATATAAAAGAAGGGGAAAACCCTATGCCAGCACTGTAGCTACAGTAGCCACCGCTGTGCGGTGCTACAGTGCCATGCCTCTTGGAGCCGCTCCTTCCCGCTGCCGGTGTTCGCAAAGGAGGGAGAAGGAGGGACTGCAGATTGGTTGGCCGAAAGGAGGGACGAGGGATCTTCTTCGTGGGGGATCATTCAGCGTCTCCCTAAGGTTCTTCAAGGGTAACGAGAGTCGTTCCTCGCTGTTTAATTAAGAATAGATGGAAAACCGATTAGATTTGATTGGATCAAAGTCTGTCTGCAGTAGATCATATCTGTCCAGTATGTTGTGTGGGCTGTTTCGACATCTTAGAGGCCGAATCAGAAGTGTTGATCTCCTACAGATATCTAGATTATGTTATTAACTTTCTGTGGCCACCGAGTTCACCTGATTCCGTCGCTCGAGTCAAAAGTTATGATAGATTTAGTATCTCCTGTCCAGATTTCCAACGAGATTAATCTGTTTTGTTATTTCGTAAAATATGAAAATGTAATTGGAAGAATCTGGGTTTTCACCCAACTAGGTTATTGTAGGTAATTTGATAACCTTTCCAGATTGTTAAAGAACGATCAATTCGGAGTTATAGATTAAAAGTTATGATCGTTTTAGTGCTGCTGTTTATTCTGTTAGACAGTTTCTGTGCTAAACGTTCATCTGTCTGTTAGCATACTAATTTGGCCGAATTGGATCATCTTGTCAACTAGAGTATTGTATATTTGTTAGTTAAAAATCCACAGAAACTGGATTCACCTCATTCGGAGTTCCAGATCAAGAGATATGCTATTTACCGTGCTGCTGTCCAGTGGCGTTATTTGACTGAATGCGTTGGTTTCAGTTTAGGGTTTCTAGATAAATCTTGATTCACCGGGGAAGCGATGTAGAACGTTGTTAAGTAGTGTCGTGTTCATCGCGTTCTTATTTCACTTATTTAATTGTTTAGGAGGTGAAGCTTCGGGTTTAGGAGCACCACTTTTTCCTGCTAACGCGTCGCATCGCGGGAGGCAAGTACATTGCTTATCTTAATGATTGTGATTGATGAATGCTTTTATGATTATACTGTGAGTTCTTATGATTCAAGAGAAGTTGGATTGTCTATGGTCTTTTATATGTGTTGAATCCATGATTGGAGATGATAATATTTAAGTTCATGTTCCTTCCATATGTGTGTTATCTCCATGATTAGAGAGCGTGTCTTTTCAATATACATATTTCATTCCATGCATTCATTATTAATGTTCCATCCACGGGAGTGGATTAAAAAGACCCATCAATTCTAGGATGGGCACGTAAGACCCACCATTCCAATGTGGGCCCCACTATTCCAATGTGGGCATTTTGGGACACCCGTATGAAATGTTCTTCATACGGGACTTGGATCCCCGCATTTTTTTTAAGATGCGGGCTTAAGTGAACACCGACGGGTGTGTCACTAGCAATACCGGTATATGCATGTGTGTAGTCCCTCCATTCCATTCACTTCATTCATTCCATTCATTCACATACTCGTTCTGTGATTTCTTCATATGGTTCAATGATGTTGATTTGTTAATGTTTGTGGTATGTTCCATTTATTCACTGTACTTGCTAAGTCTTGGACTCACACTTGTTTGTTTATTTATTTATTTAGGTAATCACTGATGTTGGCTCATTTGGGAGGGAGTAGACACGCACTACTCATTCACAGCATCCTATTCAAGTTCAAGATTATAAATTAGTTCTATCTTTCACTGATTATTGACTTAACTGTAATAAATAAGTTTAGATGGAGAAGGAAGGATACCTTCCCTTGATACTGCTTGATTTATTATTGCTTGTGAACCTTGTTTAACGATGAACTGTAATAAATACATTTAAATGGTGAAGGAAGGATACCTTCTCCATGTTGGGTTGTTTTATTTATGCCTTTAGATGTTATATCATTTAGATTCTTCCGCAATGTGGCTGTATGTTAGAGTATTTAAGTGACATCTTGGCTTCCAAATAGCTAGGGTGTTACACCTTGGCCGCCACAATCCTTTCCCCCTCCTTGGTGCCGCCCCATCCCTCCCTCCATTGGCGCCGCCCCTTTCCCTTGGTGGCTGCCCCTGCTGTGGTGCCTCCTTGTCTCACCCACAGAGCTCCCCGCTGCCTTCATGAGGAAAAGAGGAGGTGGACAGCATTGAAGTCGGCCAAAGGAGGGAAGGAGAGGGTGAGGAGAAGGGTGATCATCTTCTTCAAGGATCGTTCGTCATCATCCCGCGGGTCTTCAAGGGTAACGAGATGTTTTCCCCACTGTTTGATGATAATTAGATGTGAAATTAGATTAGTTCGTTTGGATCGAATTCGTCCTTTGTAGTTCAGTTCTGTCCAGTAGATTACATGGCAAATTTCGGGTTCTTAGAGGCCGAATTGGAGGTCTCCACCTCCTAGAGATATTTATATAATGCTCTTAGTTTTCCGTGGCCGCCAAGAACACCTAATTCCGACATACGGATCAAAAGTTACGATAGTTTCATTTCTGCTGTCCAGAATTCTCACGTGATTGATCTGTTAAGTTGTCTCCTAAATTATGATTATGTTAATGGCAGATTCAGGGTTTTCACCCAACTAGGTTGTTGTAGAAATTTTTATAACCTTTCCAGAATAATAAATAACGCCCTAATCGGAGTTGTAGATCAAATGTTGTGCTCTGTTCTTTACTGCTGTCTTTTTCGTTTAGACAGAATCTGTCTGATAAGTTCATCTGCCTGTTAGCATTTTATTTTGCCAAATTGGGAGATCTCATCAACTAGGATTTTGTATTTATGTTCGTTAAGTTTCCATAGGATCTAAGCTCACCTCGTTCCGAGTCCCACATCAATAGTTATGATTTATTCCGTGCTGCTGTCCAAATTCGTTTCTGTGTTTGTGTTGTCTATTTTCAGAATAGGTCTAATTGCTAACTCTTGGGTGTTCGGGAAGGTGTTGTAGGACATTGATGGTAGTGTCTTGTACCATGTTGTTATTATTTTGAGTAATTACTTGAGTAGGCGGAGAGGCTTCAGGTTTAGGAGCATCTTCGTTGCCTACTAACGCGTCGCAACGCAGAAGGCAAGTACTTTGATATTCTTAAGATTTGTAAATGCTGAATGCTTGATGGTAGTATTGTGTTTTTATATGATACATGAGAAGATTCAATGTTTATGTTCCTTTCATATGTGTTATTCCCATGATTAGAGATGTTGTCATTCATTATTCATAGTTCATTACATGCATCCATTGTCATGTTCCATCCACGGAGTGGATTATAAAGACCCATCAATTCCAGTATGGGCACGTAAGACCCACCATTCCAATGTGGGCAGATTTGGACACCCGTATGAAATGTTCTTCAAACGGGATTTGGATCCCCGTATTTTGTTAAATGCGGGCTTAAGTAAACACCGACGGGTGTGTCACTAGCTTTACCAGTATAAGCAGGAGTGCGGTCCTTTCATTTCATTCAATCCATTCATTCATATATTCATTCGGTGTTATGTTCATATTCTTTAAAGATGTTGTCTTGTTCATATTTGTTGTATGTCCATTTATTCACTGTACTTGCTAAGTTCGGACTCATTCTTACTTTGTTTGTTTATTTTAGGTGATCATTGATGATGGCTCTATTAGGAGGGAGTAGACATGCACTATTCATTCATTTCACCATACTCTAGTTTCAATAATATAACTTGGTTATGTCTTTCATTTGTTAATTGATGAACTGTAATAAATAAAGTTAGATGTGGTTGAAACCTTTATCCATGTTGTGGTTGTTTAAGTACTGCTTGTGATCTTTAATAACTCCTTTGATATATTTGCTTGGATTCAAACTATATTCATGCCATGGTTTTATTAAATATTGCTCGCTTTAGGTCATTAGATGAGATATTGTCAAATTCTTCCGCATTATGGTTGTATGCTAGATTCTTTTAAGTGACATCTTGGCTTCCGAATAGCCAGGGTGTTACAGTGCACATGGTAGGAATAAATAAATGGCAAAAATATTTTGAGTAGTTTAGGTCCCTGAAAAATTTCACCAATTTTATTTATTTAGTAAAGCTTAATTGGGAATTTTAATAAATTCAAAATATTTAATTTGACTAATCTAAACATCAATTATATAAAAACATGTCTTATTTGGCTTCCTTGTGTTTCAAGGAATTTTTGGATATTTTCTGAGATTGTTTCGGATTTGTTTGCTATTTATTTGGTCTCCTTGATTTTTGGCCTTTTATTTAATTCTGAAAATCCTTTCTTTTCTCTCCTCTTGGCTGCTACAGTACATATCGGATACTGTTCATCTTCAATCCCAACCGAGGAGCAGAGAGCTCGTCGCTTGTACGCAAGCAACCAAAACCTTCCAAAAATCATACCTTCCTCGGTGTATATAACAGGAAACCGATCGCGTCCAAACATCCGCCTTGATCTTCTCTCCCAATCCCCCAAATTGGTTTTGTGGATTTTGATCTATTTTTGTCGCAATCTACAAATGACCGAGCTCCAACCGAAGGTCTTCTCCGGTGAGTTGCGCTTTCATCCAACGTCCCCCGGCCAAACCGTCTACGGCGTTGAATTTGCATCGTCGCGTTCTACGTCATGCTTCCATCCTGTTCGACCGAAGCCCACCGATTCACCGTCGGCCATGTCGAGCCATGTCGCTGAAACTTGTATGTCGAGCGCCATACCTCCTTGATGAGTTTTTTTCCCAAAACCCGATAGTGTCATCTCGTGCCCCTCGTCGATACCTATTTTCCCCATCTTTTATATTCAAGTTTCATCCACGTACGCCGAGAATCAAGCGTTCTCTCTCCTCTTGTATGTCTCCCTTCTATAGCCAATTACCCCGCAACCGTTGATCCCCTGCCTTCAACTACACCATTGTTGGGTTCACATCACTGTGTTCTACACCGTGCTCACCTCCCTTTACGTAGAGCATCGTCGGAAGTGTTACGCGCCCATGAGGCCACCGCCACTGCCATGTTTTGCCTCACGCCAACAAGATGGTGCGCTTTCTCGTCGCTTTGATCGGTCATCATCTTCACCTCGTCGTTGCCTTTTCATTTTGCCTGTTTGCTAAAGTTGGTTCGCCTTTGGTCACCGTCCACCCAATGCACCATGAACCGGCCTCTTTCTCTGTTCTCTATTCGTGTGTTCAACAGAACACGTCTATTCTGTTCGGTTCCTTCCGATTGATTGTTATTTTTTTATTTATCTCTCTCTTTCTCTCTATGACGAATGGGCCCATATGTCATGCAATAAAAACAAATCTATTACACTTACATGCTGACCCCACTTGTCATTCAAACAGTCAAGCCATATATATCTATCTCTCTCTTACATGTGGACCCCACATGTCATCCACACAACTCAAAACCCTAATTATTTCTCTCACTTACATACGGGTCCCGCATGTCAGTCAAACCTTTGGTCAACCTGGTTCATGAGCTTAGTCCACCGTGGACTAGCATATCTCTGTGGACCTGGTCCATAGACTAGTGGCCCATATGTCAACCTGTAATCCTATTTTCGGGAATTGATTTAATTCTTGAAAAATCATTTTATCTTATTGGTCCCACATGTCACTCTCGCTACCTTTTTCTGGAATTATTTTAATTCTAGAAATTCATAAATATCAGTAGGTCCCACATGTCATACACTCAGCCATTTTCTAATATTTTTGGAATAGAATATTCTGAGAATATTCCGTAGACCCCACTTGTCAGTTTCTCTCTCCCTTTTCTTTTTCATCATTTCATGTGAATTTCAATCTTCCAAGAGCTCGTTCTTTTTCATACGAACTCCGATTGAGCCCATTCAAGTTTCTAAATTCATCTAAATTCAATATCTACCTTTTAGTACCATTCAATTTCAATTTCTAGTTTATTTAATTTGTATTTTTGAATTTTGTTTGTTTTATTCTTTCTCTCTTGTTAGACGTTGAAGTCCCAGAATTGTTTGAAGGAGCCGAAGGTTAAGGAAGTAAAATATTGAAGATAAAATAAGATCATCATTACTATAGCAAGGCAAGTTGTACCTTTGATCATGTTGAACCCAGTTTTCTAAAATTACCTTGATTCAAATTGTTGCATTTACTTTAAGTATTTATTTAAATGCTTTTGGGTTTAGTTATTAATCCTTTTTGTTTATATCCAACTTGTCTATTGTTATGTCATAATCTTTTGTCACCCTAGATTGGATCATTGTTTAGTTGGTATTATCATAGCACCAACATGGGTTGGTTAGATAAGAATAGTCTGCTTAGGCACGCAATGAGTCATTCATTGTCATTTGAGTTACAAATATAAACTTGACTAAGTGATTATGGAACTTTGTGTAAAACTGTGTGCACTGTGTGCTATTACTCATTGATGGCATGTGTTGCCCTTAACCAATAGGGTGGGAAAAGATTTAGACTGAGGCGAGTGGGTGAACTAAGTGATATGGTGGATATATGACTGGAAAAATGAGTGGTAAAATGATAAACTTGTGATTGGAATATATGAATCTCTATGACTTAGTTAGAATGGGACAGTGGCAGTCTTGCCTTAGTCAGAATGGGATAGTAGCAGTCTTGCCTTAGTCAATTAAGGACTTAACCATGTACGCCATTGATCTGGGCCTTTCGTACAACCCCATGGCTGGCATGGGACGAGCCTAGCTTAGTAAGTTATGGAGTCTCGACATTGACTACTCAGGTAGTAGGTTAAGCTCTGTGCCAGGTTGGAGGTGTGTTTTATCTCCGTGGCGATTCACATCGCGGATGGTTTTCCGCTTCCCTATCCAACAGCGAGCGTCGGATTAATTTCCTCTATGGGCGTTGGTACCAATAGTAAAACACATCGGGAGTTTCAATGTTTGAGATGAAGTTTTCGAAAGGTTTTATTATGATTGCTCAATCGCTTAGTTCTGTATGGCAAGTCATGGCAAACATGATGAGTTAATTATATCTTGTAGGTAAAGTGTATAACCTCTACAGAGTGTTAATCAATATATTCGAATAGCCGCGTCCGTGGTCATGGACATGCTCAGGATTTCACACGAGGGGTAGATTTTCATAAAAACTATTGGGAAGGGACAGTTGTGTGATTTAATTCATATGGCTGTGTGAAAGAATTTGATTAGGCTTTGTGTCCTTTGTGAAAACAATTGTTGAAATTATTATTGTTTATTAGTTTTGAATTATGCTTTCAATCTATTATTTGTATTCAATTGCAAATGTTGCTTTTATGCAAAATAACCACAGAAGTCATTTCCTTTGGAATAAGCCATCATCTATAAATTGCATTGTGTGGTATGACTTGTGAGTACGGTTGTGTACTCATACTTGCTATAGTCATTAAGACAAAGTGGAAGAATCATCAGTCAACAAGGTCTACTTGAAGGATTGTGGAGAACTAGGTCGCGCTACCCTAGCCGATTGCCTGTGGGTATATTGATGGGCTTCATTGAATTTATTCCGTTACATTCCACTGTAGCTTAATTGAGCTATTCGTCTTTTGGGGCATTAATTGTAAGCTTTGACCTTAAGGTCGTTACTTTGATATTATTGTTATTTGCCTATTTATTAGTTATCTTTGTATATGAAAATGATATTTCATCGATGTTGCCATTGTGTACACTAGCGTGATCCTAGACTAGTGCAGTATACACAAAGGGTCCAGAATTGCATTTTTGGGTTCCGATAGAGGTGGTATCAGAGCAATATCGAGTGTATGTCGTGACCTTAGTTAGAATGGCTGATGTTAAGGAAAACTTCAAAAAAGTGTTTTACAAATGAAAAGTCTTAGTGATGTGCTATTCTCATCTTGTCTAGCTTCTATACCGTTTCTTCCTCACTGTTTTGAGTATTAAATTGGACTCCTCTTCCCATAACTCCTATAGTTTGTCGTTGTATGTGCCAAATATATTGGTGGATGCCCAAGAGCTATTTTTAACAACTCTTTAAAGACCATGGAACCAGCAACGATGCATCGAAATGTGTTCAAGATATCTTCATCGCAAGAATTGAAGACGAAGAAGAAGCTGTACGTCGCCCCTACCTTCTCCAAGCTTCACCTCCAAGGATCGCAAGCAGTCAACATTTGATGAAGACTGTAACCAGTTTGAGTTTTCACTAGACCATCCATATAGGATAGATCAGCGTAGGCTCCTCTCGTGTGTTGAGCCAAGTCACCTAGTTAAGTTAGAATTTAATCGACTAGACGAGTAGATTTTTGTTCCTTTTTCTGTGTGTAGTTTGGTTGTGTGTTTTATGCCTCTTAATAGCTTTCCGGCTATTTGTGTGTTCCTTGGGTTAAAACTGCTCCCCTTAGTAGATTGTCTTCTTTTACCTTGTGCATTTCCCTCTCATCTATTAGCCTTGGTCAACTAGTAGATGGAGAGCCCCAGTGAAGCCAACCTTGTTAGTAATCTTGAGACAGTCTGTGCCAGCTCAAATCTTGTCAATCCCAGTGGATAGTTATCAATACCAGGAGTAGTAGACCCAGTCATGAGACAATTCTTGGTAGCTCAGACTCAATTCATGAACACGATGATGTAGAACACGAACAACATGATGACATAGCAGAATCAGACCATCACTACTTTAGTCAATTTGATGAATCAGAATAATCGAGCAAGCTGTCATTCTGTCACCAATGTTAGTACCAGAGCAGGCATTAACCAACAACTATCTCCAGTGCCAGTAGTGATGCATCAAATCTGAACGAGTTTCCTGCCACCCAAAACCAGCTCATGCAAGCGATGATGCAACCATTAGACAGTGATATTGTTTGCAATGATGCACAGGTCGTTGCCATCCCAATAGCACGCCCTCAGTTCAAATTTTCAAAGGTCATGATGACCAAACCACATGTCTTTAAAGGATTAGTCAAGCTCAAGGATGCAAAATCCTAGATTCGCACCATAGAAGAAAAGCTAACTGTTGTGTAGTGTAACGATAATAAGAAAGTTTTCTATGCTGCTCATCAATTAAAAGGAGTTGCATTAGATTGGTGGAAAGAATTTCACGCCACCCATTCGGACAAGCAGACCATCACTTGGGCAGAGTTCGCCATAGCTTTTCATCAACAACATGCGACATCAAGCAAGAGTTATCAAGAGAAACATGCTATTCTGATATCCTACACCAAATCTAGCCGTTGTCATTTGAAATGCTACTAACCAGATAGGTCAGAAGATTGTGCATGTACCTGTTATGGGGAAATAGGCCATAGTGCCGATGAGCACAATATCAATTGTTCCAATTGCGAAGGAAACCATTCCGTTGGAGAATGTCCAATGAGCAAGATCACATGTTTCTTATGTGAAGGTGATGATCATTGTCTGAGGCAGTGCCCCATGTATTTAGTGTTGACTTCTACAATATAATGTCAGCGAGAAAATTTTCGAGCCACAGTTAGAGCATTAGCAAAAGAAAGCAAACCATTGTTAGTACAAGAATTGTCAGCTAAAGAATCACAAAAGAAGAATGTTGACTTTGGCAACCAGCCACCAAAGAGAAGCAAGTCAATATCGCCAGTAGAGTGTTTTGAGTGTGGTAAGAAAGACCACTATGCCAAGAGATACCCTGCAAAGCGACAAGGTTCAACCTTCAAGAAGGATAGTCGTCCAGCCATAGTCTTGTCAGAAAAGTCGTAAGGCTCGACACGTGTATGCTACAGATGTCGTGGAAAAGGTCACTACGTCTGCCAGTGTCCTCGAAAGAACCAGTCACTCACTTCAGATGCAAGAATGCCAGATGTCATTTCAGTCAAGATTATAACACCCAGAGCAGGTGGTAACGCAGCAGGATCCGTGTGTCCAGCGCAACAGTCAAAGAAAAGACGTTTGTGCGATCATGTTACAAAGAAAGCCTAGTTTGACCAGATTATGCAGCGTCATGCCTCCGTTCATAGCAATAAAGTCAAAAAATATTTGTAATCTTTTCTTTTGTTTGAGAGCAGAAAAGTAGACAACTTTGTATGCAAGTTACAAAGAAAAAAGAATTGTTGGCTATTAAATCATTGGATACCTCTCTAAGCAAGTGCATTTGCAAGTCGAGTAATCAAGCTTGAGTCATGTTGATTGAAGGCCGTAGAGCCGTAATTATAATATGCCATGTTGAAGTCTAAGCCACCACTTTGCATAGCAGTGAGGCAATAGTAAAAGAGTATGCAGTTGTCATTGCAAGTGATCAATGCAGCATGCAACCGTATCAAAAGTCAAGTTTGTCTTTGACTTGGTACCTAGGATCACCAATTTCAGAAGGAATTACGTCAGAGTTGAATTATGACAAAGGTTATCAAATAAGTTAATTTGTATAAACGATAGAACAAACTAAAGGATTTTCTCAGATAAAGGCGGTGTCAAATCTAGCTCATCAGCTTAGCTAGTGTCAGTGTTGATTGTAAAGTAAAATGGTAGCACAAGGATGTGCGAGAATTTCAGTCTATCTGGGAGATAATCTTCAGAACCTCAGAGTTAGCTTATTTGAGTTGTAAGAAAGAACTGCAGTTTCACCAAGATCGTCCATGAAATGGACAGTGTTAGTTGAATACCAGTGAAATAGTCGTTTCAGAAGTGCCTCACTACTACAGAAAGGGTCATCACAGATGGTTCTAAACCGTCATCACAGACGGGTTCTGAACCGTCTAACTTTATGTGCCTATGATAAATAAGTGGTTATCACAAATGGTTTTTGAGCCGTTTGTGATAAGAACAACACAGACAATTTTATGGTATAACCGTCTATGAAGACCAACTATCACATACGGTACCAATAGTCTGTGATTACATAAATAACACAGACGTTAGGAAAAATAACCGTCTGTGATATCGTAATTATCACAGATGGTTTTTAGTAGTAGCCGTCTGTGATATCTGATATATCACAGACGGTTTTTGGTAGTAGCCGTCTGTCATATCTAACATATCACAGACGGTTTTTGGTAGTAGTTGTCTGTGATATCTAACATATCATAGATGGTTTTTGGTAGTAGCCATCTGTGATAAATGAATATCACAGACGATTTTTGGTTGTATCCATCTGTGATTGGATATGTATCATAGACGGTTGTTAGTAGTAGCCATCTGTGATTGTATATATATAACAGACAGTTTTTTGGTGGTAGTCGTCTGTGATTGGATAAGTATCACATACGGTTTGTTGGTGGTAGCTGTCTTTGATATTATGCATTCACAGACTATTTTTTGTGGTAACCGTCTATGATAGTATTCATTCATAGACAGTTTTTTGGGTTTTCGGCTAGCCTCAGGTAATGCTACCCATGCCCTCTGAAAAAAGCAAGCAGAAAACAGATATATCACAATTGATTTGATATAGAACAACTCAAAGTGATTTAAAACTAAATATCAATTACAAAGTGATATGAGTTACAACTCAAAGTGAATTACAATAAATGGGTGTCGCCTGGTGAAACTCTCCATTCTGGTTAATGATCTCCCCCATGATGAAGATGGCAAGCTGTCCTCGAATGTCCGCGATTATGTCCCGATGGTAGGCACTTTCTTCCATTGTCGTGCCTTGTCGCTAGCAACAGTACAGCAAGCATATATATTTAAATTCATAATTATATAGGATTGATTGACAAACCTCTGGATCCTTCATCTTAGAACTCATGATTTTCAGCATGTAGCATCCCAAAGTTCTGTTACCAAAATAAAATTTAATAAAGTTATTATTTTATTGATTTTCTGAAATTTTAAAGAGTTTTATTGCTTTTCTTGAACTTCAAGTTTTAAAAGTCAAAAATAAAATTTATTGAAGTTATTGAAGTTTTATTTTATTTAAATCGAAAAATAAAAATTTAATTAATTTCTAGAATTTTAAAAACTCTTCCTAATTATTTTAAAGCCAAAATAAATTTATATGTAAAAACTATTACCAATTTTAAGTTGAAAATATTTTATTTAAGTCCAACATAACTCTATGAATTTATGTGAATTTTTCTAGAATTTTTGATTTTATTTACTATTTTGTAAAGCCTAAATGATTTAATTGAATTATTTTAATTTGCAAATCAAATCAAAATCTCTAACCTGTTTTGGGTCGAAACCATCCCAGCCCATTTCTCCTTCCCGCGCCTTCAGATCGAGTCGGCCCGCTCCCACCCGGCCTTCTCTCTCCCTCTCACTTCCCCGGCCCCACCCGCCAACCACCCGGCCCCTCACTACCGCATGGGCCCGCGCCTCCTTCTTCTTCCCTGTTCCTTTCTTCTTTCTCACGCGCCCGAGCCGGCCGCCATTAGCGCCCAAAGGAGCTCGTCCCCGTCGTGATTTTCACACCCGTTTCTTGCGTGAAGGTGCACGTTCAATCCCGCACATCACGCCGCCTCCCTCTTGAGCCGTTTTCCCCTCCCTCGCGCACATAATCATTGGAATCGCATAACGGCCGCCGGTGACCTTGCGGGCTCGTTCTCCTCCCCTCATCCTCCCCGCCCCTATAAAAGGGAGCACCGAGTGCGCAATACTACACACACCATTTCCCCTTCAATCCCTCCTCCTCTTCCCTCTTAGTTTGGCCACATTTCGCTTTTCAAATTTCTCGGCCGCAAGCTCTTTCTTCACCAATTTAGGCGCCGACACTGCCACCCCACTGTCACCATCTGCACTATCACACCAAGACTCTACCCTCGGCGCCGCTGTTCTTTGCCGAGCGCCACCCGAATCATCCCGCCGCCGCAAGCCTTACACCGCCGCCGCATATCTTGCCGCCGGTGAGTCCTTCGCGCCCTTGCGCCACCGTGGTAAGCATCGTGACTCCCACGTCCTCTTCTCTCATTTGGTACCACTCACACCACTCGCCGGAGCTCCTAACGCCGATGAGCCTCGGGCCAGAGCACCACTGGCTCTGTGCCACTACTACAAAAAGGCTAATACTAGACATCTCATCACAGACGGTTGCCCAAAACCGTCTGTATTACATGCAATCACACATAGTTTTGGTTTTGCTACCGTCTGTGTTACTGGCTGCTCTAAAACCCGTCTGTGAAGAGATAATATCACAGACGGTTCATGTTGAAAATCGTCTGTGAAGTATCACAGACGGTTCTAAACAAGAACCGTCTATGATATTGCTATGTATCATAGATGGTTTCAACAAACAACCGTTTGTGATGCTTCATATATGGTTTTAATAATGAACCGTCTGTGATATGAGACCATATCACGGACGGTTCCATTATGGAACCGTCTGTGATAAGTATCACTGACGGTTCCATAATAGAACCGACTGTGATAAGTCTCTTTATTAGTAGGAGCCTGCTAGGGTTTGCGCTCTAACTCGTCACTCCCCTCCCTACTCGAGTGACCCCATCACCGACGCCACCATGCATTTTTCGCGTCGCCGACGGTTGTGACACCACGGTTCACTGAACAAGACACTCGTACGATAAGAGTGTCTTTTTCAGTGTCACCATTGTTCCACAACTATGGTGACGCTGCGCGCCATCCCCTCTTCCTCCTCCCCGGCTACCTCTCCACCGACGATGTCGAGGTAAGACAGATCTATCACCTATTGGTTTGTGTTGTTGGTATTCATGTGAACCGAGCTCCTCCTCCCTCTCGCCGCCAGCTCCTGCACCTTCGAATCAAGCTCCCTCCTCCCTGCGTCGCCGGATCAAGCTCCTAGTCCTCCCTCGCTATGCCGCCAGCCTTGGCTCCTCCTCCCTACACCGCAGCTCCAGCTCCTCCTCCTTCTCACCATCACCACAAGGCCACCTCGGACCTCCCTCACGATTCCAACCTCTCTAGCTCTAGCTCCCACTAACGCGTAAGTCCCCTTCTTGTCTTCTTGATGTTGTTTAGTTGTTGGTTGATGTTGATGGTGATGGCAGAGAAGTACTATAAATGTGTAATACATACATGTAGAGAGAAGTAGAGAAATCATAAATATAAATGAATGCAATGATCATGCAGATGCTTGTTGGCTAGTGGCACTTGCTAGCTGTTGAACTGCTCAATGATGTTAATAGTCTTAAGCTGAAATTGAATTGATAATTAGTTCATATTAATAGTCCCTTTGCTCTGTGATGTAAACTGAGGGCTATTTGTGTATGTGTATTCTATGCGTCTTGCTTAGTTCATGTTGTGGGTTCATATTGACAAAAATGAATGGGGATGGTGGATTTGGTTAATGCTCTCTGATGGATACTGAGGGTTATTGATGATGGTTCTAGCTTTGTGCTTGGTTGGCTTACATTGGATGTGGTTTGAATGGGGCTTGGCTGCAATTAACTTTGTAGATTTGTAAAGGTTAGGCTAATTTGTAAAGCTACAATTAACATACAAATTATTTATTAATTGGTGTGTATTGTATTCAAAAACAAGACCAAATGAGTCAAAAACTACTACAACACCTCTTCACCTGTCTCTCGCCATTCATTTCACCTTTGTTTGTGTAACTGTGTTCATGCCGGTCAAGTTCTCCTATCTTGCGCCCTGTGCACGCCCTACCATTCTATTCATAATCTCTCTTCTCTATAAAGTCTGCAAGTAGTGGCTGCTTGTGCCATTAAAGAGTCGTCCACACAGCATGAGAAGGATGAGACAGTAGCCACAGGCAATTTCATCGAGCCTATGTAGGTTTGAGAAATGCGGAAATCCCAACAAGAACACCAAGGTGTTCTTGTTGGGTTTAAAGACAATTACATGCTCAAGAATGGTTGATTGTCGATAGATGATGCCACTTCCCACCGGGAATACCAAGGCCCATATCACTTTCTCAACATAGCGACGCCCAATTACCTATCGACAACATCCGTAATTGGATGTCCCGACGATCTCCTTGCATCCATACTTTTTAAACTTGCATGGGCTCAATGAAGTTGCTCTATGGCTACCGCCTCATCCTTTCATGCTACGTGACTAATTTCTAATGTGGCCGAGTGACTACAAACAATATATATATATATATATATATATATATATATATATATATATATATATGATGCCGGTTTTAATGACACAAGCACCAACGCTTGAGGCTTTATAGAGAAAAGTCACCACAGACGGTTTCAGCCACAAACCATCTGTGATAGTTGCCTATCACAAACGATTCTCAGTTAATAACCGTTTGTGATAGTATGCATCACAGACAATTTGAAAACCGTTTGTAATGACCTCGTGTCATCACTAACCCATAAACTCAGACGGCTCACGAAACCGTCTATGATGACGTTTTTGAACCGTCTGTGAAGACCTTTTCTGTAGTAGTATGCCTATACGGCACGCTGATGTGGCTGCCACCTCAAAGCCACATCATCGCCACATCAGCCCTACTACCGTGTCAGTGCCTACGTGGCACCCCGTAAGCAAATCTCAACCACTGACGTCACGCTGATGCGGTAATCCCATTTTCGTTTGGAAAATAATTCCAAAATTCGGAAAAACCCTAATTCCTTCATTTCATGTGATTTCTAAACTTCCCGGGGTTCGTTCTCCTTCATACGAACTCCAATTTTGTCGATTCAAATTTCTACATTCATATAAATTCAAAATATTGCTAACTAAACTAAAATTATTTAATTTGGAGTTCAGTTGACTCTTCATTTGAATTTTGTTTGAATTTGGCTTATTTTCGCGTATAGATTTCGATGACTTCGAAGAGTCAGATTTTGACGCCGTTTGAGAGCAACTAATTCAGCAAGGCAAGTTACATCTTTGATCATATTTGAGCCCATTATTTCAAATTATTTAAATTATGTTTTAAATTATTACTGCATGCTTATTTATATTCAGTAATTTAAATTCCTGTTTAAATTTATAGTTATGCCTAAATCCTTTGTATGACCAAAGTTGATATTTGATTCAAATATATTGTCACCCTAGATAAAACTTAGTTGATACAATAGTATGAACTAGGATCATATGAAAATATGATGCAAAGACCTGTTAGACCAAAAATGTTTGATTTAGGGAATTTCAGCCAAAAATCAAATGTTGTTTAAATTGTATCCATGGCATTGGTGTGTTATGGAAGTTTATAAACGACTTTGCAAAAATGAAATAAAATGATGGTTTGTACTTGGGAAAAATGGATGTTTGGATGGTGCATATTTATGCATGGGCTCAATCCGGGTAGGGTTGAGGCCCAGGGGTTATTTTGGAAAGTCGCCCAAGTCAATTAAGGACCGGTCTTCGAGTGTATTTTGCTAAGCCATACCGTATTACCACAAGTCTAGAATGGGATAGACTTGGTTAACTAATTTGCAACATTCCATCGTGGTCGTGTCATCCGGTTGCGTGGGTGTCTCTTATGACCTACTTCTATGTATTCCCACCTGGCGCAAGAGGGGTCTTGAACTCGGCGGGTTTCTATCCAAAGGGGGTGAATCCTTAGCGAGGCGGGACTACGGTGGGATGAAGCATTGTAAAGGCCTTGTGATAATCACTTAGTCGCACACCTAAGGAAGTGTGTGAGCGAACAGTACAAGTTGATTATCTCTTGTGGGTAAAGCCGTACAACCTCTGCAGAGTGTAAAACTATTCGAATAGCCGCGTCCGCGGTCATGGACAAGCCTAGCAAAGCTGCTTCGAGTTAGATCTTTGGTTTTTGGTTTTCAAAAGACTTTATCAACTGGTTTATCCAAATGGGAAATTGGGTAGGAAGCCATGTGATAGGAGGGTATCCTTCACCATTCTTGTGTGAATGTTATCTGACTATAAAACTGAGAATTTATAAAATGAATTTTAGTTATAGAATAACTACTTTGGAACTTAGTACAAGTATTTAAAGAAAACATTGCTTTATGCAAATTTAACCAATAAGCCTTACTTTGATATATCTTTGCATGCATTATAATCTGTTATTTGGGTGTAACTTGTGAGCACGAAAGTTGTGCTCATCCTTGCTTAATGCAAATAAATTTCAGAGGAGAAGGACTTCACTACCGGTGTGGATCTCGATGACTAGGCCGCTACCCCAGTCGATTGCCTGTGGCAGATCAGCTGGACTCCACTACTTCTTCATCTTCCGCTATGTTTCTTTATTGTTGGCTTGTAGGCCTTTCTTGTAATAAATTCTATTGATTATTAATAAAATTGTGCGATTTATGGACGATACCATATCTGTTTACTATGTGAACTAGCTACTGATTATGGGACTAGTTCAGAAATACACAGAGGATTTGGGGGGTTACTCTCGGGTCCGATAGAAGTGGTATCAGAGCCATATCGATTGTAGGTCATGACCTAGTTAGAATGGTCGTTAGTTGAAAAAACTTCAAAAACTTATTTTATATAACAAGAAAAATAATTTGTTCTTTCCTCATCTTGGTCATCTATCTATAGCTTCTTCATGGCAATTGTTTCTTACCTAATTCTCTCTTCACCATTTTATAATGTAAATGGATCCTCTTTCCCTTGAAAAATTTCTATAGATGGTCAACATGTTTCCTACCAATACGTTCAAGACCACAAGGCATGAAGCTGTCATGAGAGTATCGTCATACAAGAATCATCAAGACCACGAGCAAAAGATGCGATGTTAGCCAAGCCATATAGTCTAAGTTTGCCAGGACTCATTCTGTGTATTGAGTCATTTCATCGATTATGAGTCTCGATCGATAGAACGTTGTATAAAACTATTAAAGTTTTTCTGGAAAGCTTTTGAGTTGGTTCTTTTGTTTGGGGATGTTGTTTCACTCTATCCCCTTAGTTCTTCTTAATTGTCTCTTCCCTATCCTTTGTCTCCTTTCATAAATCTTTGGAATAACCGACAGATGGTGAACACTCGTCGCTCGGGAAGTGGAACCAACCAAGACAACAATGATGTCCCTGGAAATGAAAGTACCCCAATCAATGGACCAAAATGGCAACAGATGATGGACAATCAAAACCGTCTAATTGAACTGCTTTCTCAGTCTATCAACAACAATCAAGCCCAGACAAGCTAAAGCTTTCCTAGCTCCACCTCCACCACCCCAAAGGACTAGCATGTCAGAATTTATGAGGATGCATCCACCAACTTTCTCAAGCAGCACAGAGCCCATGGATGCAGATGATTGGCTCCGGGCGATTGGTAAGAAGTTGGACATTGCTTAGTGCACCGACCGTGAGAGGGTGTTGTTCGTTTCGCACCAACTCATGGGGCCAGCTTCCAAATGGTGGGACAACTATAGCCTAGCTAGCAATGATGATCAAACCATCACCTGGAATGAATTTGTGCAAGCTTTGCGTCGTGCACATATTCCATCCGACATGATGACCCTCAAGAAGAAGGAGTTTCACTCACTACGCCAAGGCAACCTCTCAGTGAACGAGTACCTCCACAAGTTCAATCAACTGGTATGCTATACACCGGAAGACGTTGCAAAAGATGAAGACAAGCAAGAAAGATTCCTTGAAGGACTCGATGATGATATGTCCGTACAACTGATTTCTCAGGATTATTCTGATTTTCAGTAGCTGGTTAACAAGGCGATTCGTTAAGAAGGCAAGCACCAAGAGATGGAGAACCACAAGAGAAGAATGACTGCACAGAAGTTCAACCCCAGAGGTTTTCCTAAAGCTAGAGGGACTTCATCGCATCAAGTCAGATTCCAGCCAACAACTTCAACTGAAGCACCTGCAATAAACAACCCAGACAACTTGAAGTCTTCCAAAACACCTAAAGATGGCCAGCCACCAAAGGACCCATCCTATGTTGTAGGCATCACGTGCTTCCACTGCCATGAGATAGGACATTATGCCAATAAATGTCAAAAGAAGCAGCAGGCAGCAAATCCATCCAACTCTGAAGTTCCAAAAGTCAACACCATGCAAGCAAACAGGAAGTCGCAGAATTCTGGAAAAGGACGTCTGTACAACATCACCGCTTAGGCCCTGGCCGATGAGGAGCAGAATGCAGACAACGACAACTCCAGTTAAAGAACTCAGATCCCCAAATTTCTTTCTAGCCTCTTCAATCTCGTGGACAAGGTTCCTTTTTATAGGGTAGTTTGTAACATCCCAAAGTTCTCATACTAAAATAAAATTAATAAAGTTATTATTTTATTGGATTTTCTGAAATTTGAAAGAGTTTTATTGCTTTTCTTGAACTTCTAAAGTTTTAAAAGTCAAAAATAAAATTTATTGAAGTTTTATTTGATTTAAATTGAAAAATAAAATTTAATTAATTTCTAGAATTTTCTCGAATTTTAAAAACTCTTCCCTAATTATTTTAAAGGCAAAATAAATTTATTTGCAAAAATTATTACCAATTTTAAGTTGGAAATATTTTATTTAAGTCCAAAATAACTCTAGGAATTTCTGTGAATTTTTCTAGAATTTTTGGATTTTATTTACTATTTCATACAGCCTAAATGATTTAATTGAATTATATTAATTAGCAAATCAAATCAAAATCTCTAACCCATTTTAATAAAACCATCCTGCCCATTTCTCCTTCCCCGCCTTCGCCCGAGCCACCTCTCTCTCCTCTCACCTCCCTGCCCCACTGCTAGCCACCACCACTACTACCATGGGCCCGTGCCTCCTTCTTCTTCCCCGATCCTTTCTTCTTTCTCACGCGCCCGAGCCGCCGCCATTAGCGCCCAAAGGAGCTCACCCCATCGTGATTTTCACACCCATTTCTCGTGTGAAGGTGCACGTTCAATCCAGCCAAGATCATGCCGCCTCTCTCGCCGCTTTCCTCCCACGCACGAATCACCGAATCGCAGAACGCCACGACCCGCTGGCTTGATCTCCTCCCGCCCCTATAAAGGGAGCACTGCGCGCAATACTCCACACACCATTTCTCAATCCTCGCCCTCTCCCCTCTTAGTTTGGCCATATTTCGCTTTTCAAATTTCTCGACCGCAAGCTCTTTCTTCACCAATTCCAGTACTGACACCGCCGCCCCATCGTCGCCATCTGCACCATCAGCACCACCACACCAAGACTTCTACCTATGCTGCTGCGTTTCGCCGAGCGCCACCAACCATCTCGCCGCGAAGTTCGACACCGCCGCCCCATATCTCCTCGCCGCTGGCGAGTCCTTCGCGCCCTTGCGCCACCACGGTAACCATCATGACCCCCATGTCCTCCTGTCTCATTCGGTACCACTCACACCCCTTGCCGGAGCTCCTAACACTGGCGAGCCTCGGGCCGGAGCACCACCGGCTCCGTGCCTACGTGGCATGCTGATGTGGTTGCCACCTCGGAGCCACATCATTGCCACATCAGCCCTAGTGCCGCGTCAGCGCCTACGTGGCACCCCGTAAGCAAATCTCGGCCGCTAACGTCACACTGACGCGGTAATCCCATTTTCCTTTGGAAAAATAATTCCAAAATTCGGAAAACCCTAATTCCTTCATTTCATGTGATTTCTAAACTTCCCAAGGCTCGTTCTCCTTCATACGAACTCCGATTTCATCGATTCAAATTTCTAAATTCATATAAATTCAAGATCTAGCTAACTAAACTGAGATTATTTAATTTCAATTTAATTTGAATCATTATTTGAATTTTGTTTGAATTTGGCTTATTTTTGCATATAGATTTTGACGACTTCGGAGAGTCAGATTTCGATGCCGTTTGAGAGCAAATAATTGAGTAATGCAAGTTACATCTTTGATCATATTTGAACCTATTATTTCAAATTATTTAAATTATATTTTAAATTATTACTGCATGCTTATTTATATTCAGTAATTTAAATTCTTGTTTAAATTTCTAGTTATGCCTAAATCCTTTGTATGGCCAAAGTTGATATTTAAATCAAATATATTGTCACCCTAGATAAAACCTAGTTGATACACTAGTATGAACTAGGATCATATGAAAATATGATGCAAAGACCTGCTTAGACCAACGTGGCGTAATATTGTGTCAGAGATCAATGGCATTCCGAGGGAGTACGTGTCGGGCTTGTGAGGTTCCTTAATCTTGTTTGATTTGGCCTTAGTGCCTCACGTGCTATTTTTCTTCCTAGAAGATGACTCGACACTCTTTTCTTGTTTCTTGCGTGTCGTCTCCACGTAAGTCGACACGAGGCCTTCAAGCGGGGTTGAGGTGGAGTCATCGAGGGTACTGTTGGAGAGGCATGGTCGCCGTGGAGATCGCCACTACTACAGAAGCCACATCACGTATGGTTCAGAATCAGTTATCACGCATTTGCCAACCGCCTATGTTTGTTGGTCTGTGATAACAGATATTATCACAGACGGTAAAAACCGCTCAGGATATTTAATATCATGCACGGTTTTACTAAAAACCATTCAGGAAGGCTAGTATCACGCATAGCTTTGACTAAAACCGCTCAGGATCCGAGAATATCACGCATTTGGTTCTAAATAAAACCGCTCGTGATTTGTGAATATCACAGACGGCTTTTATTTAGAACCGCTCAGATATGCGCAGATCACGACGGTTTGTTTTGATAACCGTCAGGATATTTCGTATCACGACGGTTTTCAGAGAAACCATCTGTGATATTTTGCCTTCGCTGCACGTTTTAACAAAAACCCTCTGTGATAGCTCATTTCGACCACCATTTTGTTGCTTTGGCTAGCCTCAGAATTGCTAGCCATGCCCTCTCAAAACAAGCATGCAAAAAACAGATTCAAGCATGCACAAAAACAGATTCATTAGAGATAATCAATTGTTGACAACTCAAAGTGATCATTACTCAAAATAAATTACAAAAGATCGATTTGTTCAAGTATTGTCGCTATAATTACAACCGATTACAATTGTTTACGCGAGAGGTGTCAAGGGTGATGTTTCTCTTGGCGACGGAGTGAAACTCTCCATTGTCGTTAATGATTTCGTGTTGATAAATGTGCGTAGCTTCCTCAATGTCCTTGATCTCTTCCGCAACGAGTGAATCACATTGTAAATCCAAGACCTGCCGCTACCAATTAATAGTAAAGTGGTAAGCTATATATATTTAAATTTATAATTAGGAAATAATTATTTCGAGATTGACAAACCTCGTGATCCTTCTTCCTAGCTCTAAGGATTAGCCGATATGATAGCAGCACGAGATTGCACATAACTCATCATCTTTTTGTCAAGTAATCGCAAAATAGAATTACATATATAGGTATAGTCATTTCGAGACGCTTATTATGAAGTATAAGTATGATATAGGATTATCGTGTTGTAGCGCTGCATCGAAAATCCATCATGTGTGTTAGTTACGCTTTTTCCATCAGATATTCCTTTGTTGGCAACATAATTGATGAACGACCCACATGATTCAAAAAGTTATCCTCGCCATTTCAAACTAATGAAGACTACAATAGAGTTATGTAAGGAGGAAATGAGCATACCTCTTGAGTATTCCTCTTAGAATGTCAAGTCGTGCTTGTTGCGTTTAGGGAATCAAGGTATATCACATGGTTCCTCTTGGGTATAATAACTAAAAGGATCCAAAGGTACCTACTCATGTATGTCGCTATAGTCATTAAACCTAAGTTCGTGTCACAGATAAAGTACAAATAAAATTTGTATAGAAAGTAGTGACACTTACCCCGGGTTGTAGGGCACCACTATGTACTTCATGTTCGTCTCTGACGAAGCAATGACCTCGTTATGTATTTCTCGAATGAGGATCTAGTCTTGTTGGATGGTTTGCAACGATACCACATGTGGGTCGAGGAAACCCACCGTTCTTTCCATTCCCGGACATTTTTCAAAGATGTATCTATACATAAGCAATGAGTTGTGATATTTATCGGATTACATGAATGTAGAACTTGATTGTACGCACTTACAAAGGTCCAACATCGAGAAGCGAGACGCCGAGGCCAACGAGGTTGAATAGTTCATATAAGTCGTTGAAGCCCACGACTAAGTACCTCGTCCCGCTGAAGAAATGCTTGTCCTCAGATCCGACGGTGATTCCAAAGATCGCAACCCTTCTTTTGGGTCTTGTCCAAGTACTGCATGCAAAGCCCGACAAGCAAATCCAACAGGCATTAATACCGCACGGAGCACAACAATTTTCCGATGATGTAGTTCCCGGTATCGCGGACTTCCCGGACTTCCGGACATGGGAGGCGCTTTAACGCTCGTTGATTTCGATTTGGCCTTAGCGACAAGCGGCGTTTTTTGTGAGACGACTCGAACCGATACGCCAAGACGCTTTTGTCGTTCCTTCTGTCTTCTCCACGGAATCAAGAGGTAGCCTTCTCGAGGCTAAACATGAGGTGGAGTCATCGAGGGTCCCGCTGGAGAGGAATGGTCGTGTCCGTGATCAAGCACCGCGCTGGGTCTGTATGGCGTCCTTCTTGGGCCATCGGATAAAAGAGAGGACGGCATCCCCTAGTGTTGTGATCTTCGTCGGGCAAATCTTCGCGGACGGCTCGAAATTGACATGTACCATATCCACCGACCTCGGCGTAACAGGCGCCACCGGGCACCGTGTCGCGACCGCCTCTTCCTCATATGGATACGCCATCCCCGCGCCAAATTTCAATACAAAGGGACCCATCCATCCTCACTTGAGCTTACAGGCGCTTCGGCCCTACAAAACGACACGCAATTAGCTAAGGCGCCCTATAGGTCTATCTTTGGTGCATTCCATAGATGTACGCTACCTTGATGTCGCTTATCGTAATCGGACGCCGCCATGTTCACAATTATGCGCGACGCGACGCCATCTCGACGCCGAGGAGGATCGCCCCGAATTAGCGGGGCGCTTATGCATCACCGCTCATGAGTATATCCATTTGACTCGCAATGCTGCCATCTCGCATTTCTGAAATTGGTTAGTAATCATCTGCACTAACCGGTTGTCGTGTTCGCCTTGGATCTCTTCCTAGTCCGACACGTAGTAGTCGCCCGCGAATCCATGACTCCAAGGTACGTTAACCCCAAGGCTCGCATGCGCACTGGTGCTCTTGTTTCCCAAGGTCAGAGATAGTATATCCTTCTCCCCGCTCGCATGGAAGGAGCCTTGGGAAGCTTGGGCACCAAGTCATGCCGCAAGAGGTCATCACGCTATTATAGGCACTATGAAGTTATGGACTTATTAACAACTTAGTAGTTCGACATATTTACCACACGCTGGGACACTTCCGGTCTCGCCGGGTTTGTGAAGGAGATGCTGCCCAAGATGAGACTTGTGCCTCGCTTAACCGATTAGGGAACGCTGGTCTGTGACATCGTGAAACGGGTTCTCCTTCTCCGCCCATTCTCAGATTTACCCGCTGCACCAAAGTGCCGAGTCCAGGCGGGTGAGTGTTTCATGTCCGAGAGCTTTGTGCGCCGTGACTATGCTCCTTAAATTCGCCGCTGCTTTCATAGCCACAAAGGTGTCCGATACTTCCGTGTCAAGAATCTATATCGCTGAAGGCGGCGCCTAACCCGTGTTCACGCATTTCGTGACAAGAATGCTCTTGAAGGTCCTCCACGATTTACCCATCGTGAGCATTGCCGTCCGCCGCACGCGCGCCACATGTGCTTCGAATAGTGAACTTCTCTCGAAAGTTCTGGCCCACAAAGCCGCCTTTTCGCTTTTCGTCAGTCCTTCCACCTTGGTGTGGTGATGAGGACCTGCTCCTTACAAGTATCCCGCAGATGGTCCGAATCTCGCCACGATCTCTTGGGACTCAGAGGGACCCCAAAGTCACCGACCGTGATGACCACCTACCAGAGGCATTTTCGATTGTCCTCTCGCCATCTCGCCTGTCATTATCGCCGACGGTGACGGCGGCCTCGCTTCGCGCCTCTTCCATCTCATGGGTCGGTGTTGGCGGCCTCGCCGGCGCGCTTCTTCCATCTCATGGGCGGCTTGGTGATTTGGCCGGCGAAGATGGTCTCGCCATCTCGCTTACTTGCTCTCGTGAAGAAGTACAAGAGGTTGACTATAGATATCAAGATGGCAAATGAAAAGTTGAATGAGCTCATATGCACTACTAACATTCCAAAGATAAATATGAAACAATTAATCTCGTGAAGAAGTACAGAGGTTGACTATAGAGATCAAGATGGCAAATGAAAAGTTGAATGAGCTCATACATGCACTACTAACATTCCTTAATGCACGAGCTTCTATTCTAACACTCCTAACACTCCTTAATCCACTAGCTTCTCTTGTGATCTTTGTATAGATAGAAACTAGTGATATAAATCTTTTGTTCGCCTATCTTTGCTCGAAGTTTACTTATCGAGCTCCTCGACACACTAGAGTACCATCCGCCTCATGCCGTGGAGGATTGGCATGAAGCAAAGGTACACTCAAGTGTGTCAGATCGATTTAAGAAAATGCTAAGCAAAGGTTTAATGCTTCATGTACGTAAGACTAGCCTTTAATGAAGACATAGAACTAGAATCAAGTAAAATGATCGACAAGGAAATGCTACAAAGGTTTAATCCCAACATAGAAACAAAATAGAATCAAGTAAAACTTTCTTTTGGATTGTTGTAAAAATGCGCTTTAGCAAAATTTTAGAATTAATCCCAACAAAATTAATTAGCATTAAAGCATAATTCCTAAAGAATTTAACACTCCTTAATCCACCAAATTTCTAAGGAAATGCGAGGAATCATGCATTTTGTTCTTAATAAGAACCGTCTCGATTAAACTCTCACCAATAAAAGGTCTAGAGATTAACAAAGGCATAGACACTATTCCAACATATTGATTGATGATATTATGTGCTCTCGTATGAGAGTAGCTAAAGAACAAGTCTTTGCCATCTCAATCCTATTGTCTATACTCTTCATTAAATGAATATGATAATATAAATTCAAACTATGAGCTCTAAACAATACTTTGCTTAATCACAAATGATCTCAATCGTTAATCTAAAACAGATTAAACTTCTAGTCAAACAGAGGTTGACTACAGAGATCAAGATGGCAAATGAAAAGTTGAATGAGCTCATACAGACTACTAGAAGAATCACAAACTAGTCAATACAACTCGATCAATTTGCAATAGAACTATGAGCTCAACCGAAAGTAACCAATTAACAATACATCATATTGACAAGAGTAAGTAATACAATAGAGCTCAAGTATGAACTAACTATCACATTCAATCTCAAAGATAAGATAGTGTTCATCACAAGAGCATGTCAACAAAGCCCACTAATCAATTTGTAATATCTTCAGATAGACTCGTAAATCGTAACTAATACGTATCAAGGTATCAACTAGCATCGCAAATATATATATATATATATATATATATATATATATATATATATATATATATATATATATATATATGCAAAGATCAACCGAATCGCCACAGAGGAGCAATACTCACGAGAGGATGCCGCACAAGAACTCTCTTGCATGTATTAATTATTCCAACATATTAATTGATGATATTATGTGCTCTCGTATGAGAGTAGCTAAAGAACAAGTCTTTGCCATCTCAATCCTATTGTCTATACTCTTCATTAAATGAATATGATAATATAAATTCAAACTATGAGCTCTAAACAATACTTTGCTTAATCACAAATGATCTCAACTGTTAACTAAAAACAGATTAAACTTCCAACAAACAGAGGTTGACTACAGAGATCAAGATGGCAAATGAAAAGTTGAATGAGCTCATACAGCACTACTAGAAGAATCACAAACTAGTCAATACAACCGATCAATTTGCAATAGAACTATGAGCTCAACCGAAAGTAACCAATTAACAAAGACAACATATTGACAAGAGTAAGTAATACAATAGAGCTCAAGTATGAACTAACTATCACATTCAATCTCAAGATATGACAGTAGTTCATCACAGAAAGCATGTCAACAAAGCCCAATCGATCAATTTGCAATGTAACTATGAGCTCAACCGAAGTAACCAATTAATAAAGACATGTTGACAAAGAAGTAATACAATAGAGCTCAATTATGAACTAACTATCATATTCAATCTCAAGATAAGACGTAGTTCATCACAGAGCATGTCAACAAAGCCCACCGATCAATTTGCAATGTAACTATGAGCTCAACCGAAAGTAACCAATTAACAAAGACATATTGACAAGAGTAAGTAATTCAATAGAGCTCAAGTATGAACTAACTATCACATTCAATCTCAAGATAAGACAGAGTTCATCATAGAGCATGTCAACAAAGCCCCTAATCAATTTGTTATCGGCATCGCAAATATATATATATATATATATATATGCAAAGATCAACCGAATCGCCACAGAGGAGCAATACTCACAGAGAGGATGCCGACAAGAACTCACGCATTGCAAGGAGGAGGCTGGGCAGGGGAGGAGGCTGGCGCGGGAGGAGGGAGGTGGGGAGGAGGATGGCGCAGGAGAAGGCCGGTGCAGAGGAGGAGGCCGACACGGGGAGGAGGACGGCGGCATTGAGGTCGGAGGCGCCAATGTCGGGGGCGGCGACACGGGGAGGGGGACGGCGGCGTCGAGGTCGAAGGCGGCGACGTTGGGACTTACGGCCGGGGAGGTGAACGGGCGCCGAGGTCGGGGCGGCGCACCGAGGTCAAAGGCGCCGAGGTCGGGGCGCCGAGGTCGGGTCATGCGGCAGAGGTTTGGGCGCCAATGTCGAAGTATAGCTACGAGGTCGAGTCGGCGGTGAAGGCGAGCCCTAAACCCTAGAGGAAGCGAACGAAGCGAGAGCGTAAGGCGCGAGAGGAAGTGAGAAGTGAGAGGAAAACCCTAGCGCTTCGCCTTTATAAAGTATATCATGCTTTGTAATAAGATCCGCTCAGGATATTATCACTGACGGTTCTATTCTACAACCGTCTCAGATATATCACTGCACGGTTCTATTACAAACCGCTCAGGATATTATCATGCATTTGTTGTATTATAAAACCGCTCAGATAGCCAAAACTCGATGATAATTTATGATATCCCGACAAAACATAGTGAACTCCGTGAGACATAAATATCATGACAAAACATAGTGAACTCCGTGAGACAAGTATGATGACAATTATGACAAGTCCATATATATGAATTCTAACTCGTGACAAGTATGATGACAAGTCCATCACAAGTTCATAACACATTTGACTTCATAATTTCATATATAATTCAACTCAACTCCAAATCAAGTGAAACCAATTTTGATACTCCACATTACAATGTACGCCCACACATTGACATCAATATCAAATATGACAAGTCCATAACAAGTTCATAACACATTTGACTTCAAAATTTCATATCTAATTCAACTCAACTCCAAATCAAGTGAAACCAATTTTGATATCCACATTACAATGTACGCCCACATTGACATCAATATCAAATATGACAAGTCCATAACACATCAACACATGACAATTTCACGCTAACATCAAAATATATGAGAGATTACAAGTCCATAACACATGATGTTATGGAATAAATTAATTACATTGGAGTAAATTTTAATTAAGATATAGGCTTCGTGATGATCGACGCGATATAGCTAGCTTCTCACCGGGTTCTTCCTCGAGCATAATGCCGCTTCCAAAGGAGGCAACTCGTCAAATTGATTGTATTCTTCCTCGCCCACTACATTCTCAACTCCGACAATCCTCCTTTTTCCATGAAGAACTACGTGGCGCTTCTTATTTGCCGGGTCGGTTACATAGAAGACTTGAACAACTTGGTTAGCCAAGACGAATGGTTCGCCTTTGTATCCGACATCGCTCGAGGTCCACGGTAGTGACACCGCATTTGTGTCGACCTTCACCGTGGGAGATGGACCCAACGGCACCAAATAGGGGATCTTGGAAAGCACGAGTCCAGCTCCCATATCTCCTCTATTTGCCCATAGTAGGAGCCTCATCCCATCGGTATCAATGCATCTATGAGGACACCGCTGCTCGATTGTGCTCTTCCTATCCCGAAATGCCAGATAAAATGTGTACCCATTTATGTCGATCCTTGCTATGCACAATTGTAAATTGTGGCCCTCATGCCAACCATAGCAACAGATCATCACTTGATGACCTCCCAAAGATTCGAGACCTTTAACCATTCGTTGAACCGATTGTTGTGTTTTGTGATCCAAACCTCCGACCGGTCTGGATTCTGCTGGCGCACTATGTCTTTATGCTCGCCGATGTACGGGACACTTGGTCATGCGCTGCAAGACCATGAAATGGGCTTGAGCGCACGATCCAGATCGGGAGTTATTGATTTCTTCCGATGGTCCCGATATCATCCAGCTTCCCTCATGGCGTAGATAGAGGCACACCCATCGGTTCCACTCCGAGCCATGTAGTCGACGCAGAACTCAATGACCTCTTCGGTTGCATAACCTTCGATGATGCCGTTCGGCCAAGATCGATTCTCAGACGTAGGACTTGAGAATTCCCATGTACCTCTCTAACGGCACAGATGACGAAGAACACAGGTCAAGATATCTTTATCTCTCTCACAAGGTGAACAATGAGATGGACCATGATATCAAAAATGATGGAGGGACATACATCTCAAGATGACATAGAGTGGTCACCACCTCGCCTCAGAGAGCATCTAGTCCTTATGTTCATATCAACCAAGTCACGCCGCATGCTAACACAACTCTTGTTTTGCCACTAATGTTTAGCAAGAGACCAATCAAGCTTATCACATACATTCTTCTCTACGCATGACGTTGATGCAAAGGGCGAACTTCTAAGTGCTCCCAATAAGACAAGTCCCAAAAATTGACCGCTTCTTCCAGATGTTCTTCTCACGGTTCTTAATTTACGCCCCTTCCCAAGCACAACATCGATATCCTTAACCATATCATAGACCTCTTTCCTCTAAAAGCCCTTGAGCTGAATCGCTCTCCTTATTTCCGTCAATTGTTTTTTCATCTTGCGTATGGGTGACTCTCGAAGGAACCTACGGTGACGATATACACGCTTTATGGAGTTGTTCAGCCATACACTCTCTAGCATCTAAGCAAAGGCGACAAAGCTTTGGCTCCTTTTGTACCGGGTCTTATAGGTTACCAAGGGCGTAAAAATCATTGATGGTGCGTAACAACATGGCGCGTGAAAGTGAAGTTCTCTCGCTTGTACGATCCCATACTTGTACCCCTTCGCTCCACAAAGGTCACAAGATCTTCCAAAGAATGGTGCTAGGTACACATCAATATCATTCCCTGTGTTGCTTCGCCCTTGATAAGTCGTGACATCAAAATGTACTTCCGCTTCATACACGTACCAAGGAGGAAGGTTGTACATACATAGATTCACGGCCAAAGCAGGTCGGCCGCTTCATGTTACCGAAAGGATTCATTCCATCCAGACTCAACCCTAACCTTATGTTCCTGTCAAGATCAACTCTTGAAGTCTGATAGAAGTTTTCCATCGGGCGTAATCAAGAAGGTGTCTTAGCTTTCCATCTCTTACGCCTCTAAGTGCCAACGCAGCAATCTTGCCTCCTTTTGGTTCGCAATAAATGCTTCAAACGTGGGATCACAGAAAATACAACAACATCTTAGCAGGAGGTCCTTGCTTCACCTTAGCAAGATTCTCGACGCTTGTATCGGATGCTTTGCATACGGACATACATGCATGTTCCAGATACTTTTACTAGAGAGGATAGAATCGCTCAACATGCATGTATTCTTTCTACTTCCATTCCCAATGGACAAATAACCTTCTTTGCTTGATAGGTGGTGCCGGCAACACGCTTCTCCTAAGGATGTCCGCTAGAGACCTAACAACGCCGTGAAACTCTTATCTGACCAACCATTGCTTGCCTTCAATTTCAGCAGCTCAAGCATCGTTGACAACCTTGTATATTCCGACTTGCAACCGTGGAACAAAGGTCTCACCGAGTCCTCCCTTAAGCCCTCGAATTTACAAAACTCTCTCATCAGAAGTTCTCTTCAGACGACGATAGCATCCGATCCAGATTGTCATCGTAGACCTATCCTCATCAAAAGCAAGATACCCACATCCGCATATCGTTGACTTCTTCGGCGATGCCATTATTACTAACTTCATGTGTAATAATCGCTTTTCACCGTGATCGGTCCAACATGTATACCCTTTTTGAAACCCTTCAATCAAGTGCGCTTCTATTTGCGCCGTTGTTAAACATCTTCAGACACGCAATCAATGCATGGACAAGACATAAAATTTATCCCTTCTTCAACATATCCCGCCGTCGGCTCTTCTAAAAGCAACCATGCCATTAATGTACTCTTGACTCACACGGTTCACACAGACATCCAGCCGATCCATCTACACTACGCATGTAACAAATTAGTGTCAAAATTGATTAGCGATTAATTTATAGCAAAAATAAAGGGTTATAGATCGTTACCCTGAGCTCATGAAGAAAATACGATTCCTCTCCTTTCCTTCTCCTCTCTAAGGTGGCGAATGGGGAGGAGGCGACGGTGTTGGAGGCGTTAGGGCAAGGGTCCAACCTTCTCCACTCTAAGTCAAGAACGGATAATTATTGATTATCTCGCATGATGGTTGATTAGATACGAGACAAAAGACAAGAGGAAGATCCTAATAACTAGCAGTTATTCCGCGATTGCGCTGGGTATCCGCTTTTGATATAATTGAAACAATAAACCACCGTGATGACGCTTTCTTCATGGATATAAATGGAGGAAATATAAAATAGATCATTGCACATGTGACTTATCTTGGTGTGTCATAAATTCTTCTTTTTAACTGTTCTAGAAAACTACTCATGAAATTAGTTCGATTAAGACTTTCACTTCTTTGCACGCACTTACTGCTTTTGTCTCATCGCTGCACAAAGGAATTACACCAGATTAATTAAAGGCTACATGTTTTGCTTTTCATTTTCTCGAATTAGGTCCATCAAATTGAGAGCTAGATGTACGCTTTTGCCTTTTCCCATCAAGTAGTATTAATTGAAACTTAAACCCTATGCTTCCGATTAAGGAATACAACAAAGAAAAACAAAACATTAGGGTCTATGTACAGAGTAGCAAAATAAGGGAAATTCACTAATCAATAGAGTGGATAAAGGATAATCAAGATACTTCATCTGCTTAATTAGAGGAGGAGCCGCAGTTGGAGGAGCTAGGGCAGAAAGTGGCTCGCACTGGGGAGGAAGCTAGCTAGCAGATCTAAGTGGAGCCCAGCAATAGGGGCTTGCTTGATTATACAAACACAAGGCAGTAGGCAAAGGGCAGAGGCACAAAGCAAGCAAGGCGGCAAGCAGCAGGGATGTGTCGCTACCAATTTATACCCAAGCAGGATATCATGATGGTTCTAATAAAACCGCTCAGATAATTGTTATCACAGCACGGCTTCGCTCGAACCGTTTATATATTATCACGCTGCATTTGCTTCACTAAAACCGCTCTGTGATATCTTCACAATCGCTGCATTTGCCGTTATTAAGAATCGCTCAGGATATTAGATGCATGCTTCTATAATAGAACCGCTCGTGATTGGGATTATCACGCACGGTTTGTGAATAGAACTGCTCGTAATATCACGCACGGTTCTATTTACAAACCGCCTATGATAGATGACTATCGCAGACGGTTCTAAAAATACCATCTGTGATAGGCTTCCCGCCACCCGCAGTTCAAGCATATTAATACGACGGCCCAAAGGAACCGCCCGTGATGGGGCGTCTACTATAGGCTATTTTGTAGTAGTGCGTGGCACTGCAGGGTCAAGGGCGATGTCCCTCTTGGGCCACTGGACATAAGTCTGCAAGGTATCTCCTAGTGTTATGATCTCTTCGTTCGGGGGCTTTTCCAGCGGGACGACCATCAAATTATCATGTACCATGTCCACCTGGACCTTGGCTAACCCTGCGCCAGCTGGGCACTGTGCACCACTATCCCTTCCTCGCATGGATACACCACCCCCCACCTAGCCTCAACAGAAATGGACCCAACCAGCCTCACTTGGACCCAACAGGGTGGGCACCTACAAAACGATACACAATTAGCTAAGGCATCTTACAGGTATATCTTTCGAGCATTCCAGATATGTATATTACCTGGATGAGGTCGATAGGTAATTGGACGTCACCAAGTTCAAAAAGTGAAGGCGTGGACGCGACGCTACTCTGACGTTGAGGGGGACTAGCTCCCAAAATCACAGGGGCAGCTTGCGACTGGCTGATGAGTTGATTCATTTGTTCCTGTAATGATGTTATCTATCCTTGAAATTGTGCACTAATCTACGCAATGATCTCCTCTTTCAACTGTTCCTCACGTTCAGCCTTAGATCTCTTCCGACTCCTATACACCTCGGAGTCGTGGGAATCCATCCTCGGTTACGTGAAACCACAAGGCCTCACATGCACCTGTGCTCCTTGTTTCCTGTACGCCGTGGATAGTATATCCTTCTCCCTCATCGCTTGAAGGAGTCTTGGGAAGATTGGGCACTCAATGTTTGCTACAAGAGGCCATCATGTTATTTTAAACCCTACGAAGTTATGGACTTATTAACATCTAGGTAGTTTGACATATCTTACCAAGCATTGGGACACTGCCTCCTATTCTGAGTTTTTGAAAGTGATGGCGCCCGACGACGTGATTGTGGCCTCTCTCTTAACCATGCATTGGTGTGCTCGTTTGTGATCTCGGCAAATGGCGGGGAGACCTGCGACTGGATTGCCACATTATCCTCACTCATCCATACCGAGTGTTGGCCCGCGTACCCAGCGGTGCCAATTCTGTGGGGTGAATGTTTTTGCCTAGATAGACTTGTGTGCCGCACTTTGCTGTTGAAAATTAGCCCGTCGTCTTCATCCGCACAAAGGCATCCCATGTATCCGAAGACATGAAACTATACTTCGTGTAGGGCATCCGATCCTTGTTCACGTACTCCGTGACAAGCTTGCTCTTGAAGGTCTTCCAAGCGTGTCCCATCGAGAGGAACGCTTGTCTTCGCATGGGATCGGAGAATTCTGCTGGGATATTGAACGACGTAGTAATTTTAGTCCACAATTGCGCTTTCTCTACGGCCGTTAGATCCTTCTATTTATGTGTGGTGATCGGGACTTGTTCCCTTCCAAGTATATACCGTAGGTGGTACGGAATGCTGCCGCTACTTTCTCGAGTAGCAGAGGGAACCCAAACGTACTGACGGCCATGATGGTCATTAGGCCCATTGGCATTTTTGATATTCCTTTGGCATGTCACTTAGGTACCACTTTGTTCGGAGATCCAGACACAATCGGTGACGTCGATGACAGCGGGGAAGATGGTGCGGATGCCATCTCGCAAGATTAACAAATCAGTATTGCATCAATAAATGATATTACTATAAGATCAACAAATCAGTACTGCATCAATCAGGATAAAATGCTCAAAAGATAGAAGTTCACAACAAAATAAATAATCAATTGAGAATTCACTGTCAATATTTCAATTGAACCAACTAGACAATATTTCAATTGATAGGAATATAAACAATGGCAGAATAATAATCGCAGTGAACAAAAGCTACCAACAGAATGGAGCAAAATGACCAGACGTCATCAACATAGTGAAACAGAGGGATCTGATGAGCATGAATAACATGACACAATATTAGAGAATCCAAAGCGATGAACTCGTACCTCCCACAACATTACTAAGCAATATCTCCCAGTGCTAGAGTCAATCAAATCAGCATAATTTGAAACTTTTACTAGCACAATCCAAAGCGGTCAGCTCATACCTTGACGAGAGGCATGGACAAAGAGGGAGTCGAGGTTGGGGGTCGCAGAGGGAGGACGCCGGTGCAGGGAGAGAGGAGGCTCGGGGATGACGGCAGTGTAGGGGAGGTCGATGGTGCGGAGAGAGGAGGCTCAGGGATGACATAGGGGAGGTCGACGGCGCAGAGAGAGGAGGCTAGGGGATGATGGCGGAGTAGGGGAGGTCGACGATGCGGAGAGAGGAGGCTAGGGGATGACGATGTAGGGGAGGACGATGGCACGGAGAGGGGAGGCTTGGGAGGAACACAGGAAGTAAGGGTGCTAGGGAGGCGGACCGAAGAGTGAGCTTTGAGGACTGAGGAGTAAGGATGCAAACCCTAGCAGGGCCCTACTTAAAAAAGAATATCGCAGACGGTTCTATTATATAACTATCTATGATATGTAATATCACAGACGGTTCTATTATATAACTGTCTATGATATGTAATATCACAGATGGTTCTCTTAAAGAACCGTCTATGATAAGTGAATATCACATACGATTATTTTCCAGGACCGTCTGTGATAATCAAGCATATCACAGATGGTTCTATTCGAGGACCGTCTATGATAATCGAGAATATCAGAGATGGTTCTATTTTACTAACCGTGTGTGATAACTATCACATACAGTTTTATTATGGAGTCATCTGTGATGTTGGGGGAAATTTTTGGATGCATGCGCGGGAGGGTGCGCGGTGCGGGAGGCAAAGTATTTTGGCACGTCGTTATCACAGATGGTTTATTCCACTAAACTGCTTGTGATAGTTCCTTCTGTTATTTAAAAAATATTCTATTTTTAGGCTAGCCTCAGGAAATGCTAGCCATGCCCTCTGAAAACAAGAAAGCAGCTAATACAACCATAGATGGAATGATTTCTTAATTAGTGAATCAATTATAATGAAATAATTCCTTAATTACATGCCGAGTTTGTTAATTACAATGGAACAATTTTCCAAACAGGTGTCACCGTCTGGGATCATTCCACTTGTTATTTTGTTTTAAAATATAGCCCTTCACGATAATCGATGCACATATAGCTAGCTTCTTCACTAGGTTCCTCCTCAATCCTGATGCTATCTCTGAAAGGAGGTAACTCGTCAAATTAATTGTACTCTTCCTCATCCACGACATTCTCAACTCTGACAATCCTTCTTTTTCCATGAAGAACTACGTGACGGTTCTTACTTGTCGGGTCCTTTACATAAAAAACTTAAACAACTTGCTTAGCGAGTATGAATGGTTTGTCCTTGTATCCGACTACATTCGAGGTCTACAGTAGTGACGCCGTACTTGTCGACCTTCACACCTTGTGAAAGTTTGACCCAATGGCACCGAAATAGAGGGATCTTGAAAAGTACGTAGTCGAGCTCTCAAATATCCTCAACAAACCTAGAGTAGGAGCTCAACCCAGTGGTATTGAATTGCTCGTGAAACGCATCTATACGGACACCGTTGTTCTAGACTGTGCTCTTCCTATCCTGAGCTCTCGTATAAAATTTGTACCCATTTATGTCGTATCCTTGCCATGTCACAATTGTAAATTTTGGCCCTTTTGCCAACCATGGCAGCGTGTCATCATCACTTGATGATGGCCTCCCAGTGAATCACATCTTTAATCATGTGTTGAACCCAGTGGTTGTGCTCTCTTGTGATCCAAACCTCCGACTTGCCTGGATTCTATTGGTGTACCATGTCTTTGTGCTCATTAATGTACGGAGACACTTGGGTCATGTGTTGCAAGACCGTGAAATGGGCTTGAGCGTACGCGTCGAAATCGAGAGTGAATGCTTTCCTCCCGATGGTCCCGATACCTCCAAATTTCTCATGACGAGATAGAGGTACACCTATTTGTTCCACCGAGCCATGTAGTCGACGCATAACACAATGACCTCTTCGCCAGCATAACCTTTGATGAAGCCGCCTCCACCGAGATCGATTCCGTACATAGGACTTGAGAATTCCCATGTACCTCTCGAACGGGTACATATGACGTAGGAACACAGGGCCGCATATATTTATCTCTTTCACAACTTGAACAGTGAGATGGACCATGATATCAAAAAATGACAGAGGGAAATACAACTCAAGATGGCATAGAGTCATCACCATCATGGCCTACAACGCATATAGTCCTTCGGGATCAATGACCTTCTGAGCAATTGAGTTAAAGAAATAACACAGCCTCATGATTGCCACTCGGACCTTGTTCGGCAAAATACTTCTAATTGCAACAAGAAGCATTTGTGTCATCAACACATGACAATCATGAGACTTCATACCAATTAATTTCAAATCATCCATAGAAACAAGTTTCTTCATGCTAGCGGAGTAACCGACGGAACTTTCACACCATGTAAGCTTTGGCACAATTCCTTTCTCTCATCCTTGGACAGAGTGTAGCAAGCAGGGGAAGGTACGTTCGTCCTTTATCGGTCTCTTTCGGTGCTAACTTGGTCCTTATATTCATATCAACAAAGTCACGTCGTGCGTTGACACCATCCTTTGTTTTATCACGAATGTTCAGTAAGAGACCAATCAAGCTATCACATACATTCTTCTCCACGTGCATGACGTCGATGTAGTGGTGAACTTCTAAGTGCTCCCAATAAGGTAAGTCCCAAAAAATTGATCGCTTCTTCTAGATGTTCTTTTCATGGGTCCTCAATTTATGTCTCATTTCAAGCACAACATCGATATCCTTGACCATATCATAGACCTCTTTCCCTCTAAAAGCCCTTGGAGCTGAATCGTCCTCCTTATTTCTGTTGAATTGTTTCTTCATCTTGCGGTATGGGTGCTACTTGGGAAGGAACCTACGGTGACACATATACACAGTTTTACACGAGTTGTTCAGCCACACACTCTCGGTATCATGTAAGCACTGCAGACATGCTTTGGCTCCTTTTGTATTGAACACCGACAGGTTACCAAGGGCAAAAAAATCATTGATGGTGCAGAACATCATGGTGTGTAAAGTGAAGTTCTCTCGTTTGTACGCATCCCATACATGTACCCTTCGCTCCACGTTGTCACAAGACCTTCCAAAGAATGGTGCCGGGTACACATCAATATCGCTCCTGTGTTGCTTCGGCCCTTGGATAAGTAGTGACATCAAAATGTACTTCCACTTCATACACAGCCAAGGAGGAAGGTTGTACATACATAGATTGACGGTCCAGGTGCTATGTCGGTTGTTCATGTTACTGAGAGGATTCATTCCATCTGTACTCAACCCAAACCTCATATTCCTCAGTTCCACACTGAAGTCTTCGAAGCTCCTATCAAGGTTTCTCCACTAGGCAGAATCAGCAGGGTGTCTTATCTTTCCATCTTTCTTACGCTCCTTCGAGTGCCAATGCAGCCATCTTGCCTCCTTTGGGTTCGCAAATAAATGCTTCAAATGGGGAATTATAGGCAGATACCACAACACCTTAGAAGGAGGTCCTTGCTTCACATCAACGCCCTCGCCGTCATCAGAGTGATTCTTACGCCTGTATCTATCGGGATGCTTTGCACACGGGACATACATGCATGTCTAAATACTCTTTACGGTAGAGGATACAATCGTTCGGGCATGGATGTATTCTTTCTACTTCCATTCCCAATGGACAAAGAATCTTCTTGGCTTGGTAGGTAGTTCTGGGCAACACGTTCCTCTTTGGAAGGATGTCTGCTAGGAGACCTAGTAACATCGTGAAACTCTTGTCAGACCAACCATTGCTTGCCTTCAATTTCAACAATTCAAGCACGGAGGACAACCTTGTGTATTCCGCTTGTAGCCCAGGAACAAAGGTTTCCCCGAGTCCTCCATTAAGCCCTCGAATCTACCAAACTCTCTCTCACTATAGCCCCCTTCTGCATCGCGTAGCATCTGATCCAGATTGTCATCGTACGACCTACCCTCATCGAAAGCACAATCCACATCCAGCATATCGTTGTCCTCCTCGATGATGTTACTACCTTCCAGTATAATCTGCTCTTCACCGTGACTGATCCAACATGTATACTCCTTTTAAAAACCCCTTCGAATCAAGTACCCTTCGATCTACGCTAGGTTGGTAAATATCTTCAGATTATCGCAATCGATGCATGGAAAATACATAAATTTTATCCCCTTCTTCAACATATCCTGCTCGGTAGCTCTTTTAAAAGCACACACATCATCAATGTACTCTTCACTCACACGGTTCTCAATGTACATCCAGCTTCGGTCTATCTGCGCTACGCACGTAACAAATTGAATGACAATCAACCTAGGGCAAATATAAACTTAGGCTCACTATGATGTAAGGTTAGTATTCCTTCGTCTCTAATGCGGCTGATCTAAGGTTAGTATTCCTTTGTCTCTAATGCGGCTGCTTGAAGAAGATGGCGAGTATGGCTAAGAAAGCAACTAAGCCCACCACGAAGCATGATCTTTTTTTTCGGTTGTCGTCCACGTAGCATGAGGTGATGCGATAGTGGCCACGGCCTACATCATCGAAGCTGACATACTCTCATTGCAGCCACGCTTCTTGAACTTGCAGGGGCTGGTCATACCGTGGGTTGTATTCATTAGCATTCTCTAGCTGGTCGGTATGACTGACCCCTATGAATTCAAGAAGCATGGCTGCCTGGAGAGTGTGTGTTCGATGAGGTTGGCTGTGGCTGCATTCTCATCCTCATGCTGTGTGGACGACCCCAAAAGAAATCATGCCTTGTCGTGGACTTTATTGCTTTCTTAGGCATACTCGTCGTCTTCTTCAAAGCAGCCGTCCTTATCACTAGACGGTTCTTGTTAATAACCATCTGTGATACACATCACAGATGGTTGTAATTAACAATCGTCTGTGATAATAAGCATCACAGACAATTCTCATTAAAAGTGGTATGTGATAATTAAACATCACAGATGGTTCTAACGAACAACCATCTGTGATATTAGGAGACCTCACCGATAGTTTCTAAATTATCACAGACGGTTATTAATAATAACCGTCTGTGATATTCGCTATTAAATATTTGGTCGTCCCCTCAGATCTAGATCTATCTGAAGTGAGAGATGTCTCTAATATAAGAAACTGCTTTGAAGGAGGCGGCCAGCTCTGGGCGCGTTTGGTGAAAGAAATGCCCTAGATTTTCAAGTGTGCTTGTATTTCTATCTGTTATTGGTGATCTAAGGTTAGTATTCCTTTGTCTCTGATTCGGTGGCTTTGAAGAAGATGGCAAGTGCGGCTAAGAAAGCAACCAAGCCCACGACCAAGCATGATCTTTTTTCAGTTGTCATCCTCGCAGTATGAGGTGATGAGACAGTAGCCATGCCCTACTTCATTGAAGCTGACACACTCTCCTGGCAGCCATTCTTTTTGAACTTGCAAGGGCTGGTCATACCGTGATTGTATTCATTAGCATTCTCTGGCTGGTCAGTATGAAAAGCCCCTGCCAGTTCAAGAAGAATGGCTGCCAGGAGAGTGTGTGTTTCATGAGGTTGGCCGTGGCTGCTGTCATTCTCCTCATGTTGCGTGGACGACCCAAAAAAAATCATTCTTTGTTGTTGACTTGGTTGCTTTCTTAGACGTACTCGCCCTCTTCTTCAAAGAAGTATTATTAGAGATGGTTCTTATTAAAAATCATCTGTGGAACACATCACAGACTGTTCTAATTAAGAACCGTCTGTAATAAATACACATCACAGACAGTTCTTTTCAATAACTGTCTGTGATATTTATATATCACAGACGGTTTGTTCCAATAAACCGCATGTGATAGTTCTATAGCCAAAAAAAAGTTCACTCGCCACCATAAGTAGGGCCAATCCTGAGCTTTCTCATCTTCCTCTAGTAGTTGAGCTCAGCTCTTTCTCCTTCTAGTCTCACCTCACCTCATCTCCTCGTCTTGAGTGAGGGCCATATGTTTGAGGCATCGAGCTCACTGAATCGGAGGGCCCTAGCACTAGCCACTGCTAGGCGGGTGGATTGCCCTAACTGCCATGTGCAAGCAAATGTGTTCTACGCCAACACCAATGGAAATACTGGTCAGGTGTTTTACAAATGTCCTTATTTCTCAGTAAGAAAACTTGAGTTTGATTTCTTGCGGTTTGGATGTTTCTCCAGTAGCAATGAAATGTGTGTGCTATTTTGGCATTTGTACGATTCTGTAGGCTGTAGAATGTTAATATTTCTAGTGGATAGACACCATGGACAAAGCAAGGGAGCGCAGCAATACAAGGCAAAGGATGGATTGTGGGCTGGAGCAGAGAATGTGAAGTAGCTGGTTTCCTGTAATTGTAAAATATTATCACAGACGGTTCCAACCACAAACCGTTGGTGAAACATATCACAAACGGTTATACTTAAAACACCGCCTGTGAAGTGTTCATTACCATAGACAATTGTTGTTAATAACCGTCTGTGATATGTAGATTTCACAGATGGTTGTTTCAACTAAACCGCCTGTGATAGTAAACAAGTTCAGCATAGACATGCAATAACTTAACTTCAAACTGGATTTCTTATATCATTTTTTGTCTTTACATATGGCCAAACAGCGTGGCTAGTCGCTTACTTATAAAAGATTTAAAAAAGTAGAAATAATAAAATATCAAGTTTTTCTAGTGGCCCAAGTAGCCAGCTATCTCCGTTATCAAAGGTTCTTAGGCGACGTCATCAGCATCGGAGGGTTTAGGATCAGCGCTTGTAGCCTGAAACACTTCCAACCATTGACGTGATCGTTCCATACTCGCCCAAAGAAGCTCCTCCTGAGGAGCCAAGTAGAAAAGCACCCATAGGCCCTCTTCTCTTGCTTGAGGTGTCTCGGCTTGGTCGACTCGGTCGCCCGCCGCCTCGATGTCGCATGTGAGAGCCCGGGGTATTTAACTTGTAATACTTAACCATCCATAGGTCCTAGAATTACAAACCAAATATCCCACCTTGATGTATTGTATACCTCCCAGGAGAGGTATACACACACCGTTCACAAAAAATATCAATATAAATGCCATACAACAATATTTCATTACCGTAGTCACAAAAGGTTACAATAAAATCAACACAACTTCAGTTTCATACATACGGTCGACCGGCCAAATAGCAATACTAAAAGTACTAAGAGTGCAGCGGAAATATAGCCATAAGATGGCACCAAAAGAAAAGCCAACCGGTTTTCCCTTACCCACAAGGCAACCTGACCGGAAACCTCCAAGCTAGCTGTCATCCTGTGTGAAGTCGGTCTCACAATAGTTGATCCCTTGGGGATCAACCTCCTCTGAAATTGCAGCAACCGGGTTGAGTACAAAGTTATACTCGCAAAAGAATATTTAGATGCATTCATGTATCAAAGGAAGGCTACTACACTAGGCAATTTTCAGCATAAAGCAACATTTCATTTGAAGTACAAGTAATAGATTTAAATGGTAAGTGAGTAAACATTTTTTATACTTCAAATAACACCGATTAAACGATATTAGAGAACATCTAAACAACAACAGGTGGCTGCCTTGCAGCTCACAAACATAGCATGAGACCATTCTCAATGCCACCCGAACAAGTTTTAAGTTAAAAGTTCCAAAATGTTAAGTCTAACTCCTACAAATCCAATTGCAAGCATGTCCATAACCTAGGATGAGGCTATTCAAACAGTTTATACCCTGTAGGGGTGTACTAATGTACCCACACACCAAACCGCCTTTTCGCCACATGATAGAGCACACTTCCTTAGATATGCCGGCAAGGCTAAGTCCTACAAGACGTTTTCCAATATTATGTATTAACTACAAATCACCCATATGGATGGAAACCCATATGTTGTGTCGAAGTCATTGGCAGAGAAAAAGCTTACCGATGCTCCTTGGGGTAGGGGACCTATACCCAGAACCCATCCCGTCACACCCAACAAGCACAACACATTTCTTTTTATACACAACACACACACACTACTACAGAACTGACATATAGCAACACAGGTATGTGTTGCTGTATGTACGAAAAAGTGTTGTTGCTGATTCTAGCAACACAAATGTTAAGTGTTGTTATAGGTGGCGTTGCTAGGATGAGCCTGTGCAACACAAATTAAATGTTGTTATACATAAGAATAGGTGTTGCTGACATATGAAGCCTGCAACGCATTTCTCTATAACAACACATGTGGCACATATTTCAACAGCACTACAAACACTTATCAGCAACACGTATTTGTTATCAGCAACACATTTTTATAGCCAGTTGCATATTTATAGCAAATTCAACAACATAATGAAATAATAATTATTTTTGCCATTTATAGAAGTACACAAACTATTATCTCAATACTTTTCATTCAATGTTTGCGAATATAAAAATTATACAACTCAATATGAGAACACCGAAAAGATAGATTGCATTGCACATAGAAATAAATAAAGGTATTGTCATTCACATCATTCTATACATCAACTGGAGTTTGTTGAAAATGCTAAACATGATAACAAGTCTAAATTGAGTCCTAAAAAGCCAAACATAAGTATCGCTAGCTAATCTTCATGAAGTCTCTTCCTCGTCTTGATGAGTTGGTGAGGAATAGATCCAAATAGAAAATTCAACCATTAACCTTTTCAACCTGCATAAACAACAATAAATTGTCAGGGTATAAGTATGTATGATATAGAGATAACTCATTGAAAGTAAAGCAAGCCAAGACAAACATACAAAACTTGAAGGACAGGCTACTGTTTTTCCTTTTGCATCACCGATTGTCTTGTAGTGGTGCCATGGCCTTACTAGCACCTCATTTTCTTCAATTAGAAAAGTAATACACAGTTTTCAAAATTGATTACCAAGCTTAACACCGTCAACTTCTACATTTGGATCACAGCTTAACAAAGTTTCATATGCCACAAGCTCTTTGTTTGGATATTTGGCGAACTTCAGTACTACTATTGTACCAACCTATATTGACATGCAAGCGCAATTAAGATAAGAAAAGAAAATAGTTGTAACAGCTTAATCAGAACACTTCTACCGTCATTGCAGCAGGACGTGCCTTTTTTGAACTCGCATGGCGTGGGATCTTGTTTTGAGTAACCTGTTCTTGCGCCTTGTTCTTTGTGAACTATAGTGTTGGAGGAAAACACTAATTAGGCTATTTTGCAATACATACAAACTTTGCCATCATGATCACAAAGTGTTACATGCACATAAATAGGCTAAGCATAATTTATCTAAATCCAAAATAGTGTAACTAGTTTCAAAAGATGCATGGAACAATGATAATTAAATCAATGGTGGAAAGAAACTCAACACATCAAATATGTTAATATTTAATTACTTCCTAGGTAAACCTCCGCTCTATGTGGCTACTTCTTCTGAGGATCAGCTTGTCTCTGAAAAAGGAGATAAACAATATCAAGAAAACGTTAGAGATAAGTATTTAACAAAACAAGGTGACTCACCATGTCCTCAGCCCAACAAGCATAACTCTTTGTCCCTATTGTATGTGTTCTCTTCTTCATCGAGATACTTCTTTTGTTTTTCTCGCTTTGTGCCTGTTAGAGAAGCAAAATACAATCATCTAATCAAACCATGTAAATTTCAAATAATCGTAAAATCGTAGTTCGAGAAATAATGTATACATATTTGCACTCTTATTACCTTGCCTTTTTTGGACTTCCAATGTATACAACACAACTCTCTTCTTCATAATATTAAATAGAGCTTTCTTCAGTGCACCTTATATTGCTTCAAATCTCGCCTAATCGATTTTAGTATCCACTTCACACGATCGAGGATACAAAAACTTTGTCTGAAATAATGTAGAATTATAAAAAAAAATGTTTAAGCACAAGTTTGGTGTCTTTTATAACTGACATGTAGTACTGGAATGAACAATGACTAGAAAGTATTGGAACAAGAGGAATTCTTTACAGGAACGCTACATGTATGGCATACCTTTACAAAATTAAGAAACGGTCCATCCAAGGTTCTTCAAGACCTAGCTGCAGTATAAAACATTTATATCTACCATATAGAACAAGGGGAAGGTGTCATACTGTCATGACCTTTCGTGTGTATGTTAATTACTTAATCTATGATAATAGAAACAGAATGTTTGCAGGGCATAATAGAGATAACAACAGATTCTACATTATACAGAGCTGTAAATATCAACAAAATGTAGAAAAGAACATGAGTTCTGAAAGGAAGTACCTCTTTTCTCTATAAATGACTCCAATCCTTTATTGAGATTTTCACCAACATAGTCACAAATGTTACGCTTGAAGAGCCTCTAAAGAAAATAAGGATGTTTAGTACAACACCCAAATTTTAAGGCAAAACTTTTTAAAAAAAGTCCAAAACTATGGTTACATACTACATAAACAAAAATTTAACATATAGATGAACTAAAAGGGAAGTGAAATTGATATCAAGATTCAAAGAACTCCGACATCTTACCAAGTCAGCGATCATCAAAATACACATCCCCACCCTCTACACGGTCAGAGCATGCAATCTCACAAGGTTGCATGAGATTGCGTTAGAGATTGAGTTAGTTGCTTTCCTTATCTATTAGCTTTGCAAATAGGTGTTGCCTAAATCTATAAAGGCCACCGGATTGTATTGAGGTAGCAAGCAATCAATAAAACAGTTTATTTCAACCAAGTCGGCAGGTCATAGCCTTGCAATCGCCAGCAACAAAGGTCAGCAGTGCACAAGGGCTTACTTTTGCCTCCTCCAGCTTATCTTCCTAGCTAAATAATTCTTCCATCCCTCCTACGCCATATCATAAACTGATTCATGAACTTCTAATATGACTTGCGATACATAGTACTATAGTGATGTACTTGAGGAACAAAATATTTGAAAACTACATTTCTTGGTGCCAATATCCGCATTTGGAGTCATATAACAGCTTTGTTGCACATCTAGTGCATCATCAACAAAGTGAGTAATATAATGCTTTGTTGCACATCTAGTGCATCATCAACATTGTTAATCGTAAATAATTTTCACATTGCGAATTCCAAAGAATGCCTCCACACAACAACCGAGCTTCTTTACATAGGGTTGTATTTGCCGATTTGGGGTGAAGCTTCTAATGTTTGCTTTATGCCCTAATGCCTTTCTTATATCTTCCACCATGTAAGTGACAACTTTATTTTTTGAGATAACTTATAGTTATGATACATTCCTTACATGGGATTTTTTCACTTAAGTTTTGTTTATCGCTTTATTGGAAATTTACTATGTTCAATTCCTTTTGTATCTGCATCGCTGGTAGAAATGTCGACAAGGCGGTAAATGTTAACTCTTGTGAGTCGATAGAGATTTACCGCCTTTTGTATGGTGTTCATGTTAGCTTTGTAGTGCTGTTCATATTATGTCAATTACACTAGTCTATCGACAAAGACTGATTATATCATATGAAGATGAAATGTCTTCTGATCATCAGAGAGTCTTGAGAACAACAAGTTAACTTCGACTTCGAAGTTATGCGTAATGGAATCCTATTACCCTTGAAAAGAGAGTTTCAGTGGAAAACGTGAGTATCGAAAGGACAAAGATGAGGGTTCGTGCAATACTTTTACCACCGATGCAATCGTGATACTACATTTTTTTGGTAAATTTTGGAATCTTGTTGAAATTTAGCACATTTCAAGGCCACCAAGATAAGAACACTAACCCACTAATCAATCTTTTTCTCCCCAAATTCATGAGCTAGATGGCAAGGGATTTATATGACATAATATCCGATGGAAGAGAAGATTATTTTGGGCCACCCTTTCGCATGAGAGGGGAGCGATGATGCATTTCCACAAATTGGTTATTCAACCCATATACAATGTTCTGTATAAGGTATGTGCTCGATGTTATATCTATGTAATGTTTTTAAAATGTTCTTTGCCTATTGTCGGTGTTTTAGAACCGATCTTACGAAAGATTGTTTGATTCGGGGTCTCCTAGAATAGAATCACACGAGAGATTGACACGGTATTTTTATACAGGTTCAGCCTTCTCCGGAGAGAATAACAACCCTACTCCTATGTGTGTATGGTATTGAGTGTATTCTGAACAATCAGGAGAAAAACTAAGACTATTACAGATGATCCTGCTTGTCTTCCTAATAGCCCTTGATAGCGTGTGTACGCCTCTGTTGTCTCTCTCTCGATCGCTGCCTTTATATAGTCGTGAAGGAATAGCCGCTTCCCCGCCAAGCGATGCCTCATCAAATCCAAAGAATAAAGACGCTTGTAGTAATCATCGGCTAGTAACTCCTTCACGCCGCATGGCGCTTACTAGTCGAGATAATGGGGTATTATGTGTTATCTTTTCGCATAATAACAACAAGATATTAACTGCTTAGATTCCTTAATCAATTGGACCCACTTGCTCGTAGGTTTTATTGATCATAAGGTGGTCGTAGCTGACCTAGTCGTAGAAGAACTTATGACCATAAGATAGTCGTAGCAAGACTTACGACTATAAGGTAATCGTAGCAAGACTTACGACTATGGGGGTGGTCGTAGAAGAACTTACGACCACCTAGTAGACTTCTCCCTTATAAAATTAAGGGGAATACCCAGGGACCATATGACATCATATTTACTTATAATAAGAATTATAGATAAAAGATAAAATGAGGATTATTAGATCCTCGTCATCTAGCCTCCCAGCTTCAAGTGAAAGCAACTTACTTGGTAAAAGAGTTATAGATGGTCTTACAGCCACGAGAGGGTCGTAGAAAGATAGTCGAAGGAAAAACTCTTCGACATTTGTGTACTACTTTGACCAGAAATATGCTTGGTCAAGAAGATTGCTTACGACTATCAAATAGTCGTAGAACACTTCTACAATCACGAGGTGGTCGAGTATGGTGATCGGAAGAAAACCTTCCGATTAACGCTTCCTTTGGTCAAAAGATCTCACCAAGGAAGTAATTTCGCTTGAGGTGTAAAACGAACCCGATTTTCTTGAATGATAAGTTAGGGAATTTCAAACGACTCGTTAGTCCGTCTGCTGAGCAGTTCCCGAAGCGATGGCAACCTTTAGAATGCCACGCCTTCAGCCCAAGGTACATGGTTATAAATACTTACCGGGGGTAAGACTTAGATTTATACTTTTCCCCAAATCGCTCCTGCTGTTCATCAAGTTCTTGTCTTCTCCGCCACTAACTCAATCAAAAATCTCCCTTCCGAGAGAAATGGCCGAGAGTTTCGAGTGGACCGAGCCGAGATGGATGTGGTGAAGATTCAAGCCCCGTCAACGCCAGAAGATTCCAGAGAAGATCCTCATGGAGTGGTTCATGGGCGATGGGCAAGATTGGCCGTCGGGGAGGCCGAGCAAATCCCCATCTTCCAGGCATATTGTGAGTGTGGCCTTCGACTGCCTGCTCACCCCTTTCTCACACTTATACTCAAGCATTTTGGGGTGGAATTGGTGAATCTCGGTCCTAATTCCATCACAATGCTTAGCGTATTTGTGTATCTATGTGAGGCATACCGGGAATTCCAAATGACCTTGAGCTCTTTCAATATTTCTACGGAATGGCTCGACAAGTCGATAGCTAGAAGTTGCGGTCTCAAGCTCCATGACGGAAGTCAAGGAGTATATTCAGATGTTTACTAGATCTTCGTGGTCGGATGGAGGAAGAGGTGGTTTTATTGAAAGTCACCTCGTAAGACAAACCTTTACTTTTGAGGAAGGTCACAAAAAGAAACCTTCATGGGATTCGACTCCCGTGATATCAACCAATTGTTCTCCTATATTCAAGCCATAAAGGACTTGAAAGAAGAGGGATTAACCGGATGGCATGTGGTGAAGGATTTCATCACTCGTCGAATTAGCCCTTTGAAGAAACGAGTACCTCCTATGTGGAGGTACACAGGGCCAAAAGGCCTAACTAGGGACTACGAGGAGGGTAATTAGTTTTTCGACTTAACTCTCAGTTTGGTCTTCTTCAAAATTGTCTAATGAATATCTTTATCTGTTTTACACAAATCTTTCACAGGCAGAGATTGACGCTGGAGTCAAACTCGCTTAGAGAAGCCTCCGCCACTTGAGCGGCGGTTCCTCTAATCCTGCGCTTTATCCGCAGAGAAAAGATGGAGCGCCTAAAGCTAATCAAAAGTTGATTTTATCCTTAGGACTTCATAGTCGAGAAAGAACTTACGACTAGGTAGTGATCAGAGAAAATCTTACAATCAAGGAAATGTCGAGAAAAGCTTACGACTAGATATCGGTCGAGAAAATCTTACGATCGGGTCAAGGATTCTTCTTTTTTCGCTTTTTCTTTACGTAAAGTAGGTATGGAAAATCGTCGTGACGACAAAGAGGTCGAATCGATAACCATTGGCGCAGGATGACAAAGGATAAGGGTTCATCTCTCCGACTAAAAAGCGCTGACTCACAAAAGTCGCCGATGAGGGAGGACCAAGCTCATGTTCCTTCGTTTCGACTAGGTCCTCGGAAAGTCTCGCAGCACGCACGCACTGCAACAGGCCAAGGTTGAAACAATCAAGCCGAGTAGGCCGAGGAACCTCTTAGGCGCAGCCTGTAAGACCAAGGACACGGCCGCAGCAGGCCGAGGTCAAGCAACTGCAATGAGGAGGTTGAGGAGGTCAAGAACCTCTTAGGCGAAGCCCGCAAGGCCAAGGTACCTTTTATTATGACAAGAAAACTTTCACAATTTCGCCACTCCTAGTTTTGTCAAACAACTAGAAAAGGAGAACCGAAGGACTTTATGTCTTTGTGAAGGACAACGCCGATCCAAATGAGCCTACAATTGAGGGTAGCGCCGCTTTGGAGTGGTCGAGACCGATCTCGCCCCCGAAAGTCGAGACCAGAGAGATGGTTCTCGTTCAAGATCCACGACCGACGTGGTCGTGGTGAGCCTATTCTCCAACTTGAACTCCGACCGACGTGGTCGAGAAAAGAAGTTGAAGAAATCTTCCGCCGGAAGATAACTCCTAAATTCTCGGTCAGTCCAGATGCAGAGGTATGTGAAACAAGCTAAAGTGTAAGAACAAGATTTACCTTTTGCTTTTCACAACTTGACTTGCTTTCCTTTTTGTTGGTTTTAGCCCGACTCCTTCAAATTTCGAGGACGCTTCTATCGAGAAGCCCATTGCCGCCTCCAAAGTGATTGGAGAGATGACAGCAGAGGTAGTCGGGCTGATCGCCCATAGCCCGGTAGTGGAGGAAGTCGGGTTCTCGGTGGTTAGCACCACCACCGAGGTAGTAGCTACGACCACCGAGGTGATCGTGGAAACAACAAAGGCAACCAGAGAAGCCTCTCGCCTAAGGTGGTGATGTGTTTGACCACCGTGGCCGAAAGGAAGTCATTGAAGACGCTCTCCCGGTACTCAAAGAGAAAATGCGCTATGTAATTAGAAGACGAGGAATATTTCAACTTCTATGCTGATTTCTTTGGGCTTGCTTCCATCGTAGGGTCTTCAGCTTTTAGATCTCGCGACCGAGTCCCTCATCCCAAAGATATTCCCAACAGAGGAGAAACTTTTGACAATGAGCGCCTTGAGAAGGTTTGGTGGGATCAAGTTGCGAAGATTGACAAGCTGAAGAGTCCATCGTTGGTTTACTCGATGTTTGCTCTACAACCATGAATGTAAGTATTTAAGGATAATTATACATATGTATGGTCTTCCTTGCTTCTCACCGCCTTTCTTTTATAGAAAGCTCGAACAAATTGCCATCAAGGTGAATATCACCGACAACTCATAGAGCTACGACAGAAAGCGTAACTCGCTAACAGCAGAGAGGTGGTAAGTCATCGTTATTCGTAGTCATTTTAGAGTTTGACTACTTATACAAAGGCTTATGAGACTTGTCATGGAAAAACTCACGATTAGGCGCTAGTCGAGAAAAAACTTACGACTAGTTAAATAGTATTCATGTTCACTTTTAACCTTTACAGTTAAATAGCTTATGAAAGACTCGCCGACTCGCTCAATTATGAAAAAGAGGAGTCGAGAAAACTAGGGAAAAGGTTGGAGACCTCTTGAAGAAGCTTCAAGAGGCTAACTCTCAACTGTAAAGATGCAGAAAAGCTAAACAAAGAAGTGCCGAACTTAAGACCGCTTATGTTGTTGATTCTTTCCTAACTCTTGCTTCTTTTCGTAAAAAGAAAATGACATGAGACAGCTTCAAAGATGAGATCAAGGAAAAATCTGTGGTTATTCACGAGATTTCTCGATAGCCAAAGATAAGGATCAGAAATTGAGAGGTCGAGATCTCACGAAAGTGTAAGCAATTCTTTACCCGTAGTCCTTACGAAGTTCCCTTCCTTTTCTAATTCCCATTTCTTTTTTAGAAATTGAGCTTGAACTAGGAAGGCTCAAACCGGGTTAGGGATAAAGGTATGATCCTTGATTTAAGCTGTCCGCATTGCTAAGATAAATGCAGAGGACATCAAATTATGGGAGAAGCGCATGTTGAGACCATTGCTTCCTATAGCGTAAATCGGAAGTTAGATTCTCGACTAGCGGGTAAGGAATTGTTTTACCCGTGATTATTTTTGTTTTCTCCTCTAGGAGTTTATTTTTGCTTGACCAGTCCTACTCTTTTCAGAGCAAGTGGTCAAAAACAAACAACTCCGCGAGGCTTCGACTCGTAACCAACAAGAGGTGAAGTCGGTGAAGATTAATCTTCAAGACACCATCACGCTCTTGAACAATATACTTGGTGAACTATGTAGTGAGGGAAAAACTCCTCAAGATGATACACTAGCTGCTCACACAAGTACTATTGGGGAACAAGTCGGGACTTTGCAAGAACTGGTGACCACTTTGAAGGCCAATCAAGCTGAGTCAATCAAGGAGGTGGTCAAAAGTGCAATAAGTTATGCATTGGCAAAACTTAAAGCTCATGACCCCAACCTTAATGTGCAACCAATTGAAGTCGACTTCGATCGCTTCTAAGGCGAGGCAACTCATATTATTGAAGAAATGCAACCAGCTAAGGTAAAGGTCTCTGAGGAAATGCGATCGGGCTCTCCTCTTCGAGTAGTTTGGAAAAACTCGTGAAAAACAAGCTTTTGTTGATGTATTATATAATCCATCTTGTTTCCTGCAAACCATCTTGTCGAGTAGTTAGTAACTCAAAAGATAATTAACGAAAGAAAGACTAAGAATTGAAGTCAAATTAATAACTTTATCCTAGCTCCCGACTATTTGCTTAGTTTGTTTAGACAAACTAAGTAAATAGTGTTAAAAAGGGTTTCTGAAAACAGAGAGGTTTGGTTAACTTGCAGTTTTTGGTCACGATTGTCATGCACTGGTCAAAAAAGTGGGAACGAATCGACACTAGGAAGTTCCTTCTAGTGGGCGTGACCACGCAGAGAGGAAAGTCTTCGACTAGGCGATGTTACCATCTCCGACTAGATTAATTAAATCGAGAACAGCAACTTGAGTTAAACAAACATTCAGAGGACTTCAAAAAATTCGTTCGCCCTTCTTTGGAGGACTCGATAAGTCTGTCCTGATAACAAAAGTAGGAAATCGAACGATACTAGGAAGTTCCTTCTAGTGGGTAGGACCACGCATGAGAGGAGAGACTTTGACTAGATGTGTTTCTTCCTTCGACTTAGTTGAGACGAATCAATACACCAAAGGCGCTTGAATAAATCTAAAAAGTGCACTCGCTTAGAATATTTTTCAAAATAACTGAAGAAATAAACTAAGGTGAAAGAAGCTGGCTTTCAAAAAATATTTCAATCAGAAAAGAACCCGAGCTCTTTGTATTGATGGCCAAAGTGAGTAACTAGTCGACACTATGAAGTTCCTTCTAGTGGGCAGGACCACATGCAGAAAGGAAAGACTTCGAACAGGTGATATTACCTTCCTTTCGACCAGTGTAAAGAAAATTGGGTGTTTGGAATGTAGTCGAAAGATTATAAAAGCACTACTCAAAAGTAAGACAATAGAGGTAGAAAGAACCTGAGTCTTTATTGTCTGAATGGTTAGCTACACATAAAACTTGTGTAACTGGTCGATGTTCCAAGAATTTGAGAGAACCTGGTCGTCCTCTATTGCCAATCGTACTGACCCTAGCCGAGTAACTTCGACCACTGTGTAAGGACCTTCCCACTTGGGAGAAAGTTTGTTCCGATTAGACTTGAATTGGCAGAGCCTCAATACCAAGTCACCTACAGCAAGGCTGCGAGGTTGGACCTTACGATCGTAGTATCTGCACAGAGCTTGTTGGTAGACTGCTGAACGGATTAAGGCCTGGTTTCTCCTTTCTTCGAGTAGATTAATATCATCCGCTCAAGTTGTTCCCTGTTGAAGTCTTTGAAAGTTTCGACTGTGTTGACCAGATCTTTAGTTCCGGAGGAAGCATGGCTTCAGCTCAAAACCCGTGAAAAAGGTGTTTCAGCTTGTAGCCCGACCGGTAGTCGTCATGAATCGCCCATAATATCGAGGGTAATTCTTGTACCCAAGCCCCGATCGCTTGATGAGCTGGTCAAGACTCGGTCTTAATTCCTATCATTATTTGGCCGCTTGCACGCTCGATTGCTCCATTACTCGGGGATGGGCCATGTACATAGCACAACTTGGTACTCAACTCGTCGCAAAATTCCTGAAATTTTGCGCCAAAATTGCTTACCATTATCTCGTAATTATTCGACTTGGTACTCCAAATCGAGTAATTACGCATCTCATCATGAACCGTTTTGCCGCTTCCATTGTTATCCCAATCACAGGTTCGGCTTCAATCCATTTTGTGAACGTATCAATAGGCACAAAAAGGAACTCGAAACCTCCTAGAGCTTTGGGGAACGGTCCTAGGATATCGAGACCCCAGGTCACAAAAGGCCAAGATAGAGGTATCATTTGTAATGCTTGAGCTGGTTGGTGTATTTGCCTGCTATGAAATTGGCATTGGACACACTTTTTAACCAACTCTTTAGCATCGTAGGGTCATTGGCCAAGAAAAACCTTGTCGAAAGGCCTTACCGACCAGCCGCTCAGAGAAAGCATGATTTCCAGAGATGCCACCGTGTATGTCGTGAAGGAGTGTTAATCCTTCGTTCTACGGAATGCATCGCATGAGCACCCCTTGAGTACCTGAAGGACCGAAATGGCGACAGAGGGGGGGGTGAATGTCGCTTTCTTTAAAAAACGCCCCCGAGAAAACGTACACTAATTTTTTTCAAGAAGAAGCAAAACAAAGTAATTCACAGAGAGTTAATTCTGCTGAAACCTGGAACGCATGTGACACTGAAAAATTCAGCATAAATCAGAGACCAGCCAGTAAAAAATTCAACTAAAAATACCGCTGTTTGATCTGCATGCAAAATGGTTGAAAATCAGCAAAGAGAAGAACGCACTGTAGATCATCTCATAGTATGAAGCAAGGATTTGGTGATTCTACCACTAGATCCGACACGCATCAATGATGGGAACCAATCAAACAAATAAAAAAATCTTCAGAAGCAAACCACAGTATCAATTCCATGCAAGAGATTTGGTTTCACACAACGAGAAATCAAAGCATTACAGAAAACAAGGACTCGGTGCTAGCAATTAAAAACGAGACTGCATCAAGACATTAAACCAACCAGGACATCAAATCATTTCGATAAGCACCGACTGGATTTCTGTTTTTCAGGAGGGGGCGCCGCCACACTGTGCTCCGCAATTTTCTCCAGACCAAAACAGCGAGCACTGCAGCCGCAGCCCAGGGATCCGGATTTTGCGATCAAATCAAAACGAGATTACAGATCGGCACAGGAGGGCTCGGTCACAGCAGCAAGCAATATCGTCACATCACCGATGGCCTGCAAGCCACCAGGAGCTCTCCAGATTTTTCTTTGTCTACAGAGCAGACCAACAAAGGCAAATAAACAAAAGCGATCAAGGAAGTAATCAAGACCACAACGGAATCTGCAGTCAATAAATAATCGATCAAAAGCAAACTGCTGGGAGTCAAAGCATCACTCGGCAAGCTGCCATCACAAGGATCAAAGATAATGCTCCAAGCCGCCGCCAAGAGTCTCTGCTATTCTTGCGGACGCACAGGGTGCCGCCCGGCTCGGCTTCTCTTACCAGCGGTCACTGCAGTAGCAGTAAACAAAAGGAAAACAACTACTTGCTGGCTTACAGAAACTTGGATCTAAACTCGATGCAAACTGATAAAGCAATCAGAAGATAGAAACAAGATTCAGTCAGATCAAAAAGAAAACAGCCAATCAAACATCAGATCCAAAATCAAAACCAAGCACCATCTCATATTGATCTAGAGGAAGAGAGATACATGATTGATACAAGAGGAATGATTACAAGCAATCAACTCATCCTCTCACACTCTCAAACCTCAAGAACACTCAGCCATCTTGAAGAAAGCAAGGGGACAAGCAGGGAACAACCCTCAACAACTAAAGCCTAAAGCCAAAACAAACTCTAAAGCCTCTTTTGACTAAAGGAAACCCTAAAAATCATTGAAGTGTTCAGTTTGGGCAGCAGCCCCTCCATCCTATTTATAGCCCATGGCTAACGGGTCTCCACCCCGTTACGCCCGCTAAATCCAACGGAGCCGCTCCCCGCTTGTGCGAGCCTTGCGAAATTCCCTGCTGCCTTCTTCTCGCACCTTCCGAAGCTTCAGCTCCTTGTCTCGCACGCCGCAACCACCTCGAGTCCACGCTGCCTTCGACACATCCCGACTGTTCGACCTCAACGCCACCGCACCTAGTCCGTCCACCGTGTCTCGCCACGACTCCACCCGATGTCCCGCAAATCACACGCATAAGAAACACATCAAATAGCACCGCCGATACATGAAAGCGTAAAACCAACATACTTACTATGACAAAATCCAAACTTGTCGAATCAAAGAATATGCATCCTAATCCCATACGACCAAGTTTGACCAAACCGACGAGCTCAAGCACCACGCAACGACATGGTCCAAACCACCCAAACCAAACTCGACTTCCTAAACCTATGTCAATTACTCATCACACACACGGACGACCTCCACATGGTCTCTCAATCTCCCCTTGATGAGTATATTGACAAACTCAAAAAGCGCAAAGTTGAGTTTGAGTTTGAAGAAACCAACATGGTCCAAAGAAGAAGAGTGAAACAAATGACCATGTCGATGTATGAACACTAGAGCAACAACTAAAAGAGCAAATTGATCTCCAAAGCTCTAAACTGATCCCAACAGACTTTTCTTCTCTATTCTCCCCTTTTGGCAATAAACGATCAAGATGCAATAGAGAGAATATGACATGTTAATGGATGAAAATGGTCAAGTTTGATTATTCTAAGCAGCTAGAGCCATGAGAATTATCCATAATGACCATAATGTAATACACCAAGCCATAACTTAATAAAAGGCTAGCTAGATCATGACAAGATATGTATAAGCTAGCTAGAACACATAGATGACAATCTGAAAATGAGGTACATTATGTGAGCAAGTCAAGTCATCAATGAGCAAAGTCTCGCTAGAGATATCCAAGGATGATGCAGCCATGTCAATAAGCTAAGCGTGAGCTAAGAAGCTTAAATTGAGACCAAATAGAGTGCTATGCTCAAGATTGAAACATTGGTTAAAGTACATGATACTTTTGTGGCTTTAAGCACATTGAACACATGAAACATATTTTCTTTTGAAATTCATGGTGGTTTCCAACCAGATTTTTGTTTTATCATGTGCTAGGTCTCAAGCCTTATGCGACTACTCCAAGCGAGAAGCTTAAGAAGATAGTCTAGGTCACCCAAAACTCCCCTAAGTTCATGCCAAGTGCAATGGCAAGCCGTCTCATAGGAGAGAATTGGTGAGATCGGTTTTTTCGCACAAAAGAGATCTTTTTGCCTTTTAACAAGTTGTACTAACTCATGCATCATCAAGAGACTAAAACAAATTCAATCTAAGGCTCAATATAGATTCATCACTCTACCCAAATTTATTTGACATGGCATGAATCATAAAAGGATAGCTCAAGAAAGACTAATCTCGAAAAGCTAACATGACAAGTTTTAGTTTGTTGAGCAATTTTAATTAACTTATCATGGCAAAAGCTAGGCTACACATATGAAGTCATGATAAATCTAGCAAATAAGCACAAGTCATGGCAAGGTGTAAAGCATTGTAAACATGTCATAGCAGGATAATAATCAAGGCTCAATGTAGTTATATTACAATGCGAATGCTAGAAATGCGTAAGATCCAACTCCCCTCAACAATAGATGCAACTTTTAGTTCAAGTTGAGTTATGTCAATATTAAGCCCGTAAGCTCCCAAATGAACTCCCTTGAACCAAAACAATAAATCGAGAAGTCGGCAAAGAAAACATAAAATGCAGATTCCTTAAAGCATAGATAAGATATAGAGAATACTATGGCTCAGATCGACTCTCATCTACCCCATATGACTCTAGGACTATCAAGCGCCCACTTAACACACCTAGGAGCAAACACGCACTGCCTACCCGAGGGTGGCCCAACCTCGCTAGAACCTACAAGAAGTGAGTGAGCTCAACCTAGTGAGATAAGTAACACTAATAAGCAAGATCCTAGAATCACAAGATAAGAGCAAAATCTAAACAACTAGACAAAAGAAGCACTCTAATCTATGCTAGGAGGACTAATCCCAAATGCACCCAAAATGCAATGCAATAGTAAGGAGCAAGAGCATAAATAATATAGTAGAGCAAGAAACCCAAAGCTCCCTCTCACTACAAATCCATAAGGACAAACCACCCCAAGCTCTCCTCATGCAGAGTCAAAACCTCGAACTATCCAATGGCTTGGTGAAAATGTCACCAACCGGTGGTCACTCTCCACAAACTGGAGCACTATGTCGCCCTTCTCTACATGGTCTCTAAGGAAGTGGAAGCGGATATCGATGTGCTTGGTCCGGGAATGCTGCACTGGGTTCTTGGCAATGTTAATCGCAGAAGTGTTATCACAAAAGAGTGGAACACTGTCGATAACTAACCCAAAGTCCCGCAGGGTCGAAGTCATCCAGAGCACTTGGCTACAAAGAATCGGCTCGCAAAGAACGCATTTCGCCTCTGCGTGGATCAGGTAACACCGGACTGCTTCCTCGAAGACCAGGAAACAAGAGAAGTGCCAAGAAATTGGCAGGTGCCGGAAGTGCTCTTCCTATCTATCCTACAGCCAGCGAAGTCTGCATCCGAGAAGGCTCTCAAGGAAAGACAGGATGAGGAAGAGTACCAGATACCATAGTCAATGGTAGCTCGCAGGTACCGAAAGATGCGCTTCACCGCCTGGCGGTGAGAAACACGAGGAGAAGCTCGAAAACGAGCGCACAAACACACGTAAAAATGTATGTCCGGTCTCGAGCAAAGGAGGTACAAGAGGGAGCCAATCATGTCCGCGAAACTCCTTTTGATCAACCGCTCGCCATCCTCATCTCGATCAAGATAGGTCAGAGAAGCCATGGGAGTCGACACACAGCTTACCATCACTCATGTCGGTTGCTTCAGAGATCACGAGTATACTTGCCCTGATGCAAGAAAGTACCCTCCCGAGTCCGCTTGATTTGGAAACCAAGGAAGAAGTCAACTCACCCATCATGCTCATCTCAAACTCGAGCTCATAACATCGGAGAACCGAGAAACAAGAGTATGAGAAGAGCCACCAAAGATGATATCATCCACATAATTTGGACGAGTAGAAAGTCACTACCATGCTCGCGAATGAACAAGGTCTTGTCAACTTTACCCATTTCAAACCCATGACTCAACAAGTAGGACTTAAGCCTCTCATACCAAGCTCGGGAGCCCGCTAAGTCCATACAACATGGAAAGCTTGAAGACATGGTTAGGGTATTTGGGGTTCTCAAACTCGAGGTCAGTTTGACGAGACTTCCTCCTCAATAAGGCCATTGAGGAAGGCACTCTTCACGCCCATCTGGTAAAGCTTGAAACCCTTAGAAGCCGCAAAGGCAAGCAGATTCTAATGGCTTCAAGTCGAGCTACAAGGGCAAAGGTCTCCTCAAGTCTAGACCTCAACCTGGAAAACCCCGAGCTACCAATCTAGCCTTGTTTCGATGATTACCCCATCCTCACTGCTTGTTCTTGAACACCCACTTGGTTCCAATGATATTGTGGCCTCGTGGGGCTCAACAAGCGACTGCACCTTGTTTCTCTCAAAGTTTTCTAGCTCCTCATGCATGGCATTGACCCAAGACTCATCGAAAGGGCGTGACAAACATCCTTGGGCTCAAAGGAGGCAACAAAGGCGAATGGAGACAGAAATGAGAAATGCTGACTTAGAGCGCAGACACGCCAAAAGGTCTCCAATCATCTCGCTCAAGGATGACTTTTTCGGATATGACGGGAGGTCTGGATGAGAAGAAGAAGTGGCCTCTACCTCGTGTGCAGACGAGGCAGGACAGAGCCACTAGCTCCGGAGGAAACGGAAGGCAGGGTGATCACCTTGAGGTGCCGTGGAAGAAGGCATCTCAAGGGGAGGAAGAGGAGCCGGATCGTAAACAACCATCGCCTCCCTCGTCCTCATCATCCACAAAGATGGTCTCGGACTGCTCTAAAGAACTCGAGATATCTGGCCTAGTCCCTGACCGCCTCGTCAAAAGTCACCTCGCAGTTTCTACCATTTTGCTAGACTCGCAGCCTGCACCTATAAGCCCGCCAAGAAGTCGAGTAGCCTAGAAAGATACCGCCACAGAACGTGACTCGAACTTATCTAGGTTCCCGGACTTCAAAATAAAGCACTTGCAACCAAACACACGAAAATGAGAGACGCTGGCTTTCGCCTCAGTATCTCACTCATAAGAAGTCTTGTGCAAGAGTGCCCAAGAAAAACTCGATTCAAACATGGCACGCAATGCAATGGCTTCAAACCCAAAACTTCCTGTAGAGTACTCATCAAGCATCGCCTGCCATCTCGACCAAGGTACGGTTCTTTCTCTCCACAACGCCATTTTGCCGAGGGACGATGGAGAAGAGAACCGGTGCTCTACACTGCCTCACCACGTAAACTCTCAAAGTAGGAATTCTTGAACTCCGTGCATTGTCATCATGGATCGCTCGTAAGGCACCCGGAGCTCAACAGACAAACCTACTAAAAAGACCTCGAAATGTGTAAATGTCTCGCCCTTCGAGGCTAAGAAAACACCCAAGAGTACCTCGAGAAGTCATCGACCACAACAAGAACATACCACTTCCCTCCGCCGATCAAGATCGAGCCGGTCCAATCGTGTCCATGTGGAGCAAATGTCCGGTTGCATCGGTCATAGTAATCGTGGACCGAGGATGAGAAGCGGCAACCATCTTGCCGCGTCGTTTACATGGAGTGCAAACAAGATCTTTGACCATCTTGAGTTTCGCGGACCACTTAATGAGATCATGGTCGCTAACTCGGGTCAAATGGTCAAATCCAATATGACCAAGTCTCCTATGCCGTAAAGAGAGATCGCGGGACTCGTAGCAACCAAACACCGGAGAGGATCACCGAAGAATCAGAAAATCAGCACGAAAGATCCTCCCATAACGAGAAATCCCGCAAACCGGACTACCAAGAATCAAGAATTTTGCAATTGTTTTTCTTAAAGCTCACCTCGAAACCGCCATCGGTAAGCCGAGAAACCGAAAGCAAATTATACTGCAGCCTTACTAACCAAGGCAACATCCTTAAGAATAAAAGAAGCATTAATACGCGACAAGATTTTGGCGATGACGCCTGCACGAAGCGTCTCCGAAGGTGATCGCCTCATCACCGAGCGCGGGCTAGGAGGAGAACCAACGGAGTCTCCGATCATATGACGAGAACAACCGAGTCTACAAGCCAAACCTTCTCCTTCCCTACCCGCTAACTCCGAGTCAAACAGAGAGTAAAGTCTCAAGATCGATAAATCAACAATGATTTTGGCACCCAATATCGAGTAACACGCCGAGCGATGAAGTAGTCAAGCCCGATCGACCTCTATCTACCCTACGCTCTCGTCACTCACAGCAGAAGGTCTAAGAGCAGACCAAGTCATTCTTTGAGTCCGATCGCTGAAGGAGCGAAGTCGAGCACTCGCAATAGATCGAACACGCCATGGTAGCTATCTCGATGGGGAAAACGAGATCTACCTCGGACGGCGAAGTCACGATCGAAAGCAAAGATGAGGACGAAAACCGAAAACTCGAAAACCAAGTCCTCGATCTCGCACAAACCCATCGAAGAACCAAGCCTAGACCTCGTGTTGGTCTTAGGTGCACTCAAGGTCCGGGGCCGACCACAATGCGCCTAAGAGACTCAACATGGTCTCTACGCGATCTTGGCGCTACCAAGCATCGATCGACTGTGTGTCCATCCTTCTGACAGAAGGTGCAGTGATACTTCACCTTCTGAGAGGTAGAAGCAGCATGTGAAATTACCTTACTGTCAGAAATCCCCTGGACATAGCCCGCTGACTTGAAATGGACTTTCTCGGTCCTGGCTCAGTCTCGATCACACCTGGTGCTATGGGTCTGAGCACGGCAGGTGGATGCTTCCTCATGTCCTCAAAGAGGTCATATCCTAGACCCTGATTAAATCTGCAAATCTTAGATTGGTCTAGAATAAGATTGAGCTTCTTCTTGCCTCCTACAAATCTCTCGAGAGTGTTCATAAGGTACTGACACTCCCGAAAGAGAGAGGTGCAAGAAGAGCAGGGGGAAGAAGAGACAGCAGAAGGTAAGGGAGCAAAAGAAGAACCAAAGAAGAGAGGGAAGAATGGCTTGTGCACGCACACCGACTCAAGGGACACCCCATCGCTAGCCGCTTGGTTCACGCTGCTAAGCTGCCTCATCCTTACCCCGGGCTTCTCCCTTCTCCACAATCATATTGCAAGCACAATGTGGCTTCTCTAGAAGATCCTTAGTTAGCTTCACACATTTCTCATCCAAAGCAATCAAGTCAGATTTTAGTTTGTTACACTTAATGCATGGTGAGCTAACAGGTCCTTAGAAGCAAACCGAGCAAACTTCCTTTCATGATCAATCATATCTTGAAAGCTGTTTGGAGACGACCTTCAAGTTCAAATAGCTTAACTTAGGACAGTTCAAGCATGAAACAATCGGCTCAAGTAAAGAAGCTTGTAGTTCAAAGAATTTTATGATCTGCCTGCTTTAAGTTCATCTTCAAGTTATTGCAATTTTCACAAGACTCAGGCAGATCAAGGAGCATGGCATAAGATCCTCTAGCAAAGAATGTCCTTACCCTCACATGAGGTGGGAGAAGTAGTCTCATCAAGAATAAGTAGGGTAATGACCATCCTACTCAACTCTAACTCAAAGAAGGCACTAACATTCTCCACCTTAACACTATCAAGTTTGGAGGACACACTATCATGTGAGGTCCTTAACTTCTCCATATCAACCAAAGAAAGCAGAGCATGTATCACAATCATCACTAGAAGGAGCAGATGTAAGAGCAATAATCTCTAGTGACACTATCTATTTCCTTCTCTAACTCAAAGACACCTAGCCTTAGCTTTAGCATGAAAACCTCCTAGCTTAAGAAAAGCATGATTGAGCTGTTCAGAGGTGGGATCTACCTCGTCCGGTGTCGGAGTACAGCCATTGTCACGAAGTTCGCCCTCGAGGGCCATGAAGCACATGCCGAGAAGTCGCCGCCGCCATCCTTGGGCTCTTGGTCACCCGTCCCGTCATCGTCGCTCCATCCCTCCACCTCGCCGAGGTCGAGGTCGCCGAAAGCGTGAGGACGCTGTGGAAGAGCTTCTTGGCTTTGCCAAAGTTGCGAACTTCTTCTTGTCAAGCGCCCGAGCTGGAGGTTTCTTGTTGCGGTTCTTGTCGGTGTAGTCGTTTTGCCCGAACCGCCAGAGTCGTTCTTGCCCTTCTCGGCTTAGGGGGCTTTGTTCGAATGTGGTTGGGGCCACCACACTCGAAGCAAATCACAGTCCTCCTCTTTTCGTCCCTCCTCCTCTTGTAAGCATGAGAAAACTTCCGAGCTAGGAGGGCCACCGCTCATCCTCGAGCCGCTCTAACGATCATCGCTTCGTCCAGAGAGCAACAAGGAGAAACCACACAACGAATCGGCAAGAGAACCGTGGTTTAATCGATCGGTGACTAGGCCATCGATCGTGACTTCGACTTTCGAGACAATGTCAATCTCGTGAGTCTTGAGACGCGAGTACAGCAGCATCAAGAGTCAAGGTCGAGAGGTCTGCGTGTCCTTGATGGTAGTCACTTTCATCTCCCACACGCCAGCAGATCGAGTCTTTGTAAGTATCGGACGAGCGTTGTCCGAGTCGGGTATGTGAGACCGACCGCCGGAGGTTGCTCAAGATCTTGTGAAAACGCGTCTGGCACTCATCTAGGGACTCACCAAAGAAGCATCTCAAATTTGTTGTATTCTCGCTTGAACCGGTCTGTCGCATCGCCTTGATCCGGGTGGTGCCCTCATGGTATCGCGCCGAGGGTCACCCAGATGTCGAGGCGGACGACGTGAGATATGCGGTCAAACTCGCCACGACTCAAACCCTCGGATGATGATGTTCTTGCCTTTGCATTTGCCTCAACATCAGCCATGTTCCCGACATTGATGTTCTCATCGGCAGAACAATGAATCGAACCTTGACCTTCGCCAGATGGCATACCCCAGGCCTGGATGTATGTCTCCATTCGCTCTTCCGAAGGTAATCGATGCCATCGAAAACGGGCGGCTTGGTCGAGTACTTGTCCATCGCCACGGCTCTTGAGACCGGTTAAGATCTATTGAAAAGAGCTAACCGGCTCTGATACCAATTGAAGGACCGAAATGGCGACAGAGGGGGGGGGGTGAATGTCGCTTTTTTAAAAACGCCTGAGAAAACGTACACTAATTTTTTTTTCAAGAAGAAGCAAAACAAAGTAATTCACAGAGAGTTAATTCTGCTGAAACCTGAACGCATGTGACACTGAAAAATTCAGCATAAATCAGAGACCAGCCAAGAAAAAATTAAACTGAAAATACCGCTGTTTGATCTGCATGCAAAATGGTTGAAAATCAGCAAAGAGAAGAACGCACTGTAGATCATCTCATAGTATGAAGCAAGGATTTGGTGATTCTACCACTAGATCCGACACGCATCAATGATGGGAACCAATCAAACAAATAAAAAAAAATCTTCAGAAGCAAACCACAGTATCAATTCCATGCAAGAGATTTGGTTTCACACAACGAGAAATCAAAGCATTACAGAAAACAAGGACTCGGTGCTAGCAATTAAAAACGAGACTGCATCAAGACATTAAACCAACCAGGACATCAAATCATTTCGATAAGCACCGACTGGATTTCTGTTTTTCAGGAGGGGGCGCCGCCACACTGTGCTCCGCAATTTTCTCCAGACCAAAACAGCGAGCACTGCAGCCGCAGCACAGGGATCCGGATTTTGCGATCAAATCAAAACGAGATTACAGATCGGCACAGGAGGGCTCGGTCACAGCAGCAAGCAATATCGTCACATCACCGATGGCCTGCAAGCCACCAGGAGCTCTCCAGATTTTTCTTTGTCTACAGAGCAGACCAACAAAGGCAAATAAACAAAAGCGATCAAGGAAGTAATCAAGACCACAACGGAATCTGCAGTCAATAAATAATCGATCAAAAGCAAACTGCTGGGAGTCAAAGCATCACTCGGCAAGCTGCCATCACAAGGATCAAAGATAATGCTCCAAGCCGCCGCCAAGAGTCTCTGCTATTCTTGCGGACGCACAGGGTGCCGCCAGGCTCGGCTTCTCTTACCAGCGGTCACTGCAGTAGCAGTAAACAAAAGGAAAACAACTACTTGCTGGCTTACAGAAACTTGGATCTAAACTCGATGCAAACTGATAAAGCAATCAGAAGATAGAAACAAGATTCAGTCAGATCAAAAGAAAACAGCCAATCAAACATCAGATCCAAAATCAAAACCAAGCACCATCTCATATTGATCTAGAGGAAGAGAGATACATGATTGATACAAGAGGAATGATTACAAGCAATCAACTCATCCTCTCACACTCTCAAACCTCAAGAACACTCAGCCATCTTGAAGAAAGCAAGGGACAAGCAGGAACAACCTCAACAACTAAAGCCTAAAGCCAAAACAAACTCTAAAGCCTCTTTTGACTAAAGGAAACCCTAAAAATCATTGAAGTGTTCAGTTTGGGCAGCAGCCCTCCATCCTATTTATAGCCCATGGCTAACGGGTCTCCACCCGTTCGCCCGCTAAATCAACGGAGCTCCGCTCCGCTTGTGCAGCCTTTGCGAAATTCCGTTTACGCCTTCGCACCTTCCGAAGCTTCAGCGCTCCTTGTCTCGCCGCCTTTGCAACCACCTCGAGTCCACGCCGCCTTGACACATCCCGACCGCTTCGACCTCGGCGCCACTGCACCTAGTCCGTCCACCGTGTCTCGCCACGACTCCACCCGATGTCCCGCAATACACGCATAAGAAACACATCAAATAGCACCGCCGATACATGAAAGCGTAAAACCAACATACTTACCATGACAAAATCCAAACTTGTCGAATCAAAGAATATGCATCCTAATCCCATACGACCAAGTTTGACCAAACCGATCGAGCTCATTGCACCACGAACGACATGGTCCAAACCACCCAAACCAAACTCGACTTCCTAAACCTATGTCAATTACTCATCACACACACGGACGACCTCCACATGGTCTCTCAAGACCTCGCTTATAAAGGACTCCTTCAACCAAAGTATACATTTTGGCTTTTCGATAAGCGATCCGCCTCGAGATCGCCTCTTCGCACGGAACCCTTCGAAGATACTCGTAGATGGGCGCCATCCGGTATCCTCATATTCTAGAGAGGCCGTTTCAATAGGAGGTGTCTCGGTTCAGAGACCGTGGGCGGTTCTAGAGTTGTTCCAAGAAGACTCCTTTTGGTACTACAGATCGGAAGAAGCTATTCGAGCAAGCTAGTCTGCGAGAAATTATCCTTCGAGGATGAATTATGCCTCAAACCTAAAAATGCTTTTCTAGCTTACGCACTTCGATAAATATCGAGACATTGTCGGGTTAGAGCACCGGTACTCTTTCCCGACTTGATTCACGACTAGTTGAGAGTCTCCCTCACGAGTAGTCGGCAAATCGAGAGCGCCACGCTTTCGTATGCCGCCTAGCAAACCTTCAGATTCTCGCCACGTTGTTAGTGGCCTGAAAGTTTAATTGTATGGCATACTTTAAGGTCCCTCCGGTAGGAGATACCAGGACCACCCCAGCCCCCGAGCCACTTAAAGTAAACGACCGGTCAAAGTACATCGTCCATTGGTCGTGGAATCGTACTAGGGATCCTGAACAGGTTCAGGATTTGTCCATTCGGCGATAAAGTCTTGCCAAGATCTGGGATTTAACGGCCGTTCGGGACACAAAATGGATGTCGAACTCCCCAAGTTCGACTGACCATTTTGCCATGCGTCCCGCTATTTCCCTATTCTAGAGGATCGCTCCCAAGGGAAACTCAGACGGTGCCTGAAAATAATGCTGCAGTTTCCTCGAAGACATGAGGAGGGCATACAGAAGCTTTTGGACCTGAGGGTAACGCTCCTTAGGCCCGTGTAAAACTTCACTTATGTAGTAAACCGGTCGTTGTACGTTTTCACGTTCTACGACTAGTACTGCGCTTACTGCCTGTGGCGTGGCAGCTAGGTAAATTAAGAGCGTTTCTTCTGGCCTCGGAGAGACTAGAATAGGAGCACTCGTAAGGTACCTCTTGACATCCTCAAAGGCAGCATTTGCCTCTTTCGACCACTCAAAACCTTCGTGTTTCCTTAGAAGCTTAAAGAAAGGTAGTCCCTTTTCTCCTAGTCGTGCGATGAAACGACTTAAAGCCGCCATGCACCCCGTGAGTTTCTGAACTTCTTTCCTTGTGGTTGGAGGGCACATTTGGATAATGGCCTTTATCTTTTTGGGATTTGCTTCGATTCCTCGTATAGATACTAGGAATCCAAGCAATTTTCCTGAAGAGATTCCGAACACACACTTCTCAGGATTGAGTTTTAAGCGATGTTTTCTGAGGTTGTCGAATGTTTCTTGTAGGTCAGTGATATGATTAAGTCTCTTCATGCTTTTAACGACTAGATCATCAACATAGGCCTCTAGATTTTGGCCTAATTGAGATGAAAAAGTCGCTTGCATGAAGCGTTGAAAAGAAGCGCCGGCATTTTTTAGACCAAATGGCATTTTGACATAGCAAAATATACCAAATGGTGTAATAAATACGGTCTTTTCTTCATCGTATAGACACATATTGATCTAGTGGTATCCATAATATTCATCTAAAAAACTTAACATTTCACAACCTACAGTAGAATCAACCAACTGATCGATGCGAGGTAAAGGAAAATCGTCTTTTGGACAAGCTTTATTAAGATCAGTAAAGTCTACGCACATACGCCATTTGCCGTTTGACTTTCTAACCATTACAGGATTAGCCAACCATTCTGGGTGGTTGACCTCTCTTATAAAGCCTGCTTTTAGTAGCTTATCCAATTCTGATTTGATACCATCTCATCGATCAGGGGCAAATCTCCATAATGTTTGTTTTACGGGTACTTTGTCAGGTCGTAAAGCTAGCCTGTGCTCGATTACCTCCTTGGGGACTCCGGGCATGGCGGATGCTTGCCACGTGAAGACATCTGCGTTAGCTCAGAGGAAGGTGATAAGGGCGTCTTCCTACTTGGGGTCGGAAGTATCCCCGATGCGAACAGTCTTCGAGGGCTCCCCTGCGTCCAGAGGAACCTCTTTGACCTTGTCGTTCGGCTTTGGTGCAGCTTTAGGCTTCGACTTGCTGGTCGAAGGCTGACTTTCTTCTCGAGTTGGTATTTGTCCAACCATCTCGAGGGATCGACGGTCGCAAGTGTGCGCCATCTTCTTGTCACAATGAATTGTGATTACTCCTTTGGGACCTGGCATCTTAATACATTGATATCCGTAATGAGTAGCCATTAGGAATTTTGCCAAAGTTGATCGTCCGAGTATGGCGTTATATGCCGTATCGAAATCGACCACATCAAAGGAGATTTTCTCTGTCCTGAAATTACTTGGTGAACCAAATGTTAAAGGAAGAGAGACTTGGCCAATTGGTTTGGCTAAAGATCCCGGTACGATCCCATAGAAAGAGTATCGTACCGGTCTTACCTTGGTCCTGGGTACTTGCATCTCGTCCAGGGCACTCGTAAACAAAATGTTCAACGAGCTGCCACCATCAACCAAAACTCGATTGACCCGATAATTGTTGATGGTGGGTTCAACCACGATCGGATACCGACTTGGTCGAGTCGAAGGAATCGGGCAGTCACCCTTCTCAAAGGAGATGGTGACTTCCACCACTTCGGTAATTTATTGACGAGAGGAGGATCTATGGAGTTTACCTCACGTTCAGCAGCTTTAAGCTGCCGCTTTGATTCATATGCCGATGATCCCCCATAGATGTGCTCGACGGTGTGTTGCGGATCCTGGAACGACATCTCCTCCTCGTCATCTGAGGACTTATGACCACTCGTTTGTCCTACCTGCTCGAGAGTGGGAAGTGGTCCTTTGCCGTTGTAGTAGTCTTCAAGCTTTCGTTGAAAGACCCGGTGGTTGCGAAGGTCATGTCCTTCCTTTTTATGGAAAGGACACCACCTAGGCTTATCATTTTTTGATCGGGGCGCTTACCTTTGCCTCGGTCGGAGTGCGGCTTGGAGGTGCGTGGCTCTTTATCATTTACAGCCAAAACCTCGTTGGAACCGCTGGCTTGGAGTTTTTGACCCTTCGCCTTGTTCTTGGACTTTTTTGCTTTCTTATCTTTCTTCTTACCAATGTTGCCTGGCTCTCGAGATGTATTATCTTCTCGATCTATTGTGTTGTTCCACTCGACCGCCTCAGAGGCAGTCGCATATCGATCAGCCATCTCAAAGAGTTCGGTGACAGTGGTAGGCGGATTTAAAGCAATATCTTCTGTTATCCTTCTACTACGGACTCCTTGCTTGAAAGCCCTGATGACAGATGAGTCAGAAACTTCCAGAATTGAATTACGAACCTGACTAAAGCACTTAATGAATTGGCACAAGGTCTCGTTGTCGTTCTGTCTCATCCGGTGCAAGTCGTCCTCCTTCCCAAGGCGATTGTAAGTGCCTTGGAAATTCGCCAGTAGAAGGTTGCAGAGGTGTTGCCAAGAATAGATCGACTCGAGTGGTTGGTTCAGTAACCACGATCGAAAGCGCACCCTTGAGCACGCTTGGGAGGTAATTTGCCATCACATGTTCTCCTCCTCCTGCCGCTCGGACAGCTGTTGTGTAGATTTGAAGGAATTCGATAGGATTTTGGGATCCATCAAATTTTTCCATGTTCACTGGTCGAAAGCGAGGTGGCAAATGAACGGCTCGAGAGATCGAGCAAGAATGCCCGACATCCATAATAACTTCTTGACGCCTCCTGCAGGAAAGAAGGGTTGATATCATCAGGTGGTCATACTCGATGATACCCAGTAACAGGTTGACCTAACTTGTAATAGGTCTCGGTCCTACGAGGGGAATACTCCTCGTAGTTCATCTGTTGCTGCAGATTTCCATGTCGGAATGGTGAGCGATCACCTCTCCGAGGGGTTTGTTGATCATCAGTCATTTGAAAGACATTTTTCTGAGTAGGAGATCGATGCAACTTAGTGTTGCGTCGATTCCTCCGTGGTGATATGTTCGATCGACTGGTAGCTGAAGAAGTTGTATTGCTACGACTTCCTGAATGATGTCGGCGAGGTGCTTCCAGTCTTGCCATCGTGGACCGAAGCCTTTGTGCGATCTCCTCGACGAAGAGATCGTAACCTGGCGCTCGGGCGAGCTCTCGAGTTGGATTCTTGAGCAAGTCATTGATGTGCTGGAGTTTTTGAGCTTCCTCTGATTGATATTGGATGTGCTCAGGCAAATTCTTCTGGGCTGCAATCTTCTTTCGTCGAATAGCCTCAAGATCTTCCATATCAGACTCTTGAGACTGCCTCAATGGAGTGCAAGTATGTCAAGGATTTCCCTCGCGTTCATGAAGGTGTTGGTCATGTCCGCCATCGATGGTGCCTTTGCCATTGTCATGAGGAGGCGCAGTTCGTGATCTTTGGGGAGTGTCCCTAGCTCGGTCTCTAGAAGAGTGACCTTGATTTGAGGGAAGGACGAAGACCTCCCGTTGATGATTCTCACTTGCGCTCGAGGCCTCCCTGCTTGAGGAGTAGTCGAGAGACACCATCTGGCGACTTAGAGCAATCCCCTCCAGGTAGGGGAACTCTGGGTTATAAGCGTCTCCATCCGCAGGTGTGATCTGTGGAGAGATGGTCAAATTTGCAGGAAAAGCATGCTTGATCCCGCTCTCTCTGGCGTCATCCGGAGAGAGAGGATCACCAGATGCTGGTGGAGTCCTGGAATTGTGGCTTCCAGAACTTGTCTCACCAAGTTGGACCATCTTAAGGGGACTCGGACACTTGGAGGACAAACACTCGTCGTGTTGTGAGTCCACCTGGGTGTAGTCCTGGTCAGATTGACTCTTGTCCTTTGAGAGGGTAGATTCCTCCCTTGGACGTACTGTTGTGGGGGATAAGGATCCCTCCTCAACTCCATCAGCGGCATTGTCTCCTGGATTTGCGGGAAGATCCCCGGAGGCAGCAATACCATCGGATGAGTCAATACTCGGCTCGTAATCGAAACCGGCATCCATGTCGATGTCTGCGTAATCTGCCAAGTCAAACCAGTTCTCCTCGTTCCATTCTCCTGCCATGAGTGCATGAGATTTGGGAAAAAGAGAGTATGTTGACAAGAGATTACCGGAAGCTCCCCACGGACAGCGCCAACTGTTGGTGTTTTAGAACCGATCTTACGTAAAGATTATTTGATTTGGGGGGTCTCCTAGAATAGAATCACGCAGAGAGATTGACACAGGTATTTTTATACAGGTTCAGGCCCTCTCCGGAGAGAATAACAACCCTACTCCTGTGTGTGTATGGTATTGAGTGTATTCTGAACAATCAGGAGAAAAACTAAGACTATTTCAAATGATCCTGCTTGTCTTCCTGATAGCCCTTGATAGCATGTGTGTATGCCTCTGTTGCTCCTCTCTCTGATCGTTGCCTTTATATAGTCGTGAAGGAATAGCCGTTTTCCCCTGCTGAAGAGACGCCTCATCAAATCCAGTAACGGGCGCACGTTTGTAGTAATCATCGGGCTGGTAACTCCTTCACGCCGCATGGCAGTTACTAGTCAGAGATAATGGGGTATTATGTGTTATCTTTTCGCATAATAACAGCGCATATTGACTGTTTAGATTCCTTAATCAATTGGACCCACTTGCCTGTAGGTTTTATTGATCATAAGGTGGTCGTAGCTGACCTGGTCGTAGAAGAACTTACGACCATAAGATAGTCGTAGCAAGACTTACGACTATAAGGTAGTCGTAGCAAGACTTACGACTATGGGGGTGGTCGTAGAAGAACTTACGACCACCTAGTAGGCTTCTCCCTTATAAAATTAAAGGGAATACCTAGGGACCATATGACATCATATTTACTTATAATAAGAATTATAGATAAAAGATAAAATAAGGATTATTAGATCCTCGTCAGCTATGTTTATTTCTTTAATGTTTATTTGATGTGAAAGGAAGCTACAAGGAGTAAACGTGGTACTGTGAGCCACTCAAAAGTGGAGAAACTATGATGACATCAATGAATACTTTTGGTAAGTTGTTCTTAATATTACATTCTTGTGCTTTACCTTTCAGTAAGAGCTAAGAAATTTAGATAAAAATCATTTCTTACCGGTTGCCTCTGTCGTAAACCTCCACACATTCAGGTCGAAGAAATGCTTCAAACAGCTTGGATGGCCAATGGATCCGATAGCTGACTTTTTTGCTGATCCTACGCGGACTAAAAATGAAATTGTGGTTATCGTTAACCCTTTCAATTTTTACAAATACTATCTGCAATCTGGCATAAGAACAAGCAGTTGTTATTTGATTTCCATCACATGATGTAGCATCAGACTATCATAGCATACATCATCAATTTGTTAACCATTGTAGGGGTTTCTGTCTAATATAGTTACTCCCTTATCCTGTTCTTTATAGTACAGTGGGAATAGAGTAAAGTACTTATCTTGTTTAATATTCACTATATTATTGTTCAAAGTTTTCAATACACGTCATGTGGGGAAAGTTCTATACTAGGCGTCGGCAACCAGGAGAACTAGCTCCCGCACCTTCCCCTTAAGTTAGGCTTATTAGTTGACTTTATTTCTTGCTAGGAAAGGCTGAGTTCGAGTTAAGATAGGTATTAGAGATATAATAGGAGATAATAATTCGAGTTAGACACTTGTGTTAGGAAGTCCGATCCTATATCAGGATACGGCATGGTTGCATCATAATCAAGGGTAGAAGTTATTTATCTCGTTCTCCCTCTCTTATTCTCCCCCCTCCTCCCCAGCAGATACTTTTCATCTAGTTATCCCTTCCTCATCTACAGCACGGCTCCTAGTCGAGGACTAGGGCCTAAACTGCCTGTCTTCCACGCCTACCAACACAAGTCTTTAATATTTGGTTTCAAATATTTTTCTATACAAATTCGTGTTAGTAAAATGCATCCCAAGTGCACCACCCAAACCTTTGAAGACCTTCCTCAATCCCTATTGGGTTAACAGCTTTATAAAATGCATCCCAAGTGCACCACCCAAACCAGTCCAAGTTTGTAGGGATCTGACATCTGTGATGAAATGAAACAAGACTTGTGAAAAACAAAATAAACGAAAGGTGTCCAAGACTAGGTGCAAAGTTATAAATGAGCCTGCTTAGTTATACCTCCTTGTTCTCTATATGACTGAAAGTTGCTTTGATCTTGGACAGTATCCTAAATGAAGATGCAAGTAAGCCACTTCTACATAGAACAAAAAAAAATCCATGTCGTTGTGGTTAACAGTATGGCATTACTTGATAGATTCCTTCAAAAGCATGAAAGGATTATCCCCAGAGTTGATGAAAACCGCATCAACTACTTCCAGCGACACAACCTCAGGATCACCTACCAAACAGTCCACCATTCTACTCTTTCAGACATTCCAACCAAAATTCCAAGTTTTGCACATTCTGATTCGAGTACCTCCAAATCCTGCAAGTCAAAACGAAGCTTACCGCTCTCGAAGCAGAATTGGAGCTCGTTCTCGGGGCTCCCCTGGATGCTGGCCCGAAGTCCCCGTCAAGAACCGGCAGCATCAGCGCGTACACCGCGTCCGCCGCTGCCTCGCCCGCCTCATTCCTCATCTCCAGAAGCAGCATCTGCGTCTTCGCGCCCGTCGCCAGGACCATCCACCAGATCTTGAACCTAAACAGGGACAGCCATCTCCACCCTCTACACGGCACCCATCTAAGAGGGGGAGCAGAGAGCATCGCATGGGATGGCGGCGACGCGGGAGGGGGGGACCAGAGAGGAGCGAGAGCAGAGAGGGGAGGTCGGCGGTGGGGGGGGGGCAGAGGGAAGAGGCGTACGGCGTACGGCGTACCTCGATTCGATGGCGGGACGAGCTCGATTCGGCGGCGGTGAGCTCGATTCGGTGGTGGCGAGCTCGATTCAGCAGCGGTGAGCTCGATTTGGCGGCGGTGAGCTCCAATCGGCGATGCAAGATGGCCGAAATCGGGTGAGCTTAACTCGGCGGCGGGGGAGGCCGAACCCTAGCGCGCCGCAACGCGGTCGGGGCATCGGGCGCTGTTGCCTTCTTATGCTCCACCTAGGCGTTCGCCTCGCCAGCGCCGCCTAGCACCGCCGAGAGCCCGCGGAGGACCGCCGAGGTGTTGGTCCCGACTAGAGCGCCGCCTCGGGAGAAAATGCCGCGTGAGAAGGACGACTAGCGCATAGTCGGCGCCTAGTCGCCGACTAGAACCAATTTTTAGAACCTTGGCAAATACAAATACAGAGGAAGACCTGGGACTAGGTGGTGGCTACGCGCGGGGGTCTTGACGTACTCCTCATTGTCGAAGCCAAACAAATCCCTCTCCTCCTCCTCCTCGTCCCCCTCTCCTCTCCTACCCTCTGGCGCCCTCGCCGCCACGACGTCGAACGAGTCATACTGCCGCCGTCCCCTCGTCGCGCCCTCTCGTCTCGTCGCCGCCAAGACCGCTACTTCTTGTGGTGAGGCCCTCGAGATCTCGTGAGGACGACGAGGATGAGGACGTGAGGAGGCGCCGAGGAAGGGGCGCTTGGCGGCCGGGGAGGAGGGGAGGCGCGGGGAGGGTGGCGGCCGGGGAGGAGGGCGGCAACGGGGGTGGCGCCTGTCGGGAGGAAATGTTCGGGGAGGATGTGCGGGAAGGGAATGGGATGGTTTGGGAGGGAAATGAATGAGATAAGGTGGAGAGAGGATCGCGTGTATCTCATTCGTATTTTCGTGTGGCACTACATTTTTCGTTTTGCCCTATATTTTTTGTTTGCCTGGCAGATACTTTTTTCGTTTGGCGCTAGTTTGGTGACGGATTGGATCTTGCCCGGCAGATGTGAGGTCACGGATTCAAAAATTTACGTGACTAATTTTTTCACCTTCCACCCAATATTTTGTCCGGCAGTTATGTTGATCTAGTTTACTTTTTCTAAGACAGATATGTTGTAGTTAAAATAAAAATATACCCGGCAGATAAGTTGTTCTACATAATAGTTATTGCCGGCAGATAATAGAACCCGTAATAACTTCAACATTGCCGGCACATAATTTGCCTCTCACCCAATTCTTTCTCGACATATTATTGCCCTTAATACTATGTCATGGTGTAGTGACAGCAGCAGGCAGCGGCGATGGAGGAAAAGATCTACGGCGAGTTGCAGAGAAGATTCAAGGTAGGCCGGTGGAGATGCAGAGAAGGATACAGGAGGATTAGATCGTGGTCGCCGCAAAAACGGCGTAGAGGAACGAGAGGATGGGGGTGTTTCCTTCTCGTTTTACTTTGGTGCGGTTCTCATATATGTCAAGTAAATAAATATCCGCCATCTAAAACAAGCAGCAGCTTGGTTCCCCTGGTTACGAGGGTTAGCGTTGTGCACAATTTGGGCTTGTTGTGGGTTCGAGCCCTCTTGGGGGCTCCTCTTTTTTTTCATTGACGGTAATAAAAAAGATTCTATTTCCACACTGTACAGATTGTGCAATACCCCAGATGGGTTCGAAAGAGTATTCGCGAGAGAATATTTAAATTGGGGAGAAGGACCAAATAGAAAAGAGTTTAACAAAGGATTAGAGGGGGCTTTTGTAATATCCCGAATGTTCAAGTGAATGCAATAAAGTTTAGAGAGAACAACATTAAATTAGAGAGGAAAATTACTCAAAAAATTCAGAATCTATTGAGGGAGGATTGGACCTTAGGCTTTCGGCCCAAGGCGTCCTAGCCATATGGGCCGGCCTTTTTAGTGGATTCAAGAGGGGGGTGCCTTTTTCCAAAACCCTAGCCTCTGCTACAGTACCACGCCACACTGTAGCATGCGGTACTGTAGCAGCCACCCCTCCCTGCTGCTCTACCAAGAGAAGGAAGAATAAGAGAAAGAAAGGAGAGGAAGAAGAAGGGAGAAGAAGAGAGGAAAAGGGAAGGGAAGAAGAAGAGAGGGAAGGGAAAGGTTCGCGGGCTTCATCGCGATCTACAGCAGTTCTTCAAGGGTAATGAAGATCCTCTCTCGTTGTATGTTTCGAATTTAAGGCGTGTTTGAATTCGTTAGTAGATCGGTTGTTTAGATCTCATTCTGTCCAGAATTTTGAACGGCGGTTTTCGTGTCCTTAGATGCAGATTCTGTGGATCCCATCTCTTAGAGATAGTTGGGTTATGTCCTTAGCTTTCCGTGGCCGCCAAGAACGCCCAATTCTGATTAACGGTCAAAGAGATATGATTTTTTTAGTGTTGCTGTCCCGCTAATCTGTCAGCATCCTGACAGTTTGTAGATATCTGGGTTAAGCCATTAGTTAATAAGACATTAGAGGATCTTGATATAACAAAAAATGTAGGAAATTTCTATACCTTTCCAGAAAGCTAAAGAACGCAAGATTTGGACACTCGTAGCAAAAGTTATGGTATTTTTAGTGTACTGTCCAAAGAACCCGACGCGAATTCGACGTTTCGTTAGCTAGCTCGGTAGGGGCAATAGATGGAAGTTTCAGAACAGTCCCTCAACTAGGTTTAGTTGAGGAATTTAATTACCTTTCCAGGAAGTCTAAGAACACCCTATTTGGACTTCTGTGCTATTAGTTATGGATTTTTGAATTTGGCTGTCCACCGAGGGGACAAACTGACGTTTAAGAATTAGGGTTGGGATCGAGTTAGACGGTTTTACGAGTTTGTGATTTTTGTTATAAAGTTTGTTTTGGTCCAGTATGATTGTCTTAGCAAGGTTTATAATTATATTCAGGTGGGGGTTTGGTCCCCGGGGCAGCGCCCTCTTCGTGTCTACAGTTTCCGCACGGTTGAGGCAAGTATCCTGATTGTAGCATAATTATGATTGTTTGATGTGATTACTTGCGTTTTACTCATATTAGCCATACATGGATGATAGTGTGATGAGTATGAATAAAACTTGGCAAATACATGTTTATGGCTAAAGATTACCTATGTACGTTGCTAATGTCTTACATGTATTTGAGATCTGAGATTTTGGTATGTACTTGTTGATTCATATGTATGAAAGATAGAGTCATAGTGCATATGCATATTGGGAGCATACATGAGGCTTGGTCACGTGGTGACCAAGTATATACAGTTGAGATCCCCGTCATGTAAATGACGGGCTTGTGGTCCCCACATTCGTGGAATGTGGGCATTGAATAGAGGTCCCCATCATGAAGATGATGGGCAAAGGTCCCTATACTCATGAAGTATAGGCTCTTGGTCCCTGTGCCAGAGGGCACAGGCAAGGGTATACATCGACGGTTGTATACCTCGCATTACCGGTAAAATGCGAAAAGAGATAAAGATTAAAAGATGCATTGCATGTTCACATTACATAAGCATGGGAGTTGTGTTTAGTGTAATGTTTATTTTGGTATATTGATGCTATAACTGTGAACTTAGCATTTCCTTTATTGATACTTGCTGAGTCCTTGGGCTCACCCTTGCTTTGTTGTGTTTTTAGGTACCATTGGCAAGAACAACATGCATGGGAGGGAGTAGTATTGTTTAGATGCACTCACTACCACTCATCCTAAAGGAGACTATCATTTAGTTTATACTCTAATAATAAGCAAACTGATTGAGAATCACTTATGGCTTTGGTTGAATGTTTTAGCTTATTTGTAATAGTGAGAGTAGCAAGTTTTGGTTATGCTTATTAATATTTTATCGGAATAGATTATCTTGCATGCTTGAATGAATTTGGATGATGAGTTATTATTAATGATATATTCAATTGCTGGAACCTCGGTATAGTTAACTATACAAAGGAGGTTCTGCCGAAAATTTTGGTAATTGGTCTTAGTTTAGTTTTGTTTAATTTTATTTTAGTAGCATTCTAGGCTCAATGTTGAGCTGGGGTGTTACAGTTGGTATCAGAGCGGGCTTTAGGTCCGTGGTGAATAGATTAATTAAAATTTGCTAATGTCTTATCAACTTAAAATTTTGAACACTGGTGCACAGTAGGATGGGAATGGGCAAAGCATTGCATTTACGTTTCCGCTATAACATATTGATGATTGCTCATAAATTGATTATATGATTATTATGTGTGGGAATAACCCATGTTGAGAGGTTGAGGTCGTGGTTATGGACCTGGGCTTTACCAGGTTACACCACCGTTCGCGTTTGAGAATAGGGAAGTGGTTACCTCGGATATCTTAGTATAGGTGTTGATAGTGAGTATTTTTAGAAGAGTTGTTCTCTTCCTTGAAATTGAATTTGGTCAACTCTTATCCAGTTGTGATTGATGAGTTTCTCTTATGTTATTAGTTCATTGCGTTTGATGGGTTGCTTTGAAAAAGGTTGGTGTGTTTGCATTTGCTTAATTTGTCCCGTAAAGCCATCATTGTTTTCCCAACCGACGAGTTATTCTTGCGGCTGGTGAACTTGGTCGATTGTCAAGTTTGACCTTTATATTGGAGTTTTGTCTTTTTCATTGGAAAACATGACCCAATTATTCGCTTGATGATTTTGGTTAATGAAAGTTTCCTTTTGCAAGTTCTTTAGTACGTGGAGGTTTTGACTCAATGTATCTCTCTTGGGTATTTTGAGTGTTGAAGATTAATGGTTCTCTTTTATGAAAGAAGATGTTAAACCCTTTAGCGATATTTTGTCATGGTTAAGTGAGAGGTTATAATTAAAGCAATTAATGGATATGATATGGATTATCAGGTTGGGTCTGTAGCGTGTGCATGATCGATCTTAACTAAAATCCTTGAAAGAAAAGTTGATTAACTTGAAAGTGTCTTGTAGTAGTTCTTGATGACCTGTGATTATATGTATAGCTAAACTTAATTGGAATCAATAGAGTTATTAAGAAGTGTGGAATATTGATGAAATGGTTGATCATTAGAATTGTTTAGTTTGCTAGACTTGTTGGATTATTTGGTCTCAATGGATTAATCTAACTGTGCAGGAAGGGAGATATAAAGATGTGTTTGACAGTTGTCTTAGTAGATGATAATATGGAATTTTCTTTAAATGATTATTTGATGATCTTACTTTTGCTCGTGGGAAAACAAATAGAGAAAGGACCATCAATTGTGTCCATGATTGTATAATCATCAATGGTTTATGATGTGATTTAATAGGTGACCTGTGTTTGCATGATGGTGAAATTGTCGGATAACAGTATGCCTTTGATGAAAGGGTTTTGGTATAACGTTTTAAATTGGGTAGTAGGTTCCCTCTAAAAAAAATAAAGTGCTTGTTATAGTGAGGTGATAAGAATTTGGTATACTCTCCATTGAGGATGAGATGATAAAGTGGTATGTAACGGTTTGATAAGCTTTTGGGGACTTTATAAAGGAAGAGTTGACGATAACAAACCTTGTTAAGAGTGAATTATTCTTGATGTTAGTAATATGGTCTACAGATTGTGACGCGTTGGAGTGGTGATGATTCTTCTAGCGAGAAAGTAGTTGATTGCTTTTCGTAATATGGATTAAACGAAATATTTGGAGTTTTGCATTCGTGATCTTTTGGGAGTTCATGATTTATGTAGTAGATGAAATTAGTTTGAGCAGTGTGACGTATTGGAAGGTTCTATTTGGTTCTTAAGAGATTAATGTGATTTGGTTTTAAAAGCATTTCTTGTTTGGGTTGGCAAGTAATGTTGTAATCAAAGAAAATTGTTTTCTTTGTTAACGAAAAATGTGTACCATAAGTAGTTGAGGTTGGAGTTAAGAGTTGTAATCCGCAACTTTTCTGTCATTACAGCTTAAGAGTTTCTTGAGTTTCAATAGCAATGTTTTATCATGATTTATGGAAGTTGAAATTTCCTTCCTGTGGGACATGTGCCCTCAACTGTGGTTTCAACTTTTGTTTTTAGAGATCATTTCTATTCGACGGTTTCTCTTGGTCTCGTGCTCACTCCGAGGAGCAATGTTTTCGTGTGTGTTGAATCTTGTATTAGTTTGTCTCTTCCTTTTTGAGAAAGGAATTAACCAACTTGTGTTGCTGAGTCTTATAAAGTGTAATATGGCGACTGGTTGGTGGTGGACAAATATATGATAGTGGTGATATTTTTGGGGACCAAGCTAATTGAAGAGTAGTAGAAAGTGAATTGGTTTTAACCTATAACACCTGGAGAGAATTCTATTCAAATGGAATGTTTGTCGATGAGATAAAATTGATTAGTGTTACAACTAGAGGAACCTATGGCGAATTATGATCCAGTAACCTTTGTCCATGTTGGGATTATCGAAAGTATGGACTCTTGATAAACTTATTAGAGTATCGCAATTGGATAGTTAGTAAGATTGTGTAGAAGAGTTGTGGTGGTGAAGTTTAATGAGAGTAGCGGTGTGGAGAAACCTAAGTGTCATGCTAATTAATGGGATAGCAGGAATTATTGAGCTATTGTCAAGTATGACTTGGTCTCATTGAGTAACCCTATGGGAGTTAAATTATCTCTAAGGATATCTTGGTCAAAGAATATATTTATTTATTGACGTTAGTGATTGAGTATGTTTGAATCTTGGTCAATCAGTTAGGGTATTGTGAACATGTATATTGTGGTTGTGTAACTGAATTGGATTTATGTGGATTAGAGAAGGTCTAAGATTGGTGAAATAAATCGCCTTAGGGCAGTTACTTGATTAGTGAGGAATGTTGATATTAATGACTGAGGTTATTGTTGAGTTGTGTGAAATTTTAGTAAATGAATTTGAGGATTTCCTATCAATTATACCAGAAATTCATGTTAGGAGACTTGGAGGTTGAATTTGGGCTTTGCATTTTTTGCTAGGAACTCAGAGACCCAATATCTTGTGTAGAGGTAGATGAATAGAAGCGAATTTTGAATAGTGTGTTGATCTTTGATAGAATACTTTGGGTAAAGTAAATGAGTATGTGTGCTAAGAATTTGAAGTTGATTTATCTTTAATAGATTGAGATGGTGTGGTTGTGGGTGAAAAATCTTTATTGAGGTGTTGGAAACCATTTGTTAAAATAATTCCGTTGGTATAGGAGTGGACTAGAGAATCCTTTTGTGGAATAGTAGAGTCCCTTTAAATAAGTATGGTTGTTCTTTCGGTTTGAGGATCGTTTTGGGATTATCGGTTGAGTGGAAGGAGTTAGTGTGATAATTCTAGACACCCATGATTTGGGAAAGGGTTTATTTCCTAAAAGAACATCTCGAGAAAAGAATATTTTCTCGTAGAGAAGTGCTCTATTGGTTCTCGTTTGAGTTGGATTTTTATGATGGAGATCATGTACAATTTGAATTGACTTATGTTGACAAGGTGGTTCTGTCGGTTCAGAATATAAATGAAGTATTTGATTTGGGCATTGGCGAATCCACTTTTGGCTTATGTGGTGTTTAGTTGCAAACCGCCGAGTTGGAAGGATGGAAGGTTTTGTGAAGAATCTCTTATTTTGGATTTGAGTTTTTGGGAGGAAAGTTGGAATTGCATTATGAATCCTTGTTTTCAGTTGAATCGATTATTAAAGTTTGATTAAAATAAGTTGGGTTATGATCCTCGCTTAATGGAGGATCTCCTTGTTATGATGAAGAGATCGACTGAAAGATGGAACAAGAGTTTCATATGTTTACGTGCAAGCTATTTGGTTTGATCCCGAAGAGATAGATAGCCCAGAGTATATTTGGTTGTTCTGGAAGTTGTGGGGGGTTTTGGACGATAGTAATTCGCTAGAACCGTCTCGAGTCTTGGAGCGGGGTATATAATGTTTTGGACGAACTGGTGTTGAGAGAATGCTTGAGGTATTTGGAGTGTGAGCTTTCATAAGAACCGTTGACCATTGAGCATTTATCGCAACTTCGAGTCCTATCCATTGAGTGGTTCTGATTAGGATGGTACTCTTGATGAGGTGTAGCACATCAGTTGCATCAAGGTGCGGTGGTCCCATAAGTCTGAAGGGAAAAGCGACTTGGGAATTGCAGACTTGCATGCGCGAGCGATATCCGGAATTACTCACAGAAGGTATGTGGTAATGTTAGTAAGTTTTAGCTGTGATTAACCTTTGATGTTAAGCGTGGTTAGAATTCGGGGTCGAATTCTGTTTAAGGGGGGTAGAATGTAATACCCCAGATGGGTTCGAAAGAGTATTTGCGAGAGAATATTTAAATTGGGGAGAAGGACCAAATAGAAAAGAGTTTAACAGAGGATTAGACGGGGTTTTTATAATATCCCGAATATTCAAGTGAATGCAATAAAATTTAGAGAGAACAACATTAAATTGGAGAGGAAAATTACTCAAAAAATTCAGAATCTATTGAGGGAGGATTGGACCTTAGGCTTTCAGCCCAAGGCGTTCTAGCCATATGGGCCGGCCTTTTTAGTGGAATCAAGAGGGGGCTGCCGTTTTCCAAAACACTAGCCTCTGCTACAGTACCGCGCACTGTAGCATGTGGTACTGTAGCAGCCACCCCTCCCTGCTGCTCTACAAAGAGAAGGAAGAAGAAGAGAAAGAAAGGAGAGGAAGAAGAAGGGAGAAGAAGAGAGGAAAAGGGAAGGGAAGAAGAAGAGAGGGAAGGGAAAGGTTCGCAGGCTTTGTCGCGATCTACAGCGGTTCTTCAAGGGTAACGAAGATCCTCCCTAGTTGTATGTTTCGAATTTAAGGCGTGTTTGAATTCATTAGTAGATCGGTTGTTTAGATCTCATTCTGTCCAGAATTTTGAACGGCGGTTTTCGTGTCCTTAGATGCAGATTCTATGGATCCCATCTCTTAGAGATAGTTGGGTTATGTCCTTAACTTTCCGTGGCCGCTAAGAACGCCCAATTCCGATTAACGGTCAGAGAGATATGATTTTTTTAGTGTTGCTGTCCCGCTAATCTGTCAGCATCCTGACAGTTTGTAGAAATCCGGGTTAAGCCATTAGTTAAAGAAGACATTAGAGGATCTTGATATAACGAAAAATGTAGGTAATTTCTATACCTTTCCAGAAAGCTAAAGAATGCAAGATTTCGACACTCGTAGCAAAAGTTATGGTATTTTTAGTGTACTGTCTAGAGAACCCGACGCGAATTCGACGTTTCATTAGCTAGCTCGGTAGGGGAAATAGATGGCAGTTTAAGAACAGTCCCTCAACTAGGTTTAGTTGGGGAATTTAATTACCTTTCCAGGAAGTCCAAGAACACCCTATTTGGACTTCTGTGCTATTAGTTATGGATTTTTGAATTTGGCTATCCACCGAGGGGACAGACTGACGTTTAAGAATTGGGGTTGGGATCGAGTTAGACGCTTTTGCGAGTTCGAGATTTTTGTTATAAAGTTTGTTTTGGTCTAGTATGATTGTCTTAGCAAGGTTTATAATTATATTCAGGTGGGGGTTTGGTCCCAGGGGCAGCGCCCTCTTCGCGTCCACCGTTTCCGCACGGTTGAGGCAAGTATCCTGATTGTAGCATAATTACGATTGTTTGATGTGATTACTTGCGTTTTACTCATATTAGCCATATATGGATGATAGTGTGATGAGTATGAATAAAACTTGGCAAATACATGTTTATGGCTAAAGATTGCCTATGTACGTTGCTAATGTCTTACATGTATTTGAGATCTGATATTTTGGTATGTACTTGTTAATTCATATGTATGAAAGATAGAGTCATACTGCATACGCATATTGGGAGCATACATGAGGCTTGTTCACGTGGTGACCAAGTATATACAGTTGAGATCCCCGTCATGTAAATGACGGGCTTGTGGTCCCCTCATTCGTGGAATGTGGGCATTGAAAAGAGGTCCCCATCATGAAGATGATGGGAAAAGGTCCCTATACTCGTGAAGTATAGGCTCTTGATCCCTGTGCCAGAAGGCACAGGCAAGGGTATACATCGACGGTTGTATACCTCGCATTACCGGTAAAATACAAAAAGAGATAAAGATTAAAAGATGCATTGCATGTTCGCATTACATAAGCATGGGAGTTGTGTTTAGTGTAATGTTTCTTTTAGTATATTGATGCTATAACTATGAACTTAGCATTTCCTTTATTGATACTTGCTGAGTCCTTGGGCTCACCCTTGCTTTGTTGTGTTTTTAGGTACCACTGGCAAGAACATCATGCATGGGAGGGAGTAGTATTGTTTGGATGCACTCACTACCACTCATCCTAAAGGAGACTATCATTTAGTTTATACTCTAATAATAAGCAAACTGATTGAGAATCACTTATGGCTTTGGTTGAATGTTTTAGCTTATTCGTAATAGTAATAGTAGCCAGTTTTGGTTATGCCTATTAATATTTTATCGGAATAGATTATCTTGCATGCTTGAATGAATTTGGATGATGAGTTATTGTTAATGATATATTCAATTGTTGGAACCTCGGTATAGTTAACTATACAAAGGAGGTTCTACCGAAAATTTTGGTAATTGGTCATAGTTTAGTTTTGTTTAATTTTATTTTAGTAGCATTCTAGGCTCAATGTTGAGCTGGGGTGTTAAAGTTGGTATCAGAGCGGGCTTTAGGTCCGTGGTGAATAGATTAATTAAAATTTGCTAATGTCTTATCAACTTAAAATTTTGACACACTGGTGCACAGTAGGATGGGAATGGGCAAAGCATTGCATTTACATTTCCGCTATAACATATTGATGATTGCTGATATGAATTGAGTATGATTGCTCATAAATTGATTATATGATTATTATGTGTGGGAATAACCCATGTTGAGAGGTTGAGGTCGTGGTTGTGGACCTAGGCTTTACCAGGTTACACCACCATTCGCGTTTGAGAATAGGGAAGTGGTTACCTCGGATATCTTAGTATAGGTGTTGATAGTGAGTATTTTCAGAAGAGTTGTTCTCTTCCTTGAAATTGAATTTGGTCAACTCTTATCCAGTTGTGATTGATGAGTTTCTCTTGTGTTATTAGTTCATTGTGGTTTATGGGTTGCTTTGAAAAAGGTTGGTGTATTTGCATTTGCTTAATTTGTCCCGTAAAGCCATCATTGTTTTCCCAACCGACGAGTTATTCTTGCGGCTGGTGAACTTAGTCGATTGTCAAGTTTGACCTTTATATTGGAGTTGTCTTTCTCATTGGAAAACATAACCCATTTATTCGCTTGATGATTTTGGTTAATGAAAGTTTCATTTTCCAAGTTCTTTAGTACGTGGAGGCTTTGACTCAATGTATCTCTCTTGGGTATTTTGAGTGTTGAAGATTAATGGTTCTCTTTTATGAAAGAAGATATTAAACCCTTTAGCGATGTTTTGTCATGGTTAAGTGAGAGGTTATAATCAAAGCAATTAATAGATATGATATGGATTATCAGGTTGGGTCTGTAGCATGTGCATGATCGATCTTAACTAAAATCCTTGAAAGAAAAGTTGATTAACTTGAAAGTGTCTTGTAGTAGTTCTTGATGACCTGTGATTATAGGTATAGCTAAACTTAATTGGAATCAATAGAGTTATTAAGAAGTGTGGAATATTGATGAAATGGTTGATCATTAGAATTGTTTAGTTTGCTAGACTTGTTGGATTATTTGGTCTCAATAGATTAATCTAACTTGTGTTGCTGAGTCTTATAAAGTGTAATATGGTGACTGGTTGGTGGTGGACAAGTATATGATAGTGGTGATATTTTTGGGGACCAAGCTAATTGAAGAGCAGTAGAAAGTGAATTGGTTTTAACCTATAACACCTGGAGAGAATTCTATTCAAATGGAATGTTTGTCGATGAGATAAAATTGATTAGTGTTACAACTAGAGGAACCTATGGCGAATTATGATGCAGTAACCTTTGTCCATGTTGGGATTATCGAAAGTATGGACTCTTGATAAACTTATTAGAGTATCGCAATTGGATACTTAGTAAGATTGTGTAGAAGAGTTGTGGTGGTGAAGTTTAATGAGAGTAGCGGTGTGGAGAAACCTAAGTGTCATGCTAATTAATGGGATAGCAGGAATTATTGAGCTATTGTCAAGTATGACTCGGTCTCAGTGAGTAACCCTATGGGAGTTAAATTATCTCTAAGGATATCTTGGTCAAAGAATATATTTATTTATTGACGGTAGTGATTGAGTATGTTTGAATCTTGGTCAATCAGTTAGGGTATTGCGAACGGGGTATATTGTGGTTGTGTAACTGAATTGGATTTATGTGGATTAGAGAAGGTCTAAGATTGGTGAAATAAATCGCCTTGGGGCGGTTACTTGATTAGTGAGGAATGTTGATATTAATGACTGAGGTTATTCTTGAGTTGTGTGAAATTTTAGTAAATGAATTTGAGGATTTCCTATCAATTATACCAGAAATTCATGGTAGGAGACTTGGAGGTTGAATTTGGGCCCACCCTTGAGTTCCCTGTCTCATCCTCTACCTCCCTGTAGCACCCGCCGCCGTTGAGCCACCGCTGTTTGCCGGTTTCCTGCGGGCCCGAGCGCCGCTCCTCTCACCGGCGTCCACGCCAGCGCCGCATCACCGCCATGTCACCTCCGTGTTAGCCTCAGCGTCGCCGTGTCGCCCGCGTGGAGCGACGTCAGCGCTGATTAGGCGGGTCCAAATCCAATCCCAACATCCGGCTCGGTGAACTTGGTTCACCGTGAGCCATCTCACTGACGTGTGGGCCCCACATGTCAGTAATTCTTTTTAATTCTTTAATTCCGAGAGCTGACGTCATCGTTGCGCAATAATCCAATTTTTCTTTTAAGAAATAATTCGGAAATTCGGAATAATCAGTTTTTAGGGTTTTCTTTTAGATTCAAACTTCCAAAGCCCATATCTTTTGCATCCGAACTCCGATTGAGCCCATTCAAATTTCTAAATTCATCTAAATTCAAGATCTAAGTATCTGAGATTTTTATTTAATTTTTGGAGCTTTTTTTGCCTCTGTTTTTATTTATTTTGTTTGTTGTTTGTTTCGTTTGCGAGTAGACGTTGATACTTCGGGAAGATTAGAAGAAGAAGGAGCACCTCAAGAGCAAGATCAGTACTTAGACCTATTCCAAGGCAAGTTATACCTTTGATCATATTGAACCCAGTTTTCAAAAGTTATATTGATTCCAAGTATTGCATTTACTTTAATTATTTATTTCAATGCTTTTGGGAATAGTTAATGTCCAATCTGTTATGACCTGCTTGTCTAATTGTATGCCATAATCTTTTGTCACCCTAGTTTGGTTTATTTAGTTGGTGCTTTTGTATTACCAACGTGGGTTGGTTAGATGCGATTAGTTTGCTTAGCCATGCTACGAGTCACCATCTCATGTAGTTGCAAATATAAACTTGACTAAGTGCCTATGGAACTATGTGATAGAAATTGTGTGCGCTATGTGCTATTACTCGTTGATGGCATATGTTGCACTTAACCAACAGGGTGGGAAAGGATTTAGATGGAGGCAAGTGGACTGTATGATATTTTGGTGGAGCTATGTGCGTGGGCTTAATAACCTGTGTGCATAGGGATTTGTAGTTTAATTGGAAGTCTTGCCTTGGTCAATTAAGGACTTAACTTTGTGCGCCATTCATCTGAGCCTTTGGTACAGCCACATGCCTAGTATGGGACGGGCCTAACTTAGTAAGTTATGGAGTCTTGACATTGATTACTCAGGTAGTAGGTTAATCTGTGTGCATGGGTGGAGGTGTGCTACCAGGTAGTCACATCACAGGGCGGTTCGCTGTGTCCTTGTCCAACGGTGTGTGTCGGACTGACTTACTATGTGGGGTTGTCTGACGGTTTATAAGCACACTGGGAGTGTCAATGTTAAGATGAAGTTTCTGAACTGTTTTGTTACGGCTAGTGCTAGCTACACTAGTTGTATCTTGTGGGTAAAGTGTACAACCTCTGCAGAGTGTTAAGCAATCTATTCGAATAGTCGCGTCCGCGGTCATGGACATGTTCGGTGATTTCACACGAGGGGTAGATTTTCATAAAACCTTGGGAAGGGAGCTGTGTGACCTAAGTCATATGGCTATGTGAATAACTTGTTTAGGCTATGTGTATAACTTGTTTAGGCTATGTGTCTTTGTGAACTAAAACTGTCAAATTATTATTGTCTATTTGTTTTGAGTTATGCTTTCAATCTATTACTTGTATTTAAATTGCAAATGCTGCATTTCTGCAAAAGAACCACATAAGCCATTCCTTTGGAATAAGCCTGCATCTATAATTGCATTTCTGTGGCATGACTTGCGAGTACGGTGTGTACTCATGCTTGTTGTCAAACATGCAACAGAAGAGGAGGAGTCTTCGCCTGCTTTCGAAGAGGAGTTCATCGAAGGTGCTTGATCGTAGGGTCTTGATCCCAGTCAGTTGTCTGTGGTGAATTGATGGGATTCCGCTGCTATTTTATTTCTTGCTAACCCTACGTGGCTTAATAATTGTAACTCGACCCTAAGGTCAAAACAACTATTTGTTATCAAATTACTCATTTATGTTATTAATCGTTTGTGTGGATTGATATTCACCTGCGTTGACACTATGTGCACTAGCGTGATCCTGGACTAGTGCATTATACACAGAGGGTCCAAAATTGCATATTTTGGGTCCCGACATCAACCAATGGAGTCGGTGGCTCAATCAGCTCATTCTCCTCTTCGGTATGGTTCTCAACTTCCTGCAAATTGTAGTCATAGAAAAAGACACAAACACATGTTTGTTCTCATGTTTCCTATCATCAAGTATTCTCAATTTCTTCTCAATCTGACTTTCAACCTTACAGGTAAGTATAAACAAATGAGAGAGAGAACCATATTCTTTGTGAACAAGAAGGTCCTGAATTGGTTGATTAAGCCCACTTAAGAATCTATTCTCTGTAGCTTCAGCATGTTCATCTAAGCCACAACGCAACAAACGAGTTTTCAATTCATGATAGTATTCCCTTACAGTTCTACGGTCTTGTTTGAAACGTTGTAATCTAGCTAACAAATAATCAGCATGATATTTAGGAACAAATTCATCTCTCAAAAGTTTCTTTAATGCATACCAAGTTTGAGGCACTCTTCCATGTTTACGTAAATACTTCCACCAAAGTATTCATCCTCAACAAAAACACTAGTGGCAGCTCTAATGTTTTGCCTATCAGACCATTCATAATATTTAAATTCTTTGTCTAAAGCTATCTCCTAGTCAACATAGGCATCAAGATCAAATTTACCAGCAAAGGATGGCAAAATGATATTAGTTTTACTGGATGTACTATCACGATCATATACCTTATGTGGTGGAGAAACTTGGCTCAAGATTGCATTTTTCTCATGGACTTTCTTGCGCTCCCATTCAATGGCTTGAAGAAGACGTGGATCAATCTCGTAATAATCCCGTGAACCTGCCATAGTTAGTAGAAAATAAAGAACAAATCACAGTGTATATGTCCCTATCAACTACTAGGTTCTGGCATTTCAACAGTCGCTCTCTCACAACACCTTACCAAGTTCTTACAAGTTTTTACTAATACAGCAAGGAAGTGGTACAACCAGTGGCTAGTTCGTGACACTCTCACTTGCGATTAGCCCAATGATTGCAAGGAACGAAACCTGCTGAGTTAGTAGGAAGTGGAGCTCGAAAGGCTTCAATATGGTAGCAAGGATTAGCAATAATTCAAAATAGTTAATGCAAGTTGAAAAATTATTCAAAGTACTAGTCAATATTGCTGATCCTAGCCTAATCAAAGCTAGTTAATCAAAGCCCTATTAAGACAAGAAGTGTATGTACGCACACGCAAAGATCAATGTGACTTGATGTAATCAATGGAAAACCTCACAACAAGTTCTAAGAGAGACGCTAACCAACTGCTCAAACTTCTTTGTAGGGGCACAAGATTGTTCACGCGATGTAGAGCACAAAAATGTAATAACGTGCAGAAACAACACTTTAGTTCAAGCAGAAAACAACAGTAAGTCTCGAAAGATGAAAACACAAAGTTTTATATGGCTTATATATACTCGTTTGAAAGGTTTCGATGAGATCTACAACTTTGCAGTTGAGGTGACCCCAAATTCCGAAGGGAAGACCGAAAGAATTGCCAAAAATAGAAACAAAAAACTTGCGACGTGAATTCAGGGCAAAAGATGGCCGATTTTGGGTCCCCAGGAGGGAGACTAGTGGCTTAGTTGGAAAGGATGTGCCTCGTCATTAGCTTTCCAACGAGCACAAGAACGTCCAAAACATACATAGTAGGCAAAAGTTATGCCTATTTTACTGAAGGTGTCTCGAAAACGAAATCCTACTCGGACTCGAAACCGACTCAGATTCAATCTTGAAACTACTATATCTTTTGATTCCGTGGGCCAAACTTGCTAGAAATTTTTGTGGAAGCTTGTGGCTGTATGTAGAAGGGCTCCACCAATTTTCACTAGTTTTGGCAAAAGTGTGATGCACTTTTGTTTTCTTTCCTTTTGTTCTTTTTTTTCTCTACCGCAGCTTTTGTTCTTGCGGTTGCCTCTTTCTCCTTCTACTATTAGGCCAGCACTAGGGTTTCCCGCAAGTCGCAAATAACATCAACTCTCCCAAAAGATCACATCAATCCTCTTAGGTTTTTTTCCAGATTAACAATAGCATGAAATTTCTATTTTTTGGTGTGGATTAGAGGAGTTCTAACCCATGAATTTTCTGTTTTAGATGCAAAAACTAAGAACCCTAAAAGAACGATCAAGCGACGCGAAGGAAAAACACAAGAAACAATCTAGGCAACAACCAACTAGACAATAACTAGAACTAAAGATCAGCAACTAGACACCACGATGCAACCAACGATTCAACAAGCAAAACCGAAAATAAAAATTGCAAGGGCTCAAAGGGCTCGGTATGGATGATAGATGCAAAACATTTTGGGCAATTTTCTGGACTCTAGGTATGAAAAACGAATCTACTACTAGAATACTGGAAACTCTCATCAATGAACTGTAGCTCTGATACCACTTGATGAACCACGAAGGTCCTGTTTTGGCCTGATCTTTCGATGAGAAGGTAAGTTCGGTAGTAGTCGCTCCACTCTCATGATCCTGGCTACAAACCCGCAAGGCTCGAAACCGTGCAATCGTGAACTGCTCGACAAGTCGTTATCAACAATACACGAATACCCAGATGACCTGATCACGAAGATCAATTCCTACATACACCAAAGAAGCACGCAAGAATGAGATAAATAGCACTCTGAAATTGCGAATAGAAAATAAGATTGTTGTGGGGACCCCGTGATCGGATCCGTTTCAAGCTAAGTAATTACGCTGAAAGAACACAATACTTAACATGAAACGAAAACGATTCCAAGTGCCCGGATAGGTGTCTCATGTTAGCTCCCAAGGATCAGTGACTAACATGCACAATCCAAACACAACATTGTATTCACATCCATACACAATATACGAGAATAAAGGAAACATAAATACAACATCAATGAATAGAAACATAATGTACAAGTTTGCATAAGAGGGCCAATCGACCAAAAGTAATTATCAAATGATAAATCGCAGCGGAAGACAAACTTAAAATAAAAAGAGAATAACCAAGTTGGCATGCCCACAATCCCACAAGCAACCAACTGGGATTAAAGTCGAAGGCTCAAGTACTTTACCCAATTTGAATGACTTCTCACCGAACAAATGGACAATTTTAAGTACAAAGTTGTACTCATGAGACTTTTCAAGAAAAATAAGGATGCATGTAAGTATCAAAGGAAGGCTACTACGCTAGTCAATTTTCAGCATAAAGCAAGTTTTGCAATTAGATAAACAGTATAGATTCAAATTGCCATTTTTAAAACAATGTATAACAGTAAGCAATGATCATCAACAGTATAATCTCCAAATATAATCAACACACGAACATCCCATTCGTGACACAATTCATTCCATAACAAAATTAACAAGCGAACATCCCATTCGAGATAACATTTCAGATCTAGACAAACTAACATAAAGACATAACATTTTTAACCATAACCCAAACTTAATTTCCGTAAGCTAACTGTACATGCTTTCCCACAAGTGATATCCATAACCGGGACACGGCTATTCGAATAGATTTAGTTAAACTCTGCAGAGGTGTACAGCTTTACCCACATGATATGAATACCATGTAATGTCGCCATACACTCTTCCGTAGGAGTGTGACTAAGATATCATAACGAGGCCGTTACAATGTCATGTCCTAACTATCAAACCACCCGAGGATCAGAATTCCCATAGCAAACTATGCGCCTGCACTATAGGTGAACCCCGCTGCGTAAGTAAGTCCCTTGCGTAGTTGCACGGCAAACGCAAAAGACCCTTAAGGGCAGGAAGGAACAATATAAAATGCCCCCGCTAGATTGACAAGAGAGTCATTGAAACAAAACAACAACAATTGCCAATCTAATTGTGTTTAGATAGCTAACACACAATAAATTATTAAGCCAAGCCTTCGCCATTATCCCGGCATGTGGTTGTACGTAAGACTTGGTTCATCACACCACAGATCGGTCCTCAAATACCCAGATGGGGCTACGCGAATCCGGACCACACCTTCATCACCCTATAACCCGTCCAAGTCCAACACACAACAACAACAAATCAACAAGTTCATAACAATCAGATATGAAGATCTGGACATTTTCCTCAAATACAACATAATCAAATCCATATAATCCTCAAATTTCATTAAGATTCAATTCGATCCATCGGCCGATGGACTAGCTCCATCAACTGTTATCGACTACAACTACTAGCATGACTAAGTATCGTTCTACAAATTAGCAACAAACCCATATAACATACAGCCTTAATCATTCAAGGTAAAAAGGGTAATCAAGATTCAAAGGAGGGCCAATGCAGCAAGTAGGAAATTAACTACTTCTACCCATGAACATACTTTTCAACATAGCATGCAATTGAGAGATTAAAACCATACAAAACATTTTAAAATCAATAGGAGCAATATGTTCAAGAGGAGGGTGCTCGCACCTTTGCTGTACCACTTGTTCAATCTCAGGTTACACTCATGAATATATGTTTGTATCGTCGAGTTAAAATGAATTAGTTAAGCATTTTAGAAGTTAATAGTATTTTCAGTTTGCAAATAATTCACCTTCGGATTTCATAATTGCATTTATTACTTTTTTCTATCGAAATGAGCTAGCCTCGAGACATCGACAAGCGGGACGGGTCAAGGGTTTGACCTCACTTTGACTCGGTCTTGGCCGATGCTAAACTGAAGGCGTATTCCTGAGAATACGTCTTCTATTCAAGAACAAGTAAATTCATTCTAATCCTACTACAAATATGCTTTGCATAAGTGAAAACGTACATCTCAGTCTACACAACCACTTAATCATACGCACGGGTCCACATGTCAATGACTCTAATGCAAACCCGTTTATTAAAAAGCCTAAATTTCTATTCAAGGGACCCACACGTTAGTGGTACAAACGTGTGCTTAAGACAGCCTTTAATACCCAAAGTAATTATTAGCGCTAAAACAAACATGATTTAGCTAATTAATGACGTGAACAAGAGCTGTCCGAGAGTGACACTCGCGACACGCCGCAAGACATGCGCGGTAAGCTTCACGCCGGGCGCGACAATGAGCTTCGCTCAAATCGACACGAATGGATGCGCAAGGAGAAGGCGAGCTCACCCAGGGAAGCGCGGGTCCAATGTTCGCCAGAGTCGAGCGTGCGGTGGCCGGAGGCGGGGACGATGGTGCGGTGCTCGTGGAGAAGAGGCTACGGACGTCAAGGAGACTTGGGGAGGTGCGCGCCGCGTTGTCCATCGACCAGGACCACAAAGCGTCGATCTATGGAGGCAGAGCGGCGCTACGGCGGCGGGGACATGGTCGGCGGCAGCACGACCATGGAGCTTCACGGCGACAAGCTTGACCTTGCAATGAGAAGGGGCAGGGAGCTCAGAGGAGGAAATGAAAGACCTCTGGAACCTATAGGACGCATATCTAAGGAAGGATACTCACCAGAGCGGACAAATTGCTTGGCCTGGTGGTTCACCGTGCGTGGAGAAGAAGAGACCCGTCTCCCTCGGGGCTGCACCAAATGGCAATTATCTGCGCAGGTGAGTTCATCACGATGATGCGAAATCGAGGGACAAAGAGGGAGGGCCCGAGACTCACCGTGGCACAAATGGCACGGCGGAGCTCCACAGAGCGCGCACCGGTGACAAAGAAGACACGTCCACGCACCCGAGCGCTACAACGCGAAAGAGGAGCTCGAGTTAGCAAAAATGGAAACAGCGAGGAAGATCAAGAAGATCAGAGGGGTCGTGGGTGGAGCTTACCGAGAGGAGGAAAGCTCAATGCCTCCTTCTCTCTCATGGCCAAAGAGAGAAGTGAGAGGAGAGAATGGTGTGGAGATGGTTTTGTGCGAGCTCAAAGACGGAGGGAGAAATGGCGTGAAGTGGCGGTGCTCAGGGTTAGGCCACGGACGGCAGTGGGGCTACAGCGTGAAGGCACCAAGAAAGGCGCCGCAGGTTCGGCGGCGCGTGGCGTGCGCCAAGCCGCCCGAGGTTGAAGATGACCCTGGCGCGGTGGGACCCGCTGGTCGGAGACACAAGGCGGAAGGGTGCGGTGCGAGTTGGTCCAACTGAGACGAGTGTTGTGTGTTGGAACAGTGTTGTGCTCGGTCGGTGAATTGTGGACCACACGGTTTGAAATGGACGGCCAGGATTACGCGCTGAGATCGGACAGTCCAATCGGCCTAACCGATCCGGACGGTCCAACTAATATCAGACATCCCACGCGCGAGTTGGTCGGGTCAGACCCAAAGTCCGGTCGGTGCAATAGTGTAAGGCTCAAGCCAAATGAATAGTGTTGAGCCCGAAGTTTTAAAATCAGTTTGACCAAACAAACACCGGGTTTGACTAGGGTTGTAAAAATAGGAATAAAACTCCTAAAATTCTGAAATAATTCAGAGGTGTTCCTAAGACATCCTAGTGTTCATAAAAATTATTAAACATTACTGTTCAATATTTATTTGCTTAGTTTAAATTCCAACTTGGAATAGGTTATTGATTTGAGTTTGAATTTTCTGAGGGTTGAATTGAGTTCCAAAAATTTGGGAAAAATTATATTTATTCATGATAATTATTCTAGTATTTGAATAAATTATTTCCAGGTGATAATCAAAAGTTTTTGTTCTTATTTTCTTTTGGAGCTAAATTTTGAAGTGTAGGTTTAATCTTGTTTTCAGATTTTTCAAGTGCAATAAATGATGCAAATGTTTCCAAAATACCAAGAATACTGATAAGATGCATACTAATTATCATTAATTAACTTGGGGATGTTACAAACCTCCCCCTTACAAAAGATCTCGTCCCCGAGATCTGGGTAGGTTAGAAGTTGGAACAGGAGGGTTTTACAAAAGATACAACATCTGTTGTTTTTATTTCCTTCAAAGATAGTGCTAATATACCTATCAAGGTTACAAATAGTGGCTATTACATTTTCCTTCCCATTGCTTTGTTTAACCTTGCCTTTCTTGATTCGAAGGCACTTCAAACAAAAGGAAAAAGATCAGGATATTCGGTTCGCATCCGGTCTTCACGCTCCCATGTAGCTTCATCTTTAGTATGGTTGCTCCACTGAACCTTCAAGAACTTGATGTTGCGATTTCTCGTCTTGCGCTCCATTTCTTCAAGAATGCGTATCGGGTGCTCCCGATAAGAAAGATCGTGTTGCAAATCAAGGTCTTCTAAATTGGTTGCTTCATTAGAGACTCAAAGACACTTCTTCAGTTGAGATACATGGAATACATTGTGCACATCTGAAAGTGATGGTGGTAGCTCCAACTGATATGCCACCAACCCTCGCTTCGCTAGAATTCGGAAAGGACCGATGTAGCGAGGAGCCAACTTGCCTTTGACTTGAAAGCATTGCATTCCTTTCATCGGAGAGACTTTAAGGTAAACATGATCATCCACCTCAAAGCTTAGCTCATGACGATGGTGGTCAGCATAAGACTTTTGACGAGATTGGGCCGTTCGTAGTCTCTCCCAGATCACACGGACTTGCTCTTCAGCTTCATTGATCAGGTCCGGTCCAAAGAATTGTCTCTCCCTAGACTCGGACCAGTTGAGTGGTGTCCTACACCTTCTCCCATATAGCACTTCAAAAGGTGACATTTGGAGGCTTGCTTGATAGCTATTGTTATAGGAGAATTCTGCGAATGGCAAACATTTATCCCATTTCTTGCCATAAGACAGCACACAAGCTCTTAACATGTCTTCCAAAATTTGATTCACCCTTTCGGTTTGGCCTCCGGTTTGTCAGTGGTAAGCGGTGCTAAAGGATAGTTGTGTTCCCATTGCTTCATGGAGGCAATTCCAGAAATGCGAGGTGAATTGAGAACCTCGATCTAAAACAATTATCTTAGGCACCCCATGGAGACATACAATTCTGGAGATGTACAACTCCACTAATTGGTTTCCCGAATAAGTGGTCTTGACGGGAATGAAGTGAGCAACTTTCGACAATCAGTCGACAATTACCCATATGGAGTCATACCCTTGCTGAGTCTTTGGAAGTCCGGTGATGAAATCCATCCCAATTTCATCCCATTTCCACTTGGGAACGGGGAGGGGTTGAAGCATACCCACTGGCCATTGGTGTTTGGCTTTCACTCGTTGACAAACATCACATTCGACAACAAAGCGTGCAATTTCCCAGTTCATTTGAGTCCACCACAATTTTTGCTTCAAGTCTTGATACATTTTTGAACTTCCTAGATGAATGGAGAAAATTGAGTTATGGGCTTCTTGAAGGATTAAATCCTTAAGCTTCGGGTCATTTGGCACAACCAATTGCTTTCCGAACCACAAAACACCTTGATGGTCTTCAGAGAAACACTTGGCTTTGCCGGCCTTCATTTCATCCTTGATTCTATCCATACCCTTGTCATTCTTCTGGGCCATCTTGATCTGGTCCTCTAGGGTAGGTTTTACTTTCAAGGCAGCGAGAAAACCCTCGCTAACCATCTCCAAGTTGAGTCATTGAAATTCGTTGCATAGGGCTTCTGTTTCGGGTCGAACCGAAATACAATTGCATTGCGATTTTTGGCTCAAGGCATCGGCAACAACATTAGCTTTCCCTAGATGATAATGAACTCCCAAATCATAATCCTTGATCAATTCAAGCCATCTTCTTTGCCTTAGGTTCAGATCGGCCTGAGTGAAGATATACTTCAAACTCTTGTGATCAGTGTAGACTTCGCAACGATTGCCGATAAGGAAATGTCACCATATCTTCAGAGCGTGAACCACTGCGGCAAGCTCAAGGTCATGAGTGGGGTAATTCATCTCATGAGGCCTAAATTGCCTCGATGCATACGCCACAACTCGGCCCTCTTGCATAAGAACGCAACCAAGACCATGGTGGGATGCATCGCAATAGATGTCGAAGTTTTTATGAATATCTGGCAGGACTAGCACGGGTGCAGAGGTGAGGCGATCCTTCAACATCTAAAAGCTTGCTTCACATTTTGCTAACCATTCATACTTCTTTTCTTTCTTCAACAATTGGGTCATTGGTCTTGCAATTTTTGAGAAATTCTCGATGAAACGGCGGTAATAACCTGCAAGACCGAGAAAACTGCGAATGTCGGAGATGGACTTGGGCTGTCTCCAATTAAGTACATCTTAAATGTTTCTTGGGTCTACAGCAACTCGTCCTTCGGATAGTACATGACCCAAAAAGGTGACTTCTTTTAGCCAAAATTCACATTTGCTGAATTTTGCATAGAGTCGATGTTCTCGAAGCTTGTTCAACACAAGTCGAAGGTGTTCTTCATGTTCCCGTTCAGATTTGGAGTATATGAGAATGTCATCAATAAAGAGACTACAAATTTGTCCAAATACTCCATAAACACTAAGTTCATGAGACTCATGAACAAGGTTGGTGCATTCGTCGAACCGAAGGACATGACGGTGTACTCGTACAAGCCATAACGAGTTGAGAATGTCATCTTGGGGATGTCTTCAGATCTGATCTTAACTTGATGATAGCCCAATCTCAAGTCAATTTTGGAGAATATGCGTGCACCGGTCATTTGGTCGAACAAATCATCAATCCGTGGGAGCAGATACTTATTCTTGATGGTGATCTCATTCAATGGACGGTAGTCAGCACACATGCGCAGACTGTGGTCCTTCTTCTTCACAAATATAGCTGGGCATCCCCAAGGTGAGGAGCTTGGCCTAATGAATCCCTTCTCTTGAAGTTCCGTGAGTTGCTTCTTCAATTCAACCAACTCATTTGGCGGCATTCGATAAGGCCGTTTGGATATTGGAGCAGTTCCGGGCTGGAGCTCGATCACGAATTCAACTTCTCGTGAGGGTGGCATGCCTAGTAGTTCCTCACGAAATACATCTGGGAACTCACACACCACTGGAACTTCACTTAATTTCAGCAATTCTTTGCAACTAAGGGCATAGAGATGTGGATGCTCTAATTTCGGCACCATTTCGACTTGAAGACCAAGAGGACTTGTGAGAGTGATAGACTTGCGAGCACAATAAATTTTACTATGGTTCTTGGATAGCCAATTCATCCCAAGAATAACATCAAGGCCCGCTGAATTTATCACAATAAGATTGGCCGAAAACTTCACCCCCTTTAATCTCAATCTCAACTTCACGACATTCATGAATGCTTCTCATTTTTGAACCCGTGATTGAATCATCATAGGTGTAGGCATCAAGCTGAGTGAGATGTTGTGGAGTGTAGCAAAACCTCTTGACAAGAAATAATGAGAGGCTCCAGAGTCAAACAACACGGTTGCAGGAGTTGAATTGACTAGAAAAGTGCCCAACACGACGTTGGGTGCTTCCTGCGCTTCCTCGGTGGTGACATGGTTGACATGAGCACGACCGGTGTTCTGAGAAATAACATTGGACCTCTGATCAAAGGATTCTTCAAGGCCTTGATGCTGACCGGGTTGGTTTGGTGCTTCACCGGACAATGACTTGCAAAATGCCTCGGATTGCCACAAGTGAAACATACAGCTAACATGTGTCGTCTATGTCAGTTTCTAAGCTTCTTCCCAGGCTGCCTTTGCTGGGTTTCTTGCTGAGGCCGTTGAGACACTTGCATGGAAGCTCTCAGAGGTGACGGATCTTGAAATTCAGGAGGAGCATGTGGCCAAACATCCTACTCTTGAAAACTACGACTTGCTGAAATTTGTGCAACCCTCTTGCGTTTTCGCGATTCTTCAACCACTTGCATCTTATGTTCCACCACAATGGCCTTATCAACCAATTGTTGGAAGTTGCGGAAGTCATGTACAGCGAGTGCCAGCTGCATCGCTTCTGAAAGCCCATTGAAAAACTGGTCTTGCTTCTTTGCATCAGTGGAGACATCGTCTGGAGCGTAACGAGCCAAATGATTGAACTCGTTGAGATACTCTAATACGGACTTATCGTCTTGCTTCAGCTCGAGGAATTCACGTCTCTTGATACTCACGATGCTTGAAGGAACATGTGCCTCTTGGAAAGCTATTCGAAACTTGTCCCATGATGGAACGTGATTGGCGGGCTGCATGGTGCAAAAATTATCCCACCATGCACAAGCTGCCCCTTCAAGTTGGTTGGAGGCATAGAAGACCTTCTCATTGTCGGCACATTGAGTGATGATCAACTTCCATTTAATGGTACGAAGCCAATCATCGGCCTTGAGAGGATCCTCCGAACAAGAGAACACGAGAGGCTTCGTGTTTAGAAAATCAGCAAATCAGGAGCCATAAAGATTGGCTCCTCCCGCTGCCATTTGAGCACCTTGGACACTGGCGGTGTTTTGAGCAATTTGCTGCAAGATCAGAGTCTGGTCTTGCTGACTCTGTTCCATCTGGGCCAACACTTCGGTCACGGATGGCTGAGGTGGAGTCAATCTTCTTGCCGACCCATACGCTGAAATTGTGGGTCGGGGTGCTCTGGATTGCGCCGTTGAGGATTTGAGGGCTAAACATCGGTGATTTGAGAACCCACGGGCTGTGAGTCCTCCATTACTTCCAATGTCAAATGAGTCTTACGACCCGACATCCTGTTGCCATACAACTTGTTAGCAACCGGCAAAAGGAACGAGGGAAAAGCATAAGGTAAGCAATTGACAATAGGGTGTAGCTTAACCTAGCATGAATGCACAATGAGAACACAATTATGCAACAAGAAATGGGGTGCTATGGTCCATGTGGATAGCAGAAGATACAAATAAAAACACAGTTAGTTTTCCGACGTAGTTGCGATACAACTCGCCCGTAGGCGATGCACAACCACTAGGATCAAAAGAGAGCAAATAGTCTTCACAAAATCCAGCGTCTACAAGCTAAGTAATATCATTAGGGTGTATAATATCTAAGGATAATCCCTAACTTAATCTCAAAATCGCAGCAAGGCGTCGCCTTCTCTTTCTTCCACCAATTCTCTTTACCGACGACTATTTAACGTTTCTAGTGTTGGAAAAGAGAGACGAGCAATAGAGAAAATGATTTTTCTCAAATCAAATGAATAGGGAGATAAGAAAATAGATACTAGGATGGGTAAAAAATAAAGGAATTACTTTACTTGCATTTTTGCCAAACTTTTGTTAGTTTGAAAATATTCTTTGCAAATCAAAATCCTAGTAACGTCCATTGCTACGGCTTTAACCTCAACAAGATGGCTCGATACCAACGTGGGGACCGGATCCGATAGGTGTCTCATGTTAGCTCCCAAGGATCAGTGACTAACATGCACATATCCAAACACAACATTGTATTCACATCCATACACAATATACGAGAATAAAGGAAATGTAAATACAACATCAATGAATAGAAATATAATGTACAAGTTTGCATAAGAGGGCCAATTGGCCAAAAGTAATTATCAAATGATAAATCACGGCGAAAGACAAACTTAAAATAAAAAGAGAATAACCAAGTTGGCATGCCCACAATCCCACAAGCAACCAACTGGGATTAAAGTCGTAGCATCTGAAGTACTTTACCCAATTTGAATGACTTCTCACCTGAACAAATGGACAATTTTTAAGTACAAAGTTGTACTCGCGAGACTTTTCAAGAAAAATAAGGATGGATGTAAGTATCAAAGGAAAGCTACTATACTAGTCAATTTTCAGCATAAAGCAAGTTTTGCAATTAGATAAACAGTATAGATTCAAATTGCCAGTTTTAAAACATTTATAAAACATTGTATGACAGTAAGCAATGATCATCAACAGTATAATCTCCAAATATAATCAACACATGAACATCCCATTCGTGACACAATTCATTCCATAACAAAATTAACAAGCGAACATCCCGCTCGAGATAACATTTCAGATCTGGACAAACTAACATAAAGACATAACATTTTTAACCATAACCCAAACTTAATTTCCCATAAGCTAACTATGCATGCTTTCCCACAAGTGATGTCCATAACCGGGGACATGGCTATTCGAATAGATTTAGTTAAACTCTGCAGAGGTGTACAACTTTACCCACACGGTATGAATACCTTGTAATGTCGCCATGCACTCTTCCGTAGGAGTGTGACTAAGATATCATAACGAGGCCGTTACAATGTCATGTCCTAACTATCAAACCACCCGAGGATCAGAATTCCCATAGCAGACTAAGCGCCTGCACTACAGGTGAATCCCGTTGCATAAGTAAGTCCCTTGCGTAGTTTCACGGCAAACGCAAAAGACCCTTAAGGGTAGGAAGGAACAATATAAAATGCCCCCGCTAGATTGACAAGAGAGTCATTAAAACCAAACAATAACAATTGGCAATCTAATTGTGTTTTGATAGCTAACACACAACAAATTATTAAGCCAAGCCTTCACCATTATCCCGGCATGTGGTTGTACGTAAGACTTGGTTCATCACACCACAGACTGGTCCTCAAATACCCAGACGGGGCTACGCGAATCCAGGACCACCCTTTCATCACCCTATCACCCGTCCAAGTCCAACACACAACAACAACCCATCAACAAGTTCATAATAATCAGATACGAAGATCTGGACATTTTCCTCAAATTCAACATAATCAAATCCATATAATCCTCAAATTTCATTAAGATTCAATTTGATCCTTCGGCCGATGGACTAGCTCCATCAACCGTTATCGACTACAACTACTAGTATGACTAAGCACCGTTCTACAAATTAGCAACAAACCCATATAACATATAGCCTTAATCATTCAAGGTAAAAAGGGTAATCAAGATTCAAAGGAGGGCCAATGCAGCAAGTAGGAAATTAACTACTTCTACCCATGAACATAGTTTTCAACATAGCATGCAATTGAGCGATTAAAACCATACAAAACATTTTAAAATCAATAGGAGCAATATGTTCAAGAGGAGGGTGCTCGCACCTTTGCTGTACCACTTGTTCAATCTCAGGTTACACTCATGAATATATATTTGTATCGTCGAGATATCTATCGAAAGAACGATATTGCAATTAACACCAAATAAGCCAAAAATTAAAAATACCCAAAAATGCATGAAAATTATACAGTAGGTATATTATGATTTTAGATGAATTTAGGTGAAAGATTCATTCCATTTGGATTTAGTATGTGAGAGTTATGATGGTTTGAATTTCAGTTTCCAATATGTCTTAATTCATGTAATTTAATTATTTGGATAAAATTTGTATAGTAGTGGTGAGGCAAAGTATTACATAGATAATTAGAGAATAATATTATAAGACCAAAATAGTTTAGTTTACCTCATTTGGATTTTTTATGAAATAGTTATATATTTTCAAAGTTATCACCTTTTTCTATAGTAAAAATAATAGAGTTAAAGGATCATTTTTCCAAAACTACCTTCTCTGTTATAGAGACATGTTTGAAACCTATTTTAAAATAAATTTCACTTAAAAATAAATTTATCAAAACTGGTTTCATCCATTTTGGAGTGAAGATGAAATAGTTATGAATTCTTAAATTTAAAAGCATTTTCTAGGGTATAAATAAATAGGTTTTGAATCAAACTCCAATAACTATATTTTCTGAGACAGCTACAAGGTTGAAACCTATTTTCTTATATAGTTCATTTGAAATTAAAAATAACAAAATTTGTTTCTTTGTTTTTGTAGCTAAAATGAATTAGTTAAGCATTTTAGAAGTTAATAGTATTTTCAGTTTGCAAATAATTCACCTTCAGATTTCATAATTGCATTTATTACTTTTTCTACCGAGCTGGAGCTAGCCTCAGACACTGACAAGCGGGACTGGGGTCAAGGGTTTGACCCCAGCTTTGACTTGGTCTTGGCCGATGCTAAACTGAAGGCGCATTCCTGAGAATACGTCTCCTATTCAAGAACAAGTAAACTCATTCTAAGCCTACTACGAATATGCTTTGCATAAGCGAAAATGTACATCTCAGTCTACACAACCACTTAATCATACGCACGGGTCCACATGTCAATGACTCTAATGCAAACCCGTTTATTAAAAAGCCTAGATTTCTGTTCAAGGGACCCACATGTTAGTGGTACAAACGTGTGCTTAAGACAACCTTTAATACCCAAAGTAATCATTAGCGCTAAAACAAACATGATTTAGCTAATTAATGACGTGACAGGAGCTGTCCGAGAGTGACACTCGCACACGCGCTCATGCACGGCGGGCGAAGCACGTCGTCGGTGTGGCAACGGAGCTTTGGGCTCGAAATCGACATGAATGGATGCGTAAGGAGAAGGCGAGCTCACCCAGGGCAGCGTGGGTCCAATGGTCGCCGGAGTCGAGCGCCCGGCGGCCGAAGGTGGGGACGATGGTGCGGTGCTTGTGGAGAAGAGGCTACGGATGTCGAGGAGACTCGGGGAGGTGCGCGCCGCGGTCGTCCAGCCACCAGGATCACGAAGCGTCGATCTATGGAGGAAGAGCGGCGCTACGGCGGCCGGGACATGGTCGGCGGTGGCGCGGCCATGGAGCTTCACGGCGACAAGCTTGACCTTGCAATGAGAAGGGGCAGGGAGCTCAAAGGAGGAAATGAAAGACCTCTAGAACCTATAGGACGCATATCTAAGGAAGGAGACTCACCAGAGCGAACAAATTGCTTGGCGGCGGTGGTTCACCGTGCACGGAGAAGAAGAGACCTGTCTCCCTCGGGGCTGCACCAAATAGCAATTAACTACGCAGGTGAGTTCATCATGACGATGCGAAGCTGAGAGACAAAGAGGGAGGGCCAGAGACTCACCGTGGCGCAAATGGTGCAGCGGAGCTCCACAGAGCGCGCACCGGTGACGAAGAAGACACGTCCACGCACTCGAGCGCTACAACGCGAAAGAGGAGCTCGGGTTAGAAAAAATGGAAACGGCAAGGAAGACCAAGAAGATCAGAGGGGTCGTGGGTGGAGCTTACCGAGAGGAGGAGAGCTCAATTCCTCCTTCTCTCTCACGGCCAAAAGAGAAGTGAGAGGAGAGAACGGTGTGGAGATGGTTTTGTGCGGTCTCGAAGACGGACGGAGAAACAGCGTGAAGTGGCGGTGCTCAGGGATAGGCCGTGGAGGGCGGTGGGGCTACGGCGTGAAGGCACCCAGATGGAGGCGCGCAGGGTTCGGCGGGCGCGTGGCGTGCCGTTTCTGCCCGAGGTTGAAGATGACCCTGGCGCGGTGGGGCCCGCTGGTCGGAGACACAAGGAGGAAGGGTGCGGTGCGAGTTGGTCCAGCTAAGACAAGTGTTGTGGGTCGAAACAGTGTTGGGATCGGTCGGTGAATTGTGGACCACACGATTTGAAATGGACGCCCAGGATTGCGCGCCGAGATCGGGCAGTCCGATCGGCCTAACCGATCGGGACGGTCCAATTGAGATCGGATGGCCGACGCGCGAGTTGGTCGGGTCGGACCCAAAGTCCGGTCGGTGCAATAGTGTAAGCCTCGAGCCAAATGAACAGTGTTGAGCCCGAAGTTTTAAAATCAGTTTGACCAAACAAACACCGGGTTTGACTAGGGTTTTAAAAATAGGAATAAAACTTCTAAAATTCTGAAATAATTCAAAGGTGTTCCTAAGACATCCTAGTGTTCATAAAAATTATTAAACATTACTGTTCAAGATTTATTTGCTTAGTTTAAATTCAAACTTGGAATAGGTTATTGATTTGAGTTTGAATTTTCTAAGGGTTGAATTGAGTTCGAAAAATTTGGGAAAAATTATATTTATTCATGATAATTATTCTAGTATCTGAATAAATTATTTCTAGGTGATAATTAAAAGTTTTTGTTCTTATTTTCTTTTTGAGCTAAATTTTGAAGTGTAGATTTAATCTTGTTTTGAGATTTTCCAAGTGCAATAAATGATGCAAATGTTTCCAAAATGCCATGCATGCTGATAAGATGCATACTAATTATCATTAATTAACTTGAGGATGTTACAATTGTATTGATAAGTGGGGTTTCGAAGAACAATGTCGTTGTTGATCTCGCCGAACAAGAGGACAAAGAATAAAGTAGCAAAGCTAAACTTCAATCAACAAAACCCAAGGAACTAGAGGGGGTGACGGTCACTATGTATAGGAGAAGAGGAGGGGGTGGCAGTACTGTTCATGCATGAACAGTATCACATGAACAGTAAACCCTAATTATATATCCTAATCTGCCATCTTGTTTTGATGATTTCCATGCGCTCCTAATGAATTTGAAGGTGAGGCTAGATCCATTGGAAAGGTCTCAGAATGAGCTTTCCAACAAGCCAAAGAACACCCAAATCGGACTCCATTTGCAAAAGTTATGGCCTTTTTACTACGGGCATGTTGGGCTGTCTCGGTGCCAGGTTGTTTTCACGATTCCGATGTGCACATAAAGAATTCGGAGGTGTGGCTGGATCCGTTGGAAAATGACAAGATAATCTTTCCACCAAGTACTCGTGGACCTCTAACGGACTCCGTGTGTGAAAGTTATGTATATTTGAAGTCGGTGCTGTCTCAGGAGGACGAATTGGATTCCAAAATAGGTTTAGCTCGAACTCTTGCAAATCAACAACTCTCTGCCTTTTATTCCTGAAAATAATAAAACATTTATTAGGCAATATCATATAGTTCATGTAATATAAAGGCACTCCTAAAAACGAGCTCACCTGATAATTTAAGTGAAGCGTACGAGCTCTTGTAATTGGAACAACAAGCATAGGAAATATGGTTGTATCCATAGGGTCATGTCCTCATCATCTCTGCCATAGAAAATATAGTTTTGGAAAATGATCCCCAACTCTATTATTTTTACAACAGAAAAAGCTGATAACTTTGAAAATTCATAACTAATTTATAAAAACTCCAAATGGGATGAACCAAGATATTTTGAACTTATAATTTTATTCTCTAATTAACTATGCAATCCTTTGCCTCCCCACTGCTCTGCAAATTTTGACCAAATAATTAAATTCGGTGAACAGTAACCGATTCCATTTAATTTGAATTTTCCAGAAAACTGAGATTCAAACTGCTATAACTCTCACATACTAAATCCAAATAGAATAATTCTTTCACCTAAATTCATCTAAAATCATCATCTAGCTACTGTAGAAATTTCATACATTTTTGAGTGCTTTGTATTTTTGCCTTTTCTAGGAGTTTATTCGGTGTTATCCTTCTATAGATTCTGAAGCTTTTGACATTGAAGCGTATGACACCGAAAGCGAGCAATTAATCTACCAGCAAGGCAAGCATTATTTGAACTTTCTTTTGCATCATATTGATCCCAGATTTTGATTAGTTAAGTGCAATGATAATTGCTTGCATACTAATTTTGTTATGTCACTATTTTTGTGATGTGTAGTTAGTTATATCCTATTCATGAGGTTATCCTTGAATTATTCTAGTACCTAGATGCTTAAGTTTGGTTGTGTGAAATATATTGTATGGGATTGCTTAGCCACGCAAGTCTAGATACAATAGATTGATTGTCAGGAATAATCCGACAATTATGGAAGGCACAAACTTTCTTATCTTCTTTTTATTCTAGATCTTCGGATCTGTTTGTTAAGTTAAACTTTATTATTTTAAAAGAGTTTTGGGTCTGGATAAGTGGTTGCTAGTGAGGGTGCCTTCGTGCACGAGATCGGGTATGTGGTTGACTTGTCCGGACCAACAAGGACCGAACTTTGGTGACGTCATTGATTCAAGTAAAGCTCGTGCTATCACACATGGGATATGGGTACCGTACGGTTAATTAAGGGGAATGTGTTATTGTGTTAAGTTCCAGGTGGTGTGAGGACACTTGTGTTTGATCATTTGTCCATAGGAGCCGATGTAATTTTTCTATAGTGTGCATAGAAGCACCATTTTTCATTTATTTACATTGCATCGGTATATCCAATACAACTTGTGAGCCACTTAGCAAGTGCTATCCGTCGCTTGTACTAACTAAGGGAACATCTTGTAGGGGGGACTTATCTCAATAGGATTTTGTTGCTAAAAATGACTGTATCTCAATTCTCCCTGGCCGGCATACCTAAGGAAGTTTGTCATTGTTCAAGGCATCCAGAGGCTTACGGGCTAGTCGAGTCGTGTGGGTAAAGTAGTACACCTCTGCAGAGATAAATCTATTGGAATAGTTGTGTCCACGGTTACGGATGATCGCTTGAATTCGGGAGTCACTATTGTTAGACTTTGAATTAAAATTGGTGTGTACAACTTGGTATTCGGCCTGAACGGGTGTTCATGCATGTTAGTGTATCAAAGTGGGCTGCCACTTTGGTTTTTGTTTGATTTATTTTTTTATCAATGTATTACTTTATCACATGTTTTACTTCTACTTCAAATCTGATTTTGAAATGGAAAATTGAAAAACTAGTACGTGTAGGTTGAAAATTGTTGCGTCTTTTGCAAAACTAAAGCTACTAATGCTATCCTTTGAATGTCCATTATGCATAATGAATTTTACCTTTGTGTAAGACTTGCGAGTACATTTGTACTTAACCTGGCTGCTACGATTCAGGTGAAGAAGACTTCGAGCCCGATGAGCTCGTTAGTGTCGATTTAGGTGACACTAACAAGTAGTGCTATTATTTAACTCCCAGTCGGTTGCCATGGGTTATGGGGCATACAATTGCTGGACTTTTGGTTTATTTATATCGTTTCCGCTGCCACTCTAAGTGTTTAATTGAATTTGGCCTGTCGGCCCTATTGTAATCGTTGTAGACTTGAACTATTTATGATGTATGTCTTTCTTTATGTCTTTGTATGAATGTTGTATTGATGTGATCAACATTGAATGAGAGTATGAGCTTGGTCGCTGATCTTGGGAGCCAACATGATCTCATACTCGCTGTTGATGAATTCCCTCTTAACTCATTAAGTGTAGTCTTGAACTGTTTGGAGAACAGATTGTCATGTAGTGCTTACAGAGGAGCAGTACGCATGATCATCGGAGCTCTAGTTCGGGCAAGACCTCTCACTTAGATGGAGTTAAATTGGAATCCATTTACCTGAGGCCCAGAGTTATTTCCATAAGACCGAGAAGGCCTCGGTCTTATGGAAATAACCCGGGGGTCCCCACATTTTTTTTACTATTTTGCCTCGATTTTAACAGGAATACGTAGAGACACACCCAAACATTACTGTTCTTCCACCACCAAGTGTTCTACAACATTTCCTCAATCATCAATCTATGCTTCAAGAAGTTCTTGAACTGGAGCTCTAGGATTGTCATGGTATTTGTATGAAATGTCTTTTTTAGTTCTGGTTACAAAGAAACCCATCAATCCATCAAATTTATGATGGTGATGCAGCAGTTGGTTTGGTTTTATTGGTTTAACTAAACAATTCATTTCCCAGCACAGAAATAATGTAAAAACACATGTGTTGTTCTATGGTTCACATGTGTAGTGTAGCTACAAATAAATGTATATTGTTAGGTGTCCATCGATATATTTGTTAGTCAATAGGTACTTCAAGTACTTGATATATCTTCAAGTACAGATATGTCTGATAGCTTTTAATGCAAGAGAAAAATTAACTTACGAAGTTGTATTTGCTTTGAAGATTTGTATTCTATGAAAGTTTTGATTCGTATATATCATTTGGACCTCCACATGTTTGCTAACCTGAATAGGAGGGCTCAAATTGAGGTATAATCTGTCGCTTTCAAATTCCTTTTGTTTTCATGCATAAGATCTGATTTGGGGTCCTAAAATTAAAATTGTGTTATGCGACTCTGAAACCTACACCATGAGTTGAAGAGAGGGAGATCAATTGCTGGTAATTAGGAAGGCAAAGATCATTCACCTAGCCATGAAGAACTAGCTCATCTCAATTTCTAGATCTATTTGTTCCCATGTGATAGTTTTATGGACTGCACTGAAGTCAACTTTTGGATGAGTGGTCATATTTAGTGATAAACTCATATCAGCGTCTTGGTGCATGGTTTCTTCCTATGTATTTCAGCTTATAAATGAAATGTGGGAAGTTGCTGCTCCATTTGGTTTAGCTTGTTTCTTTTTACTGCTCTACATGAAATAGTTCATTTTCCTATCAGTTTGTCAGATGTACTAATCATGTTGCTGGAGTATAGTTTAACATGCTTGGTGTGAGAGTAGCAACATTCTAATCGTGTTATTGTTGCTGTTATTGTGATTCTTCTTAAGTCATTTCAGTACTTGGATTGGAGGGCACATTCTAGTGTTATCCTCAACATTTTCTGATCTGATCAAATCTTCCCGTGTGAATTATCTCGTGAAATTAGTTTACTGCTCATTAGATATGTTGGAATTTATTTGAATAAAACCTAGTCATTCTATGAATAGATGGGGTTATTGAAATGCTACCCAATGACAGGGTTTATAACTAATGTGATGGTGGCCCGATCTTCCGAAAGGTACTGATATGTCGATTGTGGAGAACACGACGTTGATGATATCCAAAGGCTCCGACCAAAACGGATCGAACCCCTCGCAATCACTACACCACTGCTCTGATGGTTATCAACCGAGCCGAACACGGTTGATGTAACACCCCGATTTTCAGAATCGGGATATTAATATCTAATTTGGGGATCTATTAAATATTTGACTGCTTTTTAAAATTTTCCCTTGTTTAAGTAAAAGGTTTCTTTTGAAATCATATATCATTAATTAAAAGGTTGCATTTAAAGTTAAATCAAATTGTTGAAAGACCGCTTTTAAAATTTTAATTATTTTGATTTCTTGATTTAGCATGCATTTCAAAAAGCATGGTGCATGCATTAGTATCGACGTTTTTCTTTTCTGATTCGATCGACCGCAGACGAAACGCTTACATGTCCATTTCTTGTCGCCAACTTCTCTCCTCGCAATCACAACCAAAAATAAAAAATCGTAAAACACATGTTATATCGTTGCGTTCGTCGTCACACAAGCATTCCATTTTCGCAAGCGGTTCCCACATGCAAGGTCATATGAGCAAGTTGAAAAAATAAGGGAGAAATACACTGCTATTAACTCCACTGCTCTCCCTATTGTTTTTCCCCCAGCCAAACAGCTCCTTCACTGCACTCTGCCATTTCTTTGTGCCAGCTAAACCATGCCCCTGCCCACTCCTCACCTCTAGTTAATTCTTCACCCAATAGTCAAAGTCCCACTGCCATTTCATTTCTCAAACAGAGCACTAAACAAACCATTCCCAAGCCATTCTTTGCTCCCAGCTCACTGCCATTTGCTGTCCCATCCGAAGTATGCTTCACTGCCATTTCTTTCGGTCTCTCCCTCAGCACACAACACCAACCAACCACCCTCATTATTTTCCTCTCCACGTTGCTTTCTTCTTCCTCCAGAACTCGTCCCCTCGTCCCCTTTTCTCTCAAGCTCCCATCTTTCTCACCGCCCAATCCAAGTATGAAACCATAAGTCGCCCCTGCATACAATACCATCTTGTTGCTCATCACACCAGCTTCTCATACATCCAAGAAGCTTTAGCATGCACGGCGTTGAGCGAGTTTGAGAGATAGGACTTAGCAGGAGAAGTAGCAGTGGTGCTGCTCGGTTTGGTTTGTGCGAGGAAGCAGGAGCCCGTGCTGGGGTGCAGGTGCTGCTTGGCGGCGCGGCGGCTTGTGGCCCGGCGCGGGAGCGGTGCCAGCGGACTAAGCCGGGAGCACGGTGCTACCTTTTGGTTTGTGTGCTCTGACATGTGAAGATTCATTACACTAACTGACGGGTGCTAAGAAATCTTCACGAGTGTACGCCCCAAGTCAAAGGCTGGAACTTACATAATGGATGACACGGAGTTCATATTGTACACAATAGTCAGCAAGACCATTTGGTTCTTGGTTTCGGAGCAGTAGTAAAGCACCAAATCTAACACATAATTCAGAAACAACCACACCAATCTAAACCCACCATGCATGACACGGGTAAGGAAGAATTCCTGTACCCGAAGATGGGTGCAGGAGCCATCCAGACCGTTCTCCTACAACGCACTTGATAGCTGAAAACAATATTTTCAATTTTCTTATGCTGGTGCGCTTGGAATACTACCGTGTTGGGATGACTCACATTGGCAGCAGGTGGCACAAGGCAGTGGAGCAGCAGCGAGAGCGGCCCAACACACGGCCTCGATGGAGGAGCCGGTCGAGGGTGCGGAGCATGCATATGATGTCCATGCATGTAGCGGCGTGGCGGCTCGAGCGAAGCGAGGCGGTATGGCGTGTTGCGTTTCGGCATGGTGTCAGCAAGGTGGCTCCGTGGGCATGGCCGAGAACGACGGCGACGATGCGGAGCGGGACACGGATGCGGACAGCGGAGGCTCACTGCGGCACAGTGGTACCGAGATTACATACATGGACGAGGACACGGACAAGTTCGGCGACGACTACGGCGGACATGGATGAGAGGCCGAGCGGATGCGAAAACGGTAATGACTACGGTGGGCGCGGATCCGAGAAGACATCCGGTGATGTGTCGCATGCCTAGTGCCGTGGTAAACATCTTTAATGTCAAATCGCGTTTACGATATTTACTTGTGCATGTTGCATATAAGTCATAAGCATGGCATCTATTTATGCATGTTTTATTTTAAAAATGATTTGGTAGCTTAAGGCCAGTATAACTCTTGGGTTTTGTCCTAATTGTTCTTGTGTGTGATCTTTGTGATCATATATTGACGGATGTGATTGATTAGATCGTTGTAGCGGTTTAGGTGTATTGTTGGTCGGTGAATGCTAAATTAAATATACGTTGGATCAATTAGTTGAATGATATTATTTTGGAGTCACATGCAAAATTGTGGTGATCTTAGGTTACATATTAATTGGAGGTTTTCCCTCAACGTTGGATTAGTAATTTTTAGAGTTAGGACGCATAAGGATTTTATGAATTATTACATGATGGATAGCTCTTGTGATGATATTTATGGAGATATGGAGGTTGAATCGGATGATTTAATTAATCATGAGTAAATTGATGAGATGTCTTAAGTAATAGCTTTGTGAGTCACTTATGCTAGATTTGGGTGACAGTAGAATGGATTATTTGATTGCGGATAAATATTTGGATAGCCATGTAATTAGTAGTTAAGTCTTATGTGCCGAGTTGATAGATTTGTACCCTCAATTGGATTAGTAGATAAATGATTATTAGTTGATCATAGAAGCACATATATGATTGAATTGGTAGAGGTCGTTCATGACTAAGTTTGGTGGTATGGATATAAGTTGATCGATTAGTGAGCCATTAGATGTTGGATGTGTTTTTAAATTGTGAGGCTCATTAGGTGTCAATTAGTCTATTAAACCTCGGACGGTGAAAATTTTGGGTGTATGCGAATATGGATTGTCGATACGATACTAGTAGAGCTAGATAGCTAGTATTAGCTTAAGTAGTCTAGCGGAGAAAGATTGATGGATTTAGTCTTGATCATGTGCCCATATGTTAGTGGATTTCGTACAATTATCGGATAGGTTGTAAAGTTGAAAGATCGTGAATCTAGGCATCATATGGTTGGATGGCTACTTTGATTATGACAGAGGCTAGGTTAGCCTAAGTTTTAAAAGTATTTTAATGTGGTAGAAATTTCAGAAAAAAATATTTTTACACTAAAAACTCTTTCAACTTTGAAAATTCGTAGAAAATTCATATGAACTCCAAATAAGTTGAACTAAGTTATTTTGGTTTTATATTTTTATTCTCTATTAATATATGTAATCCTTTTTCCCACCACTATTCTACAAATTTTGTCCAAAAATTATTAATTTTGGATGAATAGTAACCGAGCTCCATTTTTCAACATTTTTCCAAAAGCTGATTTTCAAACTGCTATAACTTTCACACACTAATCCAAATGGAATAATTATTTCACCTAAATTCATCTAAAATCATTAGCTACGCATTGTATAATTTTCATGTATTTTTTAGTATTTTGAATTTTCGGCTTATTTGGTGTTAATTGTAATATCGTTCTTTTGATAGATTTCTTGATGATACGAACATATTCATGAGTGTAACCTAAGATTGAACAAGTGGTACAGCAAAGGTGCGAGCACTCTCCTCTTGATCATATTGCTCCTAATGTTTTAAAAAGTTTTGTATGGATTTTAACCTCACCATTGCATGCTATTTTGAAAATTATGTTCATGGGTAGAAGTAGTTAATTCCTAATTGTTGCATTGCCTTCCTTGAATATTGATAATCCCATGTTTAGTTGATGACTAGGATATCTATATTTGTATGGGAATTTTCTATTGTTGGATAGATCGATGCTTAGCCATGCTAGTAGTTGTAGTCGAAAGCGATTGATAGAGCTAGTCCATCGACTAATGGATTGAATCGAATCTTGATGAAATCTGAGGAATATATGGATTGAATTATGTTGAATTTGAGGATTATATCTAGATCTTCAAATCTTGTTATTATAGACTTGTTGGGCATGGGTTTTCTTTATTTATAACTTGGACGGGTGAATGTGATGATGAAGTGTTGTTCCTGAATTTTGTAGCCCCATCTGAGTGATTAAGGACCGGTCTGTGGTGTGATGAACCAAGTCTTACGTGCAACCACACGCCGTGTTTATGGGCGATGGCTTGGCTTAATAATTTGTTGTGTGTTAGCTATCAGAACACAATTGGGTTGACAACTTTTTATTGTTACTGTTTAATTGTTGTGTTGTCAATCTAGTGGGGGCATGTTAAGTTTCGCCTTACTTGCCCTTAAGGGTCTCTTGTATGTTAGGGACTTACTTACACAACGGGGTGAATTGTGGTTCTAGTGCGTACGATAGCCTGCCATAGTTCTGAGCCTCGGTGGTTTGACAATTAGGACATGACATGGTAACAGCCTCATTATGATATCTTAGTCACACTCCTAAGGAAGAGTGCATTGGCCGATATTAAGAGATATTCATATCATGTGGGGAAAGCTGTACACCTCTGCAAAGTAAATAAATCTATTCGAATAGCCGTGTCCCCGGTTATGGACATCGCTTGTGGGAAAGCATGCACAGTTAGCTTGCGGGAAATTAGGTTTTGGGTTATGGTTGAAAATGTTATGTCATTATATTAGTTTGTTCAGATCTGAAATGTTATCATGAACGCGAAGTTCGTGTGTTAATTTGTTGTGGAATAAATTGTGTCACGAATGGGATATTCATGTGTTGATTATATTTGGAGATTATACTGTTGTTGATCATTACTTACTATGATACAATGTTTTCTAAATGTTTTAAAAATGGCAATTTGAATCTATATTGATTATTTCAATGAAAATTATTGCTTTACACTAAAATTTTGCCTAGAGTAGTGGTCTTCCTTTGATACTTACATGCATCCTTATTTTTCTTGAAAAGTCTCACGAGTACAACTTTGTACTTTAACGGATTGTCCATTTATTCAGGTGAGAATGATGGGTGCATCGGCTTTAACTCCAGTTGGTTGCTTGTGGGTTTGGGTATGCCAACTCAGCTCTTTCTCTTTTATTTCTAAGTTTATCTTCTGCTGCGATTTATTTGTGTTGTTTAGATTTGGCCGATCGGCCCTCTTATACAAACTCATACCTTATGTTTCTATTCAATGATGTTGTAAATATGATTCTATTATTCTTGTACATTGTGTATGGATGTGAATGCAATGTTGTGTTAGGATATGTGCATGTTAACCACTGATCCTTGGGAGCTAACATGAGACACATATCCGGGCACTCGAAATCGCTTTCGTTTCATGTCAAGTGTTGTGCTTCCGGTGCAATCACTTGGCTTGAAACGGTACGATCCCGGGGAGGTCCCCACAGTTGACCTTACCAAGAAGGCTATCTCCTGCGAGTGAATCGAGAAAACAAGCAAGAGAGTAGAAGATGTAATATGAAATTGTATTACGTATAATGATTAAGCTCACAAAGTTGGGGTTCATCAACCAAACGTGCGGCGAGACTGCTATGCAAAATAATATAAAAAGAAACCCGAGAAAAATAAAGGGGTGATGCCTGCTTAAATAGGGGAGGGGGAGCCTCATATAACTAAAAACTAAGGGGCTGGTACTATTCATGTGGTACTGTTCACATGAACAGTACTGCCGTGAACAATGCGGCCCAAGGAGGGGGCGGCTAGGGAGATGACTGTAACATCCCAAACAATGGTGTATGTTTCAAATGTATAAAAATGAGGATAAATTAAAACTTTTGATGCCTCATGATGTCATTTGAAATTTCCTGGGAATTTTTCCCTAGGGTTTCCTATTTTCTAAGATCGATGTTTCTATTGACGGAGGTTGTTGTCCTTGAAAACTCCATAATCAAATCTTGTGATAATCCTCAGGAAATATTTTTCCTAGCTTCTAGACCATCCTAGTAACCCCTCTGTGAAATCTCATAATTTTTAGATTTTAGTTGCTATTTCTAAAGAGCTAGTCAAACCAGTTTGAACTCTGGTCAAACCCCTAGGACAGCCCCTTGTGAATTTTCTTGAGAATAATGCAATATATGAAAATTCCTATAAAAATTACACAAGGTTGTCCTCCAATCCAGCAAGCTTTCATAAAAATTTTAGAATTTTTGGAGCTTTGGAGCTACCTCCAAAAATTCGCTATCTTCTCAACCTCTTTAAAACAAAACCTGAAATCACTATTCCTCGAACTCAGACCCGAGCCCGACTCAAACCCGACCACACCACCTGGCTCGGTCTAACCCCCTCGCTGCACATCGCATGTAGCCGTCCGATGGAAAATCAGCGGCCCTGATCACGTACCGCTTCGGCCTAGTAATAAAACTTCTTGCGCATTGTCGACCATTGGATCTCGATCCAACGGCCCGCGCCAACCCAATTCGCTCGACTTCTCACACGCCGCTGAGTCACTGACGCCGCGGCCCCACCGGTCAATCGCATCTTCCTCCTCGCGCTGGCGCTCGTGCAAAACTCGCGCGCCACGTCGCCACGCTGCTCTGTCGCCTCTGTCAACGCGTGGGCACGACGTCAATCCACCGCCCCTCTCGGCCAATCCTAGCTCAGTCAGATGACGCCGCTCCCATTTCCGCTGCTTGAGGATAATACCCCTCTCTCCTGCTGGAAGCCATTCCTCCTCTCGGTGGAGGAGGAGGCGCCAGCGAGCTGCTCTCTAGGGTGAGCTTCCTCTGCGTGGTTCCCCCTTCTTCCTCTTCCTTCACCGCTCCCTTGTGCGCTGGTTTGAGCCCTTGTCTTCTTGTGTAGCTCGAGGAGACGAGGCGCGCTCCCTACTGCTCCAGAGCACGCACGCAACGCCGCCGCCGTGCCATCTTCGCTTCCGGTGAGTTTCTCTCTTTCTTAAGTGCGTCACCGTGCCTTTTGGTCTAAGGAGGAGATCCCCTCAACCAATTTTGACTTTCGGTCACAGGAATCATCGGAATCAAATTTTTCCCCATTTTCGGCCGCAAGTGCCATATTCTTCTCCAGCGATGGCACGGTGAGCCATTCCCTGATTCCTTGCTCTGTGACCATCACCGTGACTCCTTCTAGCGGTTACAACATCTAATTTCCTCTTTCTTTGCTCAGGTTGAGCTCTCCTCGGTAGCACCATCACCGCCGCTGTTGTTCTCATCGCTGGCTCAACTCCGGCAACCTCCCCACCTCCGGGTCATCGCAGTAAGTTCCTGGAGCCCCTCTTATGCTCATGCGCGCGTCAGATTTCCTTTGGCGCCGCTGCTTTGTGCAATGCCACAACGGCCATAGTAGCTCCTCCGGCCCACTCCGTCGCGCCGTCGCTGTGAGCCACGTTAGTCCTCACCGCCGGTATCTTTAGCTTCGCCTAGCTGCCAGGATCCTGTTTTGAGCATTCACTCGGGCCGCCATGGCGCGTAGCGCCGATGAGCAGGCGGGGAAGCTTGCGGGCGCGCCGGCGCGTGGTGTGTTCCGACAAGTACTATAGTGAATCATTAAGATTTAATTGTTGTCTTAAGCGCGAGTTTCTGTGCAGATCTGGTAATGTTTCGCTGGCAGGTGGGCCATAGGCCGGTTAAGTGGTAGTTAAAGTGGAGTTCTACGCTTTCCCTTAAGGAAAGCGTATTTCTATTACGCTTTAGAGTTAGAGTACGTTTCCAGTTTCGGAAAGTGTATTTCCGGCTGGGGTCTGGGTCAAATTTGACCAGGTCAGACTTTGACCGTGGCCCCACTGGTCAGTGAGTATGGCTAGCTTGGGCTGGGTATAAAAAGTATTTTATGTTTATATGAATTCTGAAATGCTTTATTTATGAGCTGAAAATTGGTTAAACTTCAAAATTGCATAACTAATTCATTTTAGCTCCAAAATTGATGATTTAAATTTTGTTAGTTTCCTTTTTAAATGCAATTTAATATAAAAATGGGTTGAATCATGTTACTATTACAGAATACACTTTTGGCAAAATTACTTTAGGTTTAGTAATATTGTTGCATTACAAATTGCTTTAACTTCAAAAATACATAAGTATTTCTTTGTAACTCCTAATTTAGTAAACTCAACTTTGTTGGAATCCTTTGTTAGTGTAGTTTATTGTAGAATAGGTTCTGAGCATGTTGCTATCACTAAAAATCTCATCTTACAAATGTTTTGTACACTACTTTCATAACTTTGAAAAATCATAGAAAATTCATCGTAGCTCCAAATGAGGTGAATCAAATTCCATTGTTCATATCATGTGGAGCTCTGCCTATCATAATAATTTCAAGTACGCCACTGCTCTGGAAATTTTCACCAAAATAATTAATTCGGATGAACAGTGACCGGTAGCAATTTATTTGGATTTTCTGGAAAACTGACATTCAAACTGTCATAACTTTTGCATAGAACATCCAAATCAATTGATTCTTATTGATAAATTCATATAAAATCATGCTATACCTTCTGTGAAGTTTTCATGATTTTTGGATGAATTTTAATTTTTGGGTCTTTTCGGTGTTATTCGTTCTTATTGTGCTTTCGACTCTTTCGGTAGGTTCCGACAATTCTATTGTATACGAGAGTGATCCTCTGCAGCAAGATAGTCATCCTCAACAAGGCAAGCAGTTTGATCATAAATGTCCCATTACTTTCAAGTCTAATACTTTGTTTACAAATTGTATGTATGCATGCTTTTGTGTCAAAGTTTATTTTCCCGATTAGAGGTAGCTATTCCTATTGCATGGTTGCCCTTAAATTGTTATCCCCTGCTACAAAATATAAGTTATTAATATCGCTGATGAATTAGGGCCCGATGATTTAATTATGCTCTTTTATTGTCTTTACGGTGTCATGCTTAGAAATGCTTAGTTACCGGTAGAATTGGGCGGTTATCGACTTAGTCGATAACTGTGATCACACAAAATTATTATTATCATTATGCTCAGCACCTTGTGCTTTGTTACTTTGTAAAGTCAAAAACTGAAAACTGAAAATAAAATTGTTTCATGACTTGGGCACAATGGTTGTTGGTGTGATCTGTTGGGTGTGGATGGAATGGTGCCTAAGTCCCCAAGGACCGAGTTACTTGTGTCACTAAGCCAAACACTTTTGTGTGCTAACCACATGAGAGGCATATGGGACCTCTCTTGACTTAGTACTTTGGCGTGTGTTGGCTCCGGGTCGCATGGTGGTTTTGTGCGTTGTGTTGAAAAAGAAACTTGTGTGTGTTTGGGTGAGCAGTGGTGGAGGTTATCCACTGCAAGGAGCATCATCCTTTTTAAAGGCGGTGAGCATCTTTGATGACTTTGTATCAACGTATGGGGCTTCCTCCCATATGGGCGACTCGTAGTTAATGCACAATATTGGAAATGTCTCGTAGGACTTAGCCGTGCTGGCATACCAAAGGTAGTGTGCTCATTCCGGAGGCAAAAAGGTGGTCTGACGTGTGGGTACATTGGTACACCCCTGCAGGGTTCAAACTATTCGAATAGCCTCGTCCTAGGTTATGGACATGCTTGGTAAGGTCATGCAAGAACTAGACTATAACATTTAATTAAAACTTGATGTGGGTGGTATGAATGGGGAATTCATGCTATTTATTGTGGTGGCTATTGGGTTAGCCACTTCTAGGATGTCTTGTTATTATTGTTACTTGTATATCGTTGTTTTTGTCAAATAAAAACAGATTGTAAAACTGCTTTAAATCTATTACATTATTGCAAATGAAAACTTGCTTTATGCTGAAAACGAGTCTAGAGCCTCCTCCACTTAAATAAGCTTGCATGTAGCATATGTATAGGCCTGTTACCCTACACGTAAGTCTTACGAGTATATTTTTGTACTCATTTGCTTTGCTTAATAAATTGTTGCAAAGGAGGAAGTTGATCCCCAAGGGATCCACTTTTGCGAGATGTGTGGTGGTTTCGACGACTAGGTTGGTGGCCCGGTTGGTTGCCTTGTGGGTTAAAGGCACACTAATTGGCTTTTTTTAATCACCATGTAATGGATGTTTGCTTCCATTGTTTATCTAACTATTTAGTTGTTATTTGGCCGGTCGGCCCCTTTTGTAATAACTCTATACTGTATGTCTTTTGAATTGCTTAGTTGTACTTCGGGAAATTTTGGGAAGTACATATACGCCGAGAGTCGAGATATTTGATTTGTAATGCTTGAATCATCTTAATGGTTAAGTATTACAAGTTAAATACCCCGGATTCTCACGAAAGTTGGTATCAGAGCCATACTAACCGTAGAAACCACTAGCTTGGTCGTCCTTAGGATATTTTGAAAAACTTAGTTTCAAAATGATAAAGGAATTATGAAAACTTAAGTAAGTTCTTAGATTTTACTCCTTACCTATCTTAGATTGCTCATCTTACCTTGTTCTTAATTGAGATTTGAAAAGTTGTTTCCTCTTATCTTTATTTCAAAAGATAGTTGTTACCGTTTTAAATTCGGTTTTGGGATTCAATGAGTGTTGAGAATATGAAGTGTTGGCTGTCTTTTAGTGAAGATTATAAGCATTTGGAGTTGGAAAATTCAACTTGGAGCTTAGGTACAAAATCTGGACAGCAAGTATAAGTTTTGGAACAGCAAGCACTTAGACCGTCGTTAGGGCTGAAAATGAGAGGATAATTAAACTAAAACTTGTGGGGTTTAAAAGGGTAAGATATGATATTAGATAGATAGTGTCTAACACACCATAGATGGTTTTTACCATGATCCTTGTATGCAATAAGACTTGAGTTGTGTTCTGAAATTTTCTTCTCAAACCGATTACTCGTTCATTCAATACGAGTTAGTCGTACCGGGAAGTTGAATCTTGTGTCTTATGAGTTTTGCATTGGATCTTATGTCTTTTTGCAAATATTTGGAGTTCATTCCTTGCTGGTTATATGGTTGTAATTGGGTTAGGGTAATATTTCATTTCCTTAGATGATAGCTTTTCTGCTGCTACCTTTCGCCTCTAGTTTTCGGGTTTTTGTTGCTAACCTACTCCAATGAAATAGGATGGCTGGAAGAACTCGTAGTAGCCAGGGTCAGCCAGCTGATCAGGATGAGGTGCTTCCACCTCCTTCGACCATGGCTAAGGTTCTCGCTAAGATCGAGCGAAATTGCATGGATCAGACAAGGATCCTTGAGGCGATTGCACGGAATACCTCCAACCTTTCCGGTGCCTCCGGATCAGGGGGAGGTGGTGGCCATCATCGAGGGGAGGACTCTCGGAGTTCCTTCACATGCATCCACCCACCTTCTCGTGGTCCGAAGATCCAGTTGACGCAGATGATTGGTTGCGTCTAGTCGAGCGGAAGCTCGATGTCGCTCAGTGCCAAGAACAGGAGAAGGCACTCTTCGCCTCCCATCAACTGGAGGGGGCAGCACTTTCATGGTGGGAGAACTTCCTCGCCATGCAGCCCGTGGGCTGAGCTATCACTTGGGAGGAGTTTCGCATTGCCTTCCGTCGGGCTCATGTTCCCGCCGGATTGATGAAGCTGAAGAAGAAGGAATTCTCGGCGCTCAAGCAAGGGCACAAATCAGTGACTGAGTACCTCCATGATTTCAACCATTTGTCTCGGTACGCCCCTGAGGATGTGCCCACTGATGAGGCTAAGCAGGAGAAGTTCATGGATGGCTTGTCTGAGGAGCTTCAGGACAAGCTGTCTATCGTCGACTTCCCCGACTTCCAGACATTGGTCGACAAGGCTATTGTCGCTAAACACAAGGGAAGGGCACTAGGTGATTCTCGCAAGTGCAAGTGGGAGGCCCAAAAATCAGCAAGGGCCAATGTCCCCCGTTCTTGCGTCGGGCAAGCCCCGGTGCCTCATTCTCAGACTCCACCACCACCGAGGCCACCGGCGTATGTACCACGCCCACCGCAGGCCGTGTCTCAACCACGTGCACCTGCGGGACAGCAAGGAGGCCCCCGTAATCCGGCTGCTGAGGTCACCTATTTCTTCTACAACAACAAGGGGCATTATGCTAATCATTGCCCTAAGAAGGCTGGAGCGGCCCCTCGTCCTAATGGAGGGCACGGGCAAGGAAATGGACAAGATCAAAAGGCTACTCGGAAGGCCCAGAATGTGGGCAGTGGCCGAGTCAACCATATCTCGGCCGAGGAAGCTCAGGAGGCACCCGACGTCGTGTTGGGTACGCTTCTTGTCAACTCTCAACCTGCTATCGTTTTATTCGATTCCGGAGCTTCTCATTCTTTTATATCAAAGTCTTTTGCTGCACTTAGTGATCTTCAAATTGTTCCTATGCATGTTCCTTCGATTATTCATTCTCCGGGGTCGGAAATGAGAGCTGAAAATGAATGTTGGGATGTTTCTATTGAGATTGGAGGAGTGGGATTTTTGGCAAACCTTATCCTCATCAATTCAGTAAGTTTGGATGTGATACTTGGCATGGATTGGCTATCCCAACACTTGGGGCAAATCGATTGTGCCAGGAAATTCATCTCTCTCACAAGTCCATCCGGCGAGCAAGTTGGAATTTCTCCAAAGCTGCAAGAACCACATCTTTATGCACTTGAAGTGAAGCCGGCTATGGAGATTCATGAAGTCCCAGTGGTATGTGACTTCACTGATGTGTTTCCCAAAGAATTGCCTGGGATGCCTCCAGTCAGAGATATTGAGTTCGTCATCGAGTTGCTGCCCGGTACCGCCTAGATTTCAAAGAGGCCATACCGGATGCCTCCGAACGAATTGGAGGAGTTGAAGAAGCAACTTGGTGAACTTCAAGAGAAGGGTTTCATCCACCCAAGCTCATCACCGTGGGGCTGTCCTGCAATCTTTGTAAAGAAGAAAGACAAGACTCTGCGTTTGTGCATTGATTACCGTCCGCTGAATGCCGTGACGATGAATAACAAGTACCGCTGCCTCGGATTGATGACCTTTTCGATCAATTGACCGGAGCTCGGGTATTCTCCAAGATTGATCCGAGATTGGGCTACCATCAAGTCTGAATCAGGCCTGAAAATATCCTGAAGACGGCTTTCTCTACTCGCTACGGATTGTACGAGTGTATAGTCATGTCTTTCGGCTTGACGAATGCTCTTGCTCTTTTCATGAGTCTTATGAATATGGTCTTCATGGAGTATTTGGACAAGTTTGTGGTTGTATTTATAGATGATATTCTCATCTACTCGAAGAATGATGAAGAGCATGCTGAACACCTAAAGCTTGTGTTGGGAAAACTGTGCGAACATCAACTCTATGCGAAGTTCAGCAAGTGCGAGTTTTGGTTGAAGGAAGTGGCATTCTTGGGCCATGTTCTTTCAGTGGAGGCATAGCCATTGATCCTAGCAAGGTCAGTGATGTGCTCTCATGGGGTCAGCCCAAGTCAGTGACCGACGTGAGGAGTTTTCTCGGTTTAGTGGGATACTATCGTCGCTTTATTGAGAACTTCTCCAAGATTGCAAAGCCGATGACTAAATTGCTCAAGAAGGACAAGAAGTATGTGTGGTCTGCTGATTGTGAGAAGAGTTTTCAAGAGCTCAAGAAGAGATTAACCATAGCTCCAGTTCTTGTTCTTCCCGATGTCCATCGAAGCTTCGACATATATTGTGATGCTTCTCGTCAAGGGCTCAGTTGTGTTCTTATGCAAGAGGGCAAGGTAGTGGCTTATGATTCCAGACAATTGAGGCCTCATGAACTCAATTATCTAATCCATGACTTGGAATTAGCTGCAGTGGTTCATGCACTGAAGATTTGGCGGCATTACCTCATCGGTAATCGTTGCGAAGTGTATTCGGATCACAAAAGTTTGAAGTATTTGTTCACCCAACCGGATCTGAACTTTAGGCAAAGAAGGTGGTTGGAATTGATCAAAGATTATGATATGGGTCTCCAATACCATCCGGACAAGGCTAATGTTGTTGCCGATGCACTCAGTCGCAAGGTTTATTGCAACACAGTGATGCTCAAGGAGCAGCCCGCCCTTCATGAAGAATTTCAACGGCTCAACTTGGCTTGTAGGAGTAGACGTAGCTCGGTCCAACTGGTGAATATGGTAGTGCAGTAGCCGAAAGTCCTATCGGAGAAGATGTGGTTGAAGTAGAGGATGTCGTGCAGCGGGTCGAAACAGTGGTTGCATTCTTAGGGTTGATGTCCTCATCAATAACACTACTATCTTTTATAGATTGCTAAGGAAATGTGATGCCTGATCACTAACGGATCCCTTGTGTAAATTCAATTCATATCAACCAAACCAATCATCCAAATGACCAGAATCGTTCGATCCTGAATGTAGTTTGATTTCAGCACAGTGCACAGTAACAGAATTTGTTGTAGAAGCCAAGCTTCTTTGTTACTGCGTTGTGTACTAGATGTAATACATATCTTTCTCTGTTAACAGCATAGTCATTCTGGTTCTTTAGGATTTCTTTAGAAGCTAGATAACTTTTAATGTGCAGATATGCAAAAAATTTACGGAAACAAGCAATAGCACCCTTCAAAAATTTTAGTCGTTCACAATTTTTTTGTGTGCTTAGTAAAAAAAAGTGTTATTTTGATTATTTTATTACTTCCAGGATACTAAATATGAACAAACACTTACAAAAACATAAAAACAAATTTAGTTTTCCTTCAACAGAATCACAACATTAGTTAAGCAAAACAGAAGTATGCCTTTTGCAGGATTTTTTTAAAAAAAGAAAGATATGTCCAATTTTGTTATGCTTGTTTTGAAATCCGTAACTTGATTAATCCTCCATAATTATATGTGACTTTTGTGATAAATAACTTGATTAATCCTCCATAATTATATGTGACTTTTGCGATAATTTTTTTTGAGGTGTAATATGTGATTCTAATTCTACTCCTCTATTGGAGCTTGACTATGGGTCCTACATGTGTCATCTATGACAAAACCGGAAAGGTTGATCAACTCAGAATTGAAGCAATGGCTCAAAAACATCAATATAAATAAAGAAAATGTCAAAGTAATGGTTAGTTATGATATGCTTTAGTTGTAAGTTTATTTCCGGAGTTGCCTTTGGTCAGTATGTAATTTTGGATGTCCTTACAAAGGTCAAACCTACGAGCGATGGATCAAGGATTGGTGTAGTTGTCGTATATGGTGCTCGCGAGGCATCTAAAAAGGCTAAGAGAATAATTTCATACGTACATGGTGATTGCTGCTATATTTCTAGAAGTTGTCCAGTTTACAATGTACTAATGGCTTTGATCTTGTATCCACTAGTAGTTGACTGGGAATGGATAAGGTACTAAGATTATCATTGAATTTACAACCATCATTGTTGATGTTGGGACAGCTAATGAAAGTGACCTTGCTATTTTACTTCCAACAAAAGTATGTTTTATGCCATGTTGTGCCGGTTGGCATCTACCATGTAGGAGCTTTCTATATAGTAGTATTGTACGATTCAAACCTTGCCATTAAAATAAGTTTTCTGTTGCAAACATTATAATATACAAATATTACATCATTTAGTCATTGCTCATAGATTGTTCAATCCAGTGAAGAAATTCCTATCCATAAGCGATACTCCGTATCACCGTCGTGATTGAATCACTTCCATGATAGATGGGTTGGACGGTGTGGCATAGTGTGTGTAACCTCCTAGTTAAATAAAAACCTATGTTAATTGGCTTCCTTGTGTTCCAAGAAATTTTTGGGTATTTTTTGAGATTTTTCTGGATTTGTTTGCTATTTATTTGGTCTTCTTGATTTTTGGCCTTTTATTTAAATCCGAAAATCCTTTCTTTTCTCTCTCCTCTTGGTTGCTACAGTACCTATTGGGTACTATTCATATTCAATCCCAACGGAATAGTAGAGAGCCTGTCACTTGTATGCAAGCAATCAAAACCTTCCAAAAATCAGATCTTCCTCCTCGATGTATATAAAAGGAAACGGATCGTGTCCAAACGTCTGTTTGGATCTCCTCTCCCAATCCGCCGAATTGGTTTCGTGGATTTCAATCTAATTTCGTCGCTATCTACAAAGCTCCAACTGAAAGTCTTCTCCGGCGAGTTGCACCTTCATCTGACATCCCACGGCCCCGAACCATCAGCGGCGTTGAGTTCGCGTCGCTGCATTCTACGTCATGCTTCCATTCTCTTTGCTCGAAGCCCACCGGTTCACCGTCAGCCATGTCGAGCCATGTCACTGAAACGTGTACGTCGAGTGCCACTTCTTCTCCATGAGTTTTCCCAAAATTCGATCACGTCATCTCGTGCCCCTCATCGATACATATTTTTCCCATCTTTTAGATTCAAGTTTCATCCACTATGCGCTGAGAATCGAGCGTTCTCTCTCCTCTTGTACGTATCCCTTCTCCAGCAAATTACTCTGCAACCGTTGATCTCCTGCCTTCAACTCCATCACTGTTGGGTTCGCATCGCCGCGTTCTACGCTGTGCTTACCTCCCTTTTGTAGAGCATCGCTGGAAGTGTTACAAACCCGTGAGTCCGCTGCCACTGCCGTGTTTCGCCTCGCCGCCAATGCATGGTACAGTTTCTCATCATTTTGACCGCGTCATCATCTTCGCCTTGTCGTTGCCTTTCTGTTTTGCCTGCCAATCCCAATGGCTCGAAACCATCTGTGATGACCGAAAGTTTTCCTTACTCTGTGATGAGATACTTATCAGAGATGGTTCATATTAAGAATCATCTGTGAAGTATCACAGACGTTTCTACGCCATGCTTCCATTCTCTTTGCTTGTAGCAGATGGCAAAATGCAACTTCACCCGCTGGATCGATCCTCCCCATGAACGACATGTTGTGAAGTACGTGGATGTATTGTGGAACCGAATCTTTGATTTGGAGGCGCAAATTGATGATATCAAGGAGCAAAATGATGACCTCCGCCAACAGATGCAGAGCGAGAGGGGCAATGAGGAGGTCGTGAACATAGAAAGTTCCTATGATCCCACATGCTGCTGTGCCAACCCTAGCTGCATACGTGCATGCCACTACAACAACGGCTAGCCATGTCCGAGGCGTCCAACTAGAGAACACTCTATGTGGGTAGCGAGAGGCACCTTTTACAATTAGGCATGGGCGGAGAAGCTTGTATGTCGGTAGTCTCCCCTTATGTGCGCACTTTTGTTCTATCTCCTAAAGCATGTAACTAAATGGTGGACGCGTTATTGCGGTTGCCTTTTATCGAGTTGACATGTTGCTTTAAGTTATATGCATCGAACAAACTCATTCATGGGTAGGTAATGTTACTGGTTTATTTTCATTCATGATGGACTACGATGCATAAGTAAAGAGTGGACATTACATCTCATTACAACTGAACTTCTACTTGGCAACAACAAGACATAATAGAAGAAAGACCACAAAACTAACTAGCTTAACTAATTTCTGTAGCATGTTCTCAACTCTTTCCATCCTTTCATCCAGTCTTTTAAGTCTATTATCTTCGTTCTGCGTTGGTGGCTCAAAGGGTCGAGCCACTGGACGAAATGCAGCAATACCATGAGAGTCATCTTGCAAGGCAGCAATTTGCATTGCAATATCTTGAACCACTGGGACAGCTTTATCAACCCACTGCCAAAACCGACATGTTGTGCTCTGAAAAAAAATTGCAGCTTCAAGTGAAATAAAAACAACATGATGTTTCGAATGAAATTCATTCGGGATGATTAGGCGCAAGTTACCGTAAGATTTGAACACCTCATGAACACTCGAGATGGATTCGTTGGCATATGTGTGGTAAACACATTCACCGGATCACTGCAGCGAGGGCAAATCAGCTGCTGTGGGAGTGATTGTAATTGTCTGCTCACTCGAAAGTTAGATGATGCCGAAGACATCATGTCTAAGACTGGAAGAAAGGAGAAGAGGAAATGAAGAGTGAGGTGAATGGCAGCCAAAGCATCCATATATAGCATGCAGTTGAATTGCAATTGGGTTGAAGGAAATTCGCGTCCGCGAGGTACCGGGCCCGAGGAGGAATCGTGTGGCAGCGTTGAAGGAAATTCACGTCCGCGAGGTAGTCTCCCCTTCTGTACGCAATTATGTTCAATTTCGTAACGCATGTAAGTAAATGGTGGACGCGTCATTGCGGTTGTCATTTATCGAGTTGACTGTTGCATCTAGGTGTCATGTGCATTAAGCTATAGGCGTCGATATGCATTGAACAAGCATGCATTATATGAACGAGTACACACAAGAACGCAAAAGTATTACAGGCATCATATATTAAGTGCAATATGTACAGCCAGTGCAGTCGCATGCCCCCTACTAGCCCCCCCCCACAACCGCACCCCCAGCATCCCCTCCCGCATCCCCACCGCCCACTCCACCTCCGTGTCCTCCCCTATGGGCTCACTTGGGCCCCCTCCTCTGTGCTGGGTGTTGGGGCCTCGGCCCCGAGAGGGAAAGACGGCCAGGAGCCCTGATCTAACGAGGACCGAGAGGCGAAGGGTGGACAACACTAGGTGCTGTGTGGGTACTGGCGCACCGAGGAGCTGTGACCCGGACAGAACCTCAACGGGTGTGGGCTGAGGTGTCGGGTCGTCGTCCAGCAAGAACTCCTACGCGTTCACATCACCTGAGGAGGCCCCTCCATCATAGGGCAATGTACCTGCACAACAAAATATTTTTAGTTAATAAAAGACGCGATGCATGCTGACAAACAGAGACGTGACGTACCCTCGGCTAGCGCCATGGCACGCGCAAAGGAGTCCATAGGGAAGTGTGGCACGTCGTATGCGCCTGCGTGTGCTGCATGTGGAAGGCGAAGGGGTGTGGAGGACCGACGTAGTGCGACACTGCCGGTGTATGGGGTTGTGCCCAGGCGGACCCTCCGGCCTCCTCAGGCCTCGGTAGTGTCGGACGTGGTCTGGTCGAGCCTCTGGCCTCGTCAGGGCACGTCGGTGTCGGACGTGGTCTGGCTGACTCTCCCACTTGCTGTGTTGCTGCCGGATGGGCCGGCGCCGACGGACACATGGACTATGGACCAGGCTCTAGCGTCCCAACCTCCGGGAGCCTGGTGCACGACAACAGGCCGAAAATACGTCTGGCTTGTTGTGCCACACGACGGATAGCTTGGGCCGTGTCCTCGCGTGTGCCCTCCACACCATCCGTGAACCTCTGAAGCTAGGAGCGGCAGTCTGTCGCAATCTCAGCAGCCATGCTCGCCTACATCGAAAACCAAACACGGTGAAAACTGTAATGGCAGATGCTAGAAGCGAAGTTTTTGAAGTCGGATGTAACGTACCGCGTGGTGCACGTTTTGTGCTAAATGGATAGGGTACGTGTCGGTCAGTGCTGGGAGACGTGGTGCGGGCTCGTCTGTAGCAAGCACGAGCTTGGTACGTGTCTGAGGAGCGTACCAGCAAATGTACTCGTCATAGGTCTTGTGGTCGTAAGGGGTGTCCTCCTGCACACGGTCCTGTAGCGCGCCCTCCCACTGCCCTACCCACGAGTCCATCCTACTCACCCAGTTTGTGCCGCGACGGACTCCCTTCCTACTGAAGCTGCAAGACGTAACATATAGTTAGAAGTCGTGTGTAAGAAACAACAACACAAACAACGCATGTATGCCGATTACTCACGCATGCACGCTGTCGGGCACTGGACACCTAACTAGTACTGGAACCTCCTGCCATAGGTCAAACTAGCGCATCACACGATGCGCCCCGTAGTCCTCGACGAAGATGTCGAAGACAAGCGCCCTGCGGGTCAGCCAGTAGTCCTGGTCTCGTAGGCACAGCGAGGACAGGCCGTGGGGAGCGCGGGCAAGTAACTCTTGAGGCGAGTATGGCTCCCAACAAAAGTCATTCGCCGTGAGCCAGTCGAACTGCTCCACGAACGGCTCATACGCCGGTCACCTGCACGTGCGCAAACTGTACTTGTAATATGAAGAAATTAGTCACAGGAAAGAGTACGTACCCGTCGCCGGCACCAAAGAGAGCCCATCGTCGGCCGGTCCACCTCGTCTGCGTTGTACATCTCCAGCCCAAACAGAGCGCTGTCGTCCAACAGGGACCGTCCGAGGCTAAAGTGCTCAAACGACCACAGCTGCAGTAGGAGAGGACACCCCGTGAGGACAGAGTTTGGCCTCGACCTGAAGCATGCGTTGCACAAGTCGCGATAGGTGGCGGCAAGTACGGTCGAACCCCAGCTGATCTGGGGGCCTCCCCATCTGCAATGGCCCTGGAATACGCAATAAGCCTCGCGTCGACGGTGTCGCCGTGGCTGCTGGTGAACAGCACCCAACCAAACAGCCACAACAAGTACGCCTCGAGGTGGCGTGACACCTGCTGGTCGTCCGCGGTAGGGTCCATCCACTCGACCTGTGCACAAGGAAAAAGCTAGTAAGACCGTAGTACGGAAAGGAGAGCGCCGCACTTCCAATACGAACGGCGTCGAACAAGTACCCAGAACTGCGACAACCACCGCAAGGGCGAGCCGTGCCTCTGTGCCTCCGGGAAGACGTAGTACCCGACCGCGACCGCAGGCGGAAGGACTCCTTGAAACCTGGCCAGAAGGTCCTCGCGCCAGTCGTTCGGAGACTCCTGCGGGAAGGCAGCACCTCCCGCGATAGGGAGGCCAAGAAGCAGGGTGATGTCCTATAGGGTAGGGGCCATCACCCCGAATGGGAGATGGAAAGTGTGAGTTTCCGGTCGCCACCGGTCCACAAGCGCTGTCAGCAGGGAGCGGTCAAACGGGAAGCGTCGTGACCGCTCCGGCCCGGCATGGACCTCTCCGTCGTCGCCAACCGCGGGTGCTGCCAGCTCATCCTCATCTGTGGCTTGCACCATCCGGGCGATAGGTAGTAGACCGGTAGCACTGAGCCTACGAAGCAACAAAAGGTTAGTATGAAAGGTACGTATGGTGACAAGATAGTGTCGACATATACTAACCTCACTGTCCAACGTGGGTCCAGCCTCCAGGCCACCCGAGGTGTCCGCGTGTGGATCACTCCCAACACAGTCGCATCGGCAGCGCCCGCAGGATGCGGGACACTACGCGACGCGCGATGTAGCCGGTCGATGCGCTCCTCCAGGAGGCCAAAACTCTAGTCGGATCCATGAGCCATACCTGTAACACAATTTGAAGTTAGCAAATACGCGAAATAAAAAAATCGAATGTAAAGAATGAGTACATTTAACTTGCAAACAAACAAATCAAAAAGTACTAGCTAGCAGGACAGTTTTTCAAAAGTAATGAAAAAGGGATAGTACTACAGCACTTACATAAACATTACGTGCAACATACGATACATGTGTTACGCATTATGTACATGAAATAAAAATTGGGTAGCACGAGCAGTTACATGAAAATACAAAGTACGATGACAATCTACACCGACGGTAATTTTGGTCCCACTTTGCATATCGCAAGAAGTGCTAACGCAAAACCATGGTAGTGCCTACTCCTCACCGGTGCCTTGCATCGTTCTGGTCAGGTAGCCCTCTGCCGCAAAGGATGCGCAGATGTTCACCCAACGCCTGCTTGTGCTTTGTCCATATCATTGGTAATACGACGACTCTGCCGACAACCCTTGCCACCCTTCAGCATGTCAATATCCGGAATCTAGATCCTATTTGCAATATCCAAGGTGGTGAAGTTACCCACAACTCTAAAGCCCCTAAGCTCGCCAGTCCATGCCTGCACCAACCTCTCCTTCAAGAAGTACTCGGACACAAAGTTCAAAGGGTCCATGCGCATAGTCCCGCATGCGGTGAGCACATGAGAGCATGGCTTGTGTAAGAGCTTTGGTTTGTTGCATGTACAGCTAGGTTTGTTCACATGATCTCCAAGGCATACCTCGTGGGTGATAAGAGAACGAGCTGTCCCAAATCCGGCTCTATCCCAGAGGAGCACGTCGAAATGATGCTCCATATTGCCCATCGTGTACACCGTGTGCGACTGGCCCTTCTCTGTCTTCGCCTGCATATATGCCATAATCTTCGAGTAGTACGGTGTTTGAGGGTTGGTGGCATGAAGTGCAGCACTTGCATGCCTCTCCCTGAAATACCCGATGTGCTGTGCAGAACACCTTCCACGATGGCGACGAGGGGCTGAGAACAAAGGCCCCTAAGAACCCAGTTGTACACCTCCGCAAGGTTAGTGGTCATTATGCCGTACCTTGCCCCGTTCGTGTCGTGCAGTAGAGACCACTTGTCCAATGGCTTGGCCTCGATCCAGTGGGAGAACCACTCGATGTTCCTCGAGGTCCTCTGCCTCGGACCAGCAGGTTCAGACTCTGGTCCCTGGTTCCTCGCGTCCATGTGTTTCTCTTGTGTTCATCCAAAGAAATACATAAGGCGTCAAATTTGTGTTGCTGGTTCTGCATAGCCAGCCTCTTGAATAGCTTCACCAAGGGTTGCTTCGGGAACTTCTTGAAGAAGTTGGCCCCCAAGTGGCGAATACACCATCTACTCCTCATATCCGGCCAAGGAAATGGCTCCTTCGGGTCTTCCTGAAGTGTTCTTATAGCCTTCTGCATCCCGGCGTGGCGATCATGGATCACGCACACACTAGGACAAGCTCGAACAACTCCCACCCTTAGATGTCGAAAGAACCACAACCAGCTGTCGAAATTCTCACCTTTGACGAATGCAATGGCCAATGGCAGAATTTGATTGTTCCCGTCAACACCTATGGCGGTAAGGATCTGCCCCTTGTATTTCCCGGTCAAAAAGGTCCCGTCAACTGAGATCACGGGCAGCATATGCCTAAAAGCCTCGATGCAGGGACCGAAGGCTACGAAGGCCCTATGCAATATCGAAAAACCTCGCAGAACTTTAGATGGCATGTCCTTTACAGTAGTGTACATGCCCGGGTTTCTCTCCTGCAGCACCCCAAGCATACGAGGAAGGTTGTCATACGCCGCCTCAAAAGATCCAAACCGTCTTTCCAAAGCCTTCTGCTTCGCACGCCACGCCTTCGCGTAGCTGATCTTGTACTTGAATTTCTTCTCAATAGCCACCATAATGTGCTTGGCCTCCACATCCTTCTTCTCCACTATCTCTCCATACATCAAATTGGCTATGAAGGTCGACGTTAGGTTACGATGTCTGCACAAAACACTACTGAGCATGCAGGAGTGCGGCTCCACCTTCGAGACAATCCAGTGAGTCTCATACTTCGGTCTATGTGCATGCACTCGCCATGGACAACCGGCCTGCTCGCACTTGACGGTGTACTGCTCCTAGCTAGATTTGACGACCCAAAACGTCTGCTGCATAGACATAGCACACAGCTTAATGGCATCCTGCAAGGATGTCTTATCAGCAAACATTGAGTGCAACCGAACCTCCGTGGCATGGTACTCCCATGGTGATTCGTGCTCGTCATGCATAGAAAGACCCTCAGCGTCAAATCTGTTCCATTCCCGGGGGATGGGAGCTCCGTCCTCATCGGAACTGTCCTTGTCATCTTTTTTTAAAGCTTCCTCTTCAGCCAAGGCCATCCGGTCATCGCTATCCATTTGACGCAATATGTAATCCCTATGCTCTCGTTCATCAGCCTGCCCTCTAGGCTTACCATGCGGTGACCGATCTTCCTCTCCTGTATCTACCGCGTCGGGCTCATCACAAGCAACATCCTCTGAACTCTTTGTAACACAGCCCTCCAGGTCCTCTTCTTCACCAACATGCTGGGCACCCAAGCTGCTCCCACCACCCGGATGATATCCGACGGGGGGGCCCTGCACAGCTTCTTTTGGGCATGGTTGCACAAGTATCACACACTCATATCCACGGCGCCGACATCCTTGTATAAAGCCCTTCCACATAGCCGTTCACGTCAGTCTTCTCAACTCACATCTGATGTTCGTGGGAGACCGGCTCCAGAGCCCTTGTATGTCCACGTTGCACACCTCAGGGTTCAAAGAGAAACTGCGAGTGAGCCAATGCATCACATCTTCGATTCATGCATTCTCGCCGTCTGGGTGTACAAGAGTGGCTTGCCGAAAAATGCTCAAATCAACACCGCACGGACCTTCACGAACGGTGCCAACACCGTAATGCACTTTCAATGTAGTGGGTACAGGCATGACTTATTGTATGGCTGCAAATATTTTCAACATTGCAACTAGTCAGATCGCAACGCACGACATGCAAGTACTGCTACATTGTAATTTACATTTCTAAGGCCCTTCGCCTATCATCGACAACTACACGACAGCATGATCAAAATGCCACTCATTACCTAGGACGGAGGCCACAATGAACGTGTAGTACGATATTTAGATTCAACCTCAAAACCGAGCTATTCCATAGCAGGCATTATCCGATTCGGACGCTAACTTACAATCCAAAATGCTATAGGTGGCGTTCCAGTCTTCTACAGAGCTATACCTATTACCTAAGTCAATTAGTTCGTACTAATTAACTTCTACTAATTAGTTATTACAAATAATTCATCCTCCTTATGCGCTCGGTCACGCATTATTCACCCAATAATAGTCGGCCACGTATGCACCCACACAACTACAATACTTCTCACAAACAACACTAATACTCCCTCACAGACTATTTTTTTCTCTAACTAAAGTTTCTTATCGCGGCTACTTACATACAAATCAACAACATTTCGATTTTCTACTTTTTTTCTCTAACTAAATTTCGTACGAGTGCTACTTATACTACAATTTGAACTAAATAAACTATTTACCTACTACAAAAAATACACTACAAAATAAAACAAACTTACCTCGCAGTCAAATTTTTCCTCCTCTCCTCACGCGCAGATTCTGTTTTCCTCTTCTCCCTCTCCCCCTCTTTTTTCCTCTCCTCCCCCTCTATTTTTTCCTCTCCTCACGTGCAGCTTTTGCTAAATGCTTTCTCTCTCTTTCTCGGTCGGCCGGGGGGGACCGTGCGGGTCTTTATATAGGCATCCAGTCGCCTAACGGTTCGGCGACTGGAAGATTCTGTCACTCTACGGTTCAGCGACTGGAGTCCTATCGCCCAACTGTTCGGCGACTGCAATAATGACGTCCAACGATTCGGCGCCTGCAGTATAAATGCCGAATGGTTGGGCGATAGGACTCTAGTCGCCTAATCGTACAGCGACTGAATCCAGTCGCCTAATCATTAGGCGACAGACGTATATTTCTGTAAAAAATAATAACGCAGGAATATATTTGTAATTTCTAATAAAAAATACATTATTAAAAAAAAAATTCTAACGTGTGTGGTGGTGTCTGGTGTGCGTGCATGTGCGGCTTCCTTGAATCGGAAAAAAAAAACACAAGTGGATCGATGGCCCTTTGGAGTTGCGACATGTGTACTAGATATCGGTATTTTTTTTCAGGGCCCAACGGTGGGGTTTTTCGCACTGAACATTTCGCATATATACCTATGATCGGTATGGTCCGTACCTCAGCGAGAGAACAGTGTGTTTATTCAATTGCGTGCAGAACATTTACCCTTTAAAGCCCTGTACGGGAACAGTGAGTTCATTGGCGAGCACTCTGGAACGCATACATGTGGATGCATTATTGCCCAATTGACCCTATGCAACAGCTGTGAGCTATCTATTCTAATCTAGCCAAGTAGCTACGTCCCCATATATGGATCCTTGGACATACTGTTTATGTGCGGCATGAGCATATCTGTGCACATGTGGACATAAGCGATCCGAGGTGTCGATCACGAAAGCAGCAGCACAGGGCGAGCGAGCCTCCCACTCGAGTCTACTTTGCGGAAACCCCCCACGCGAACCAACATCGTCTTCAATTCACCTCGCACTACTTTCCATTCCCCGCAACCCTTGCGCGCTAGGGTTCGGAGGCCCCACGCCGCCACCCTTGCATCGCGTCGCCGCCCTAGTCGTCACTCCCTACACCGAGTCCCCCTTCTACACTGCGCCCTAGTCGCTGCAACACTGCCCCATTCGCCGAGCCCTATGCCCCCCTGCACCGAGTCCTACGCATGTTCCACCTGCGCCAAGTCCACACTTTGCATTGTGCCCAGCCGCCTGCGCCAAGTCCACCCTCTGCACTACGCCCTAGTGGAAGGCTGAGACCCCCCCCCCAAGCTCCTCCGCTCTCGTGTGCCCATTTTGCCGCCTATGTCATGTAATAGAATTTGTTTCTAATTGATTGTGTAGTTGACAATTGATATGAATTGTGTAGCACTAGATAATTGATATGAATTGTGTAGTTGACAATTGATACGAATTGTCGATGTGCAACCGCCTGGATTCAATGGAAGATGTGAGCAGCATCGTGTGGCCACTAGCTTTGCCAAGTACCGAAATGGCCTATGCACACTCTCACGTTGCGAGCTCTCTTTGTAGAACCCTCATAAGGCGTCCAGCATCCCATTCTATGCGAGTGTGCGCACAATGCAATTTGTTAATTTGCATGATTAATATCGTTCTCGAGCTAAATCATCCTTACTGCTGCAAGGATCGTCATCCACAATGGTAGTTAATGATGAGTTGGCGCCTACCGTGGGGATTATTTTTGAAGATGAGGATGCAACCCTGGAGTTTTACAAAGCATACACGCATATTGCAGGCTTCTCCGTTCGTATTGGACAGCGGACGACTACCAATGGTGTTTTGAAATGGAGGCGGTACTATTATGGCAGACGTGGTTGGAAGGAAGAAAAGGTAAGGACAAGTTGGAGGTCAAAGTGAAGAGGACGTGTGAGTCTAAATTGAGTAGGTGCGGGTGTGAGGTCATGTTTGGTATCAAACGGACTAAGGACAATAAGTTCAGATTAGAGACATTTGTGGAAGTGCATAACCATGGTTTTGTCTCACCTAGTAAGCAGCCCTTGATATGTTCTAATAGACAAATAGATGAGATGGATAAGAATACATTGTTCGCATGCCATCAAGCTAGCATTGGGACATCTAGGGCATTTAGATATCTTCATGTCAGTGAGGGTAGATTTCAGAATGTAGGATGCACAAGGAGGGACTGGCAAAATTATCATCGTACTTTGAGAGAGAGTATAAATTCATCAGATGCTCAGATGTTCCTTGATAATCTAGCTAGAAAGAATGAGAATAATGTTGCATTTTATTTTGACTATGTTATTGATAGCAAGGGTAGGTTGGTGCATGTATTTTGGGTAGATGTAACCTGTAGGAAGAATTATGTTCATTTTGGTGAGTTGCTCTCATTTGATATAACATATAATACAAACCAATATGACATGATCTTTGCACCATTCATGGGAGTGAATAACCAAAGGGGATGTGTTCTATTTGGGGCTGCATTGCTGCTCAATCAGACGATTCAAACATTCAAATGGTTATTCCATACTTTCTTAAGATGTATGGGAGGCGTTGTAGCTAGGTTTATAATAACTGATGAAGATTCGGCCATGAGGAAAGCAATTGAGCTTGTCTTCCCAACTAGCACGTATAGGTTATACATGTGGCACATATTGAACAAACTTCCAACTAAGATAAGGCTAGATTTGAGGGATAACCAAATCTTTTATAGTCGTGTCAATTCATGTGTGTATCCCTCAAAAATTCTAGAAGAATTCTAGTCATAGTAGGCAGCTATTATTTCTGAGTTCGGTTTGGAAGATAATGAGTGGCTTGCTGGTCAGTATAGTATTCGGGCATCTTAGGTACCAGCCTACTTTATGGACATACCATTGGTAGGAATTCTTAGAACAACTTCAAGGTCTGAAAGCGCCAATTCTTTTTTTAATTGCTTTATTGGTTACAAACACGCTTTGGTTGAGTTTTGGGTTTGGTTCGACACTGCAGTGGATGAACAAAGACAAAAGAATCTAAGAGAAGACCATGCCACCTTTCACACGAAGCCTTAGCTAAAGACACCATGGGCAATAGAGCTGCATGGCAGTGAAGTGTTCATACATGAGGTGTTCGCTAAATTTTAGAAGAAGGTTATTGCTGCCAGGGACAACTGTGTTGTTGAGAGCAAGACGCAAGTATGTGACCTTAAAATAATAACGGTGAATGAGGATGGCAATAAGGTAAGAAAAGTCACATGAGACACTAACACCATGATTGACAACTACTCCTATATGTTGTTTGGCACCCATGGAATTCCTTCCCATCACATTATCCTCGTATTACAAGGTGCATTGCTGAATGAGCTTCCAAGTCATTATATTTTGCAAATTGCAAGAGCAAGGTTGTATTCGATGAGAATGGCAATGTTCTTGAGGAAAAACCCAAAAGATCCCACGGAGGAAGAAATTAAAAAGATGGCTTCGGAGATGCGCAAGGACTTGAAAATTTTGATACATCGAGCTAGACCTTCACTTTCGTACATGCAGAATGCAAGAGAGAGACTTAAAAAGTTTATGCATGGCATAAACCAGGAAATTCCTACCCAACAACAAAGTAGAGTGGAGGAGGTTGAAGCATATCTTGGATGTGGTATCCCTGATCAAATTGATATATTGCCACCAACCAACAATCTTTCACTTCACAAGCAAAAGTCCAAGTGAAAGGTTGCTGTTGCGAGACATGAAATGAGATCTGCACAATTTGGCAAGTAATGTAATTTTGTTTTATGAATTATCTTAATGTGGTTCTATTGGTTACGCACAATGGTTGATTCTATTTATGTCTGAAATCTTCGAAAGATCATGCAAATCTTGAAATGGATGATTTTGTTGATTTTGTTGTTGAATCTTCAAAATATAATGTCTTGAAATGGTGATTCTGCTTTACGTGTGCAAATGGTGTTGATTCTATATGCAAATGTTGTATTGATTCTGTTTCTGTATGCAAATGGCTGACAATCAAAAATTATGTTGATGTGTGCAAATTCTATGTGAGCTATAGAATTTTTTGAGTTCTGATGTGAGTTTTGGATGCATCATTTTTTGAGCTCTGCGGCATGTTTATATCTGAATGTGCATCTCAGTGCCCGTATCTCTAGAATCATATATCCCTCGAGCCATTTCTGTAGTTCTGTGTGATCTACACCATTTTTGTAGCTCTAAATTACAGAGTAGACTACGGTAAATCAGAGCATATTACAACTTCTAGTTCTGGATGCAACATTTTTTGAGTTCTAGTACTGAATTGCGAGCATATTACAGAGTAGATTCATCAATTAGAATTTGTAGTACTCTTAGCAACACAGATTGCAGCAACACACAACCATGTAGTGCTCAAAACATAAGTGAGTTGCCAATCTTCCCGAATCTAGTTACATAAGTTAGTTGCCAAACTACATATTACATTACATAAGAATACTACACAACAAAATTACAAAGTCAGTTGCCAATCTTCTCAATGCAAATTTTTACCAGCAAGAATAAAAAAGCAATGACAACCATTTTAAACTTTTCATCCGCAGTGATCGATTTCTTGATTGACTTGTTAATCTATTCTAATGACGTTTTCTTCACAGCTAAATGTTCCAATACATGGTGGTCAACATGGAAAACTATTTCCTTTCCATTGCTCAACTTCACATGAGAATCATCTTTTCTCTCCTGTTTCACCAAATGCATCCCACTCAAATGGCTCACATATTGGTCTTTCCACATGAAAGTGTCGCACCCATTGGAATACATTTGGACCAAAATAAAGCATCCAATTTCATCATTAAAATGCAAAAAGTGCAATCGACCAATAATACAAAAAACCAAATTTCAACATCAAAATCAAATCAAATGGAGTTTCTTACACCGTCGTTTTTAGGGCATTTGCAGTACTCTTTTCCTCAATTCTTCGAGCTCCCAAACACGGCCCAGATCATCTTCGCGTGGCACTTTGGGTATGGCATGAGAGGTAGCCCACCGCTAGGCGTTGTCGCTAACCACTCAAAGTGCACCTCCGTGTGAGCTTTCATCTTCTCCATGGTGCGGCAATGCGTGGGGGAGCGACGCTCAAGGGCGGAGGCGCAGAGGGTCGCCGGTTTGTCGAGGCATAGCATAGGGCCTAACTCTAGACTTGATTTGGGGAGGAGCCCAGGTGGGAGCGTTATCGGGAGGTGGATACTACTACAGAAAAGGTCATCACAAACGGTTCAAAATCGTCATCACAAACGGTTTTTTGAACCATCTGACTTTATGGGTCTATGATGATATGACATCATCACAGACGGTTTTTGAACCGTCTGTAAAAAAGCTATCACGGACGGTTCCAAACAATAACCATCTGTGGCTATCGCAGATGGTTCTGAATAAGAACCGTCTATGATAATCAATTATCATAGATGGTTCTTATTCAGAACCGTCTGTGATAGCTTTTTTCATAGATGGTTTTTAGTAAAAACCTTCTCTGATAGTTTTTTCTATTGCAAAAAAAAAAATCAAATTTTAAGCCAAACCAATCAATTACTGGACAGTTGGACCCAAGTATCTGCTTATGGTTGATTACACAATCTGGAATGAAAGAAAACTCAAATTGGACAGAGAACGAACGGCGAAAATGGGTGCTGAAACTTCGGAGGCCATTTTGAGGCCCTAAACGACCTTTTTTTTTGGATTTATCACTTTTTCGAATTTGCAACTTCTGATGCTGTGTAGAGGCCTATCTTAATTGGATTTGACTTGCACTTATGGGTTTTCGGATGCATCTTTTCATTAGCTTTCCAACAAGCCAAAGAACGTCACAATTCGAGTTTGTATGCAAAAGTTATAGATGTTTTACCGGGTAGTGCGCGATCTGCGGTGGAGGCTGGGGGCAATGATATCGACGGAGGCTAGGGACGATGAGGTTGGGGGAGGCTAGTGACGACAAGGCCGGGGCGATGAAGTGGAGGAGGCCGGGGGCAACGAGTTCATGGGAGGCTAAAGCGACGAAGTGGTGGAGGCTGGGGGTGATGAGGTTGTGGGAGGCCGACGATGAAGAGGCCAGGGCGAGGTTGAGGAGGCCACGGGCGATGAGCTTAGGGGAGGCCGGGGTGCAAGGTCAGGGCGAGGCGGCGGCACTCGGCTTGGGTTGGGGAGAGGATTGATGGCAGAGGAGGAGATGGAGGTGTGTGGTGGATAAGGGTGGCTTTTAATATAAAGCGAGTTTCGGCAACCCTCCTATCAAGTCCAAATTTTCGTTTCCCTGCCCAACAAAACAGAAGTATCAGAGATGGTTTTGTCCGCAAAACCATTTTTGATATGATTATAATCACAGACGGCTCGTGATAATCATCACAGACGGTTTTTTAAATACAATTTGTTTGTGATATTCGAAGACATCACGAACCGTTTGTATTTATAACCGTCTGTGATAATTCATAAATGGTTATTAACAAGAATCGTCTATGATAATTATATATCACAGACGGATTCTAGCCATCGCTACATATCACAAACGGTTCTTATTAAAAAATGTTTGTAATAATTACAACAAAGACGATTCCATAGGAACCGTCTTCGATGAGGCGTCCAGTATAGCCTATTTTGTAGTAGTGGGAGGAGCACGGAGCACAAGGGAGAGGCGCTCCAGGGCTAGAGGAGCAGTGCCGCCACAGTCGCCTAGGGCGATTTGGGACAAGGGCGAGAGGAATTGGGGATCGAGAGTGATGGGGGCTGAGGAATTGGGGATCGAGAGTGTCGGGGGAATGGAATTATGGAAAGCAGTGCGGGAGCGAATCGAAGACGATGTTGGTTCGCGTGGGGGGTTCTGCAAAGTGGACTCGAGTGGGAGGCTCGCTCACCCTGTGCCGCTGGTTTCGTGATAAACGTCTCAAATCGTTTATGTCCACATGTGTACAGATGTGCTCATGTCCACTCGATATGCCGCCCTCTTTATGGGCCTATCATGGTTAGGTCTGCAAGAGCCAGGAGTGCGTGGAGGGGTCACAAGTCACCAGCACACAAGGTAAAAAATCTACGGCGCTCGCTATGCACAGTGAGAGCTCGATCCATCCATCGGCGTCCGCCTCTGCATGCAGACGATTCCAAAGCAGGCAGGCCGCCCGCCCGCGGCTGCGGTTGCACACGACGTCAAAATGGGATGGCCTACGGCATCACTGTCTACGACACTGCAGGCTAGCAGTAGCTTCAACTTGCATATATGCACGTACATGACACCACCACTGCTACTCCCGCATGGATCTTCAACGCGTGTGAACAATTGCCCTCTTGTCGTGTTGATCGTGTGTAGTTTTGTTGTTGCTGTGTGCTATATAAAGCGACGGAGGGGGATGAGGATCTAAGAACAAGCTCAAGCTAGGGGCATGCTTAATATATACAATCGCTGAATAGCAGCTGAGAGAGAGAGAGAGATCCATCAAGGCTAATGGGAGAAGAGAGAGAGTACAGCTTTAGCTAATTAGATAATTAGATGTTATATAGTTCTTGCGTCTAAAATCTTCTCGGCAAGGCTGTACCCTCTCTCTTCTTCTCTTAGCTTCTTGATGTACATGCGGCCAGATATGCGCTCTTTGATCTAGCTAGCACACGCAACTGACCAACAAAACACCCCAACACAACACCGCTGAAAATTCAGGGAGGTCTGCCTCTTCGGGTGGATACAAATATTCATGATTTTCTATTGTGTACATATGTAAGCCACAGCTTGGCTAGCTGATGCTCGATTACCAAATCTCAAAGGTAGATGCCAGCTTTTGTTAGATAAATATAGGATTCCCCAATCCCAGTTATGGTCGTGCTGGTGGGATAGCTGTGGGTTTTGAGATCTAGTAGAACCTTAATTGGCTAGTGCTGCTAAACAGTGACATTAAGTTTCTCACACGTTGAATTAATTTCTTTTGGTATGCTATGCTGTGTTTATAGTATTAAATTGTACATAAATACTATATTTTTTGGGGCTGTCTATTGCACATTTGTCTGAAATTCTCGTAACTTTCAGTCAATTTCTCAGCGATTGGATCAAAATCCAACCACCCACATAACTCCCTCCCTTCATATATAACCCCACCTCCAGCCGCCTCCAACCCTCCCTATGTGGAGGAAGATGGCAACGCCGGAGAGAAGGAAGATGAGTTCGTCGAAGCACGAATCACAATGCAAGATACGAAGGTTTGAAAATCGACTGAAACTTAAGCAATTTTCAGGTGACTGTGCATTAGCAATTCTGATATTTTTTGCAAGGGGTGAATACTATTTGCTATATCTAACAATATATTTGGCTTGTTTTGGATCTCAGTTAGTAAAATAACTAGTTGGTTCAATCACCAAAACCTTGTGGTTCCTACCTATGATTAACAAAATGAGGGATCGATAAACTAGCGGTCCTAGCAATCATGCCTGGTATGATTAAAGGTCGAAAGGTGTTTTAGGTGTTTAACACGACGATTAAACCCATATAAAGCTAGCCCTTTAACAATTAATCTTTACCTTGGATAAAGTTATCACAACAAAGGCTCCATTTGGAACACTGGATTGTCCTATGAATTTTGTACAAAATAACATCTAGTGAATTAAAGTAGATATCCATTACTTACAAAACACTGACAAAATTCCTATGTTCCAAATAGGGCCTAAAATGTAACTAACCCACATAGACTCTCTTTGTGTATTACTTATTCAATTAATTAATTAAATCAAACAATATTTACAGTAGTTGGTTTTGTTACTCCTATGTTTGATACGTTGAATATAACCCATGTATACTTTTTTTCACCTTGTACGAAAATACTAGATAGTGTGCTGAAAATTTATGATATTTTCTCTCTTTCATCCTCATTGATGTTCACTTTCTCTCTTCAACATTATATAAGTATCCACGCTAACAGCATATTGGGTGAAAATGGGAATATGGTGACAATTAAAAACTTTCGATTTTCTCCAAGCTTAGAAGTTTTGAACAATTCTAAAAAAAATATTACATGCAGTGGAGAATATGTTTGACATCTCTGCAAAAGTTCAAGATCAATCTCGATTGCATTTGTGAGATACAAAGAAAAAGACAAATTCTGTTTTGAAGAGTATTCACTGTTTCAGCAAGAATTTATCTTTTTTTGTATCACAAAAATACAATCGAGTTTGATCTTGAAATTTTGCATAGACGTATAACACTTCCTCCACTACATGTTGTAATTTGTTTGGGAATTTTTTGAAACTTCTAAGTTAGGTGAAAATCGAATTTGCACCATATTTGCATTTTCACCACATATGTCAAGAACAATCATATATCTCTTATTTCTAAGACATCAATACTAATGATATCATCACCATTTCCTTTATATTTGTCTTATAAATGCACATGCCTAGTCAAAATACGTCCTATAAAGAAAGGGGAAACTGTTTTTTTTTTGGCCATTTCAAGTGTGGCCCAATGTTAATTTGTCACTCTCAAATGCAAAATTGCTACCTTGCCACTCCAAAGGCAGGAAATAGGACTTTCGTGCCACTACTGTCTACGGTTATGAAAATACCCTAAATCCCTAATTTCCCTTTTTGTCTTTCATTTCCTTGTTTAAAAAAAACGAAAAGGACAGCCTGCTCTTGACCATGGAGAGGGAACCGTTGTCCACCACTGCACTCTCCTAAGTTCATGGTCTCAAATCACATGCCATAGCGGTATTGCATCTCCCACTACCAGAAATCGAAAATTTCCCAAGTGCCCTAAACACTCGGAAAAATACCAAATACACTTGGGATACTATTTCTCAAAGGTCAGCCATCGGGAAAAAACACTCGTGATCATTTAGTCGGGTAAAAATTGGTTTCCCGAGAGTTACACTTGGGAGAAATAACTTTCCCAAGTGTTCGGATTTACACTCGGGAAACATCCAACACTCAGGAAAATAGTTGTCACAATGGGTTCAGCCACCGTAACAGAATACTTTCCCAAGTGTATGTCAACCAAAGACACTCAGGAATAGTTCATTTTTCCCGAGTGTATATCAACCAAAGACACTCGGGAATAGTTGGTTATTCCCGAGTGTATGTCAACCAGGGACACTCACGAAATACCCAAACAGCTCGTAGTTACTTTTGTATGTTTGCCATTAACAGATACTAGAATGTGACCCACGCCAATGGCGCGGATATATATGGTCGATGGTAGTGAAGGGGAAAAAGCTAGTTGGTTGTAGTGTTTTTAGCGAAAGATGATTTATGTGAATTAATAGTGGCTATCGTGTTTTAGGGATCTGATTTAACACATTGTAGGTCTCAAATTGTAAAGATAAAATAGTAAGCATCAGGAAGAAGGAAAAATGCATCAAGCTGTTACATTCAAATCATGTATTCTAGCATAAAGGCGCAAAGACAAAAAAAAATAGATCTATAGCATATATTTATACTGAACATGGCAGGCAAGAGGCTACTAACTAACATATGTCCCAAAGGAAAAAAAAAACAATTGCAGAAGCAGGCACATGATATTACTAACAAAAACATTAATGAAACTAATTGCCTTAAACCTATCCTTGTCATTTTCTAAATGAAGGAACTATATATTTTTGTCTTGGCTCATAACCACAGAAAGGATTTTCATCCTCAATCAGAAAGGCGAAAAAAAACTAAGATCCACAGCATGAATGTCTGCTGAATATGACATGCGAGAGCAAGACCTTAGTAGGCTAAAATCACAAATATGATCACCCAAGATGATTGCCTAGGAGTTGTACCTGTTAGGAAAGATCAATAAGGTGTTATTCTAAACAGGACATAATTCAGTAGCTAGCATCAAGGAGAAATAAAAGGTGTTTTTAAAATTAAATATATAATGTAAAAGAGCGAGTGTTCAAGCAATTTCTTTCGACGGAAAAGGAAAGTCTTAGGGAATAAGTTTTGAATTCTACATGAGCAAGGAGAAATAATATTAAAAAAACTAATGAAACTAATTACCTTAAACCTATCCTTGTCATTTACCGAAGGAATCATGTACCTTTTTCTTGGCTCATAACCACACAAGGATTTTAAAAATCAATTAGAAAGTCGCTTTAAAAACAAAAAACAAATAAGATGTACAATATGAATAGTGCAGATGTGGTTGTTGTATGCGGGTGGCAAGGGTCTAGATGAACATACTTATTTTCTTTGAAAATTAGGAGCTGACGTGTTATAGCCCATAAGGAAAATCTGCGCAATAAAATAGTTGATTACACAAAAAAAAACAATCCATATCTGTGTGAGAACTCATCATCCTTCGTTTTAACTTGATATAAAAAATAGCTAGAAACAATGGACCGGTGTGAGAACTCAGCATCCTCCACTATTTCTAGGCAAATTAAGTAGGGAAAAAATATAGGTCCTTTGCTTATACAAAGATAGAAATAGTGGAAACGTTGTCTTGGTAACCGGATCAATCATATCCTTGTTTGACGACATTTTTAGATAGAATCCTCCTTCAAAGATCCACTGTGGCACAGGTGTTGCATAAATATTTATAACCAACTTTCAAAAACACATAGCTAGTGGAGGATAACCCTCTTCAGTGATGCATCGAAAAATGGTAAGCCTCACAAGCCTAGGTATGGCCGGTGAAGCGTTGTTCAAAGGTAAAGATAGTCTAAAAGGATGGATGATGGCTACATACATGAGTACATGTAGAGATGGAAGGCATATGTAAAGGAGTAACTAAAAAGGAAAGCATGAATAGGTCATTATATAAAGCGGATGGACCAAGCTATAAAAGTGTACATATTAATTAGGTAGCAGGATCACTTATATTTCAACGCACTATAGTTGAGCTACTGATGCTTGGGATGAGACAAACTGAACTACAGTATTGACTAAATGCATTACAAAAACAATGACCCAAAGGGCTAAAGATGGACAGCTACTACATCTATACGTACTACTCGAAGCAAGTTTTGAGGTAATGATATTTAACTACATGGATAAAAATGGTTACTGAACTTGGACTTCATCCACACACTATGGACAATTTTTTTTGTACTGCTTCTTATAGAAGATGGTTGCATGAGTTTACTATGTATTGTGCAATTCAATTTTGTTTTCAGCATGTCAAGATAAACATTTTAGAAAATGAAATATTGGCTTATAAGTGGCACCTATACAAACATTTAGCTCTGCTCCCGATGCTCCATTCATCTTCTTAGTGAGCTTTTCCATATCAATGGTGTGCACCAAGTTCATTTTTCTTGAGTGAATCTGTCGGGACCCAAAATATGCAATTCTGGACCCTCTGTGTATACTGCACTAATCCAGGATCACGCTAGTGCACACAGTGGCAACATTAGTGAAATATCATTTCTATATACAAAGATAACTAATAAATAAGCAAATAACAATAAACATCAAAGTAGGGACCTTATGGTCAAAGCTTACAATTAATGCTCCAAAGGGCAAATAGCTCAATGAATCTGTAGCGGAACGAAACATAATAACTTCAGTGAAGCCCATCCATATGCCCACAGCAATCGGTCAAAGTCGCGACCTAGTTCTCCACGATCCTTGAAGTAGACCTTGTTGACTGACGATCCCTTCACTTCTGCTTGTTTTAATAAAGCAAGCATGAGCACACACTGTACTCGCAAGTCATACCACAGAAATGCACTTATAGATGCAGGCTTATTCCAAAAGAATGGCTTATGTGGTTCTTTTGTAGAAATGCAACATTTGCAATTTGAATATGAATAATAGATTGAAAGCACAAGTAAAACAAATAGACAATAGTAATTTTATCAATTGTTTTCCAAAGACACATGTCCTAAACAAATTATTCACATAGCCATATGACTTAAGTCACACAGCTCCCTTCCCAAGTTTTATGAAAATCTACCCCTCATGTGAAATCCCCGAGCATGTCCATGACCGCGGACGCGGCTATTCCAATAGATTGATTAACACTCTGCAGAGTTTGTACACTTTACCCACAAGATACGATTAACTCATCATGTCTGCCATGACTCGCCATACAGAAGTATGCGATTGAGCAATCATAACAAAACCTTTCAAAAACTTCATCTCAAACATTGATACTCCCAGTGTGCTTACAAACCGTCAGACAACCCCACACAGGAAGTCAGTCCGACACACACCGTTGGACAGGGACACGACAAACCGCCCCGTGATGTGACTACTTGGTAGCACACCTCCACCCACGCCCATAGCCTAACCTACAACCTGAGTAATCAATGTCAAGACTCCATAACTTACTAAGTTAGGCCCGTCCCATACCAGGCATGTGGTTGTACGAAAGGCCAGTTCAATGGCATACAAGGTTAAGTCCTTAACTGACCGAGGCAAGACTTCCAATTAAACTACAAGTCCCTATGTACACAGGTTATTAAGCCCACACACATAGCTCCACCAAAATAATACACAGTCCACTTGCTTCCGTCTAAATCCTTTCCCACCCTGTTGGTTAAGTGCAACATATGCCATCAACGAGTAATAGCACATAGCGCACACAGTTTTATCGAATGGTTCCATAATCACTTAGTCGAGTTTATTATTGCGACTCACATGAAATGATGACTCGTAGCATGGCTAAGCAATCTAATCGCATCTAACCAACCCACGTTGGTTATACACTAGCACCAACTAAATAAACCAAACTAGGGTGACAAAAGATTATGGCATACAATTAGACAAGGAGGTCATAACAAACTGGATATTCACTAATCCCAAAAACATTGAAATAAATAATTAAAGTAAATGCAATAATTTAAATCAATATAAATTTTAAAAATTGGGTTCAACATGATCAAAGGTATAACTTGCCTTGGAAAAGTTCTTGGTATTGATCTTGGTCTTGAGATGCTCCTTGCTCTTCAAAACCTCCCGAGGTATCAACGTCTACTCGCAAACGAAACAAACAAACAAAAAAATAAATAAAAACAGAGGCAACAAAAACTCCAAAAATTAAATAAAAATCTCAAATAGGTAGATCTTGAATTTAGATGAATTTAGAAATTTGAATGGGCTCAATCGGAGTTCGGATGCAAAAGATATGAGCTCTGGAAGATTGAAACCCTAAAGAAAAAGAGAAAAAAACTGTTTATGATTTTCCCGAATTAAATTTCTATTAAAAATCCCAATTAATACGCCAGCATGATGTCAGTGCATCAATTCGGAATTAAAAAGAAATTCGGAAAAACCCCAAAACCCCACATGGCTGACATGCGGGCCCGAGGTCCATGGACCAGGTCCACGCGACTTCGGCCAGTCTCTGAGTTCACTGTGTTCATGGCATAGTGACCACGATCGTGGGTCCACTGCCAGAGGCACGGCTCATGGAGGATCAGATCTACCTAGGGTTCGGCTGGGGTTTTGGATCTGATTTGGCGTGTGTGTGCGCACATGGCTCTAATCTGGATGCCACGCAAACGACACGTGGACACCCGGGTTGACGTGGACTCTGAGGTGGATGCACCCGGAGGTTCCCCAGTGGCCACGCTCTGGCGAGCACAGGTCTTGGCGACTGGAGGCTCTCCGATGAGGACGGAGCAGCGTGCTAGGAAGGGGATGCGACAAGGAACTCGATGACGCGGTTTGTTGGCACCAACGACGACCACGGCGACGGTGGCGGCGAACTGAGCGGCAGAGCGGCTCGGTTGGACGACGGCAAGGCGATGCAAGGCTTCACCGGTGAAGACCATGCACACACGATGAAGAACAGGGCCCAGTGATCTCGATGCTGATGACTACGAGGGCGATGGCTCACCGACGGTGTCACAAGACAACGAGGAAAGCTTCGGCGGCGAAGAGCTTCCCGGGTGCGATTCGACGAAGAGGCGGCAATCCCGCGAAGCAAGTTAGGGTTTCGGAGGAGGGAGGTGTTGCGGAGAATATGACGTGGGCGCGGCTCCTTAAATAGGCACGGAGAGGAAGGATTCCAAATGAAGATGGCGGCGCTTGCGTTCGGGAAGGCCATGGACTCCAGAGTCCATGACTAAGACGATCAAGACGCTGTGACTGGCGCGGTCCATAGGCAGAGAGATCGCACGCAGCGGGACCACATGCATGACGACAAGAGAAAAAGGAAGGAGCGGCGCTGGTTAGCTGGGCCTCGGTGCGAAGGAAAAGGGAAGGTGGGCCGGCTTGGGCTACGCGGGAGTTAGGCCGGAAATGGAAGAGATGGGCCGCACAGGGGTAGGCCATATTTGAAATAGGAATGGGTTTTAGCCCAAGGAGGATTCTGAGATTTTTATTAGTTTTTCTTTTTAGAAAATAGCAAGAACTCCAAATAAAACTTAGAAAATAGCAAATGAACTCAGAAAAATTCTAGAAAATATATCCAAGCTCAAGGAACCCAAATGAAATAGTTTTGACCATTATTGATGTTGACTTTAATCATATTAAATTGTTTTGATGTACAAAGTCCATATTAAGCTTTTGAATTAAAATCAAAGAAAATCCAAATAATGAATTTTGTCCTACTAACTATTTAAAAGATTTTTAAAGCTCAGAAAATTGGGATGTTACAAACCTCCCCCTTAAAGGAATCTCGTCCCCGAGATTCAGGCTAGCTAGAGAAGAGGCTGGGGAACTCGGCTTTCAGCTCGTCTTCACGCTCCCACGTTGCTTCTCCTTCTAAGTGATTGCTCCTTATAAGTGAGTTCCTCTTCCAATTCGATTGACTCCAACAGGGCTTGTTCTTCTAGCACCTGAAGACATTTCTTCCACTGGGAGACATGAAAGACATCATGCACTCCAGCTAACGACTGCGGTAGCTCTAATTGATAGGCTACTTCTCCACGGCGAGCCAATATCTTGGACGGACCAACATACCTAGGGCAAGCTTCCCTTTGGCATGAAATCTTTTTACACCTCGAAGATATACAGAATCTTCTGATTGAAGCTGAGATTACGACAATGATTATCAGCATAACTCCTTTGCCTTGATTGGGCTATCTTTAATCTTTCTCTGATCATAGCCACTTGTTCTTCGGCTTCTTGAATAATATATGGTTCAAAGATCAAACATGCGGCGGTTTCTGATTAGTCCAAAGGGGTTCTGCAGGCACGACCATACAATGCTTCAAATGGTGACATTTGTAGACTGGCTTGATAATTGTTGTTGTACAAAAATTCTGCATACGGCAAACTCTGATCCCAGCGGGTAGCATTGGCTAGAGCACAAGCTCTCAACATATCCTCCAGTATTTGATTAACTCTTTCAATCTGCCCATCTATCTGGGGATGGTAAGCAGTACTGAATTTTAAATGAGTCCCTAAGGCTTTAGGCAAGCCTTGCCAGAAACGAGAGGTGAACTGAGATCCTCGATCTGACACTATCTTCTTGGCACACCATGCGAACTGACTATCCTTGAAATGTACAGCTTTGCTAGGCGGTCTCCTGAGTGAGTGGTTTGGCTGGCAAGAAATGGGCAACTTTAGTCAGATGATCTACTATTACCCAAATTGAATCGTAACCCAATTGAGTCCGGGGTAAACTAGTAATGAAATCCATTCCGATCTCTTTCCACTTCCACTCTGGAATTCCCAAAGGTTGCAGCAGACCTGCTGGTCTATGATGTTCTGCTTTTACCTTCTGACACACGTCGCACTAGGCAATGAATTTCTAGGACTTCTTGCTTCGGCGAAAACTTAACAAACTGGCTGTTGGTAGGAAGGCATCTTGAAACTCGATTGCTTCTAACAGAGCTGCTTGATCGGTGCTTGAAGACTCTCCTAGAGTTGAGGAGGTCCTGCTGTTGACTGGTAACTTAGGCTACCAACTAACTCTTCTTCTGAGTTTCGGAATCCTAACAGACTAACACACCTTTGTCACCGCTGTCCTACAATCCTTAACACAAATCTTCAACAGGTATCCTGATGATAGACTTGACTACGAGGGTGATAATCTCCACAATCCACGTAGTTCTTCTGGTTGAACTAACCCATTTACAATTCCTTTAGGATTAATGACACTTGGCCTTATGTTTCATGATTAATGCAAAAATCCACACTCTTCGAGAGCTGATCTGCCTCTAGCTGAGCAAATGACTTAAGATCAACCACTGAAAACTTTAGATGGTGACAACTACGAACTAGCTGGCAGTTGGTGCTGCAAGGGAAGCCCTACATGCACCACTTACTTGCTTGACCTGATATCATGAGTTAAGGCACAATTTTTTTTTCTGCCTACCGGCTCAGGGCGATACACAGTACTGAACTTGAAACGAGCATCCAAGGCTTTATAGACACTCTGTCACTGACACAAGGTAAATGGTATCCTCGGTCCAATACTAACTTTTCTGACACATCGTGCAATTTGATCATCTTTGTCGATCTGGTACTATACCAATTCTGGCGAATACCATCTCTGTCGTATACAACCTCTGTCATATACCACTTTGCCAAGCGGTCTCCAACTTGGTGATATAAATAGGAACTGAATAATATATTTCTCTGACAAAATTGTCTGGTCAAGCCTGACTCTCCAGCACCGGTTTGAACTCTGGGGTTCAACAAATATCCTTTTGATACTAACTCAACTTCTGACTTTCACAGGTGACTTTAGCTGACTGAACAACAGATTCTTGTGGTAGCTCTTCTGGTTCAAACATATGCCACTATACTGATCTATTCTGCGGGGATAGACTTTGACCTCGTGGTTCTCAATCCAATAAAAGCATTCTTTGTTTTCTTCACGATAGCAAATCTTGAATTACGACTAGGATAACTCACTGCTTGATACTTTTAGTTGTTAGGAAGTGCACGAAAAACATCTTAACACGCTAATTCTCGGACGTTCCGTAATAAAAGCTATCAAGGTTCTTTCTAGTATCCGGCAATACGAACACTGGAGTTGTGGTCAATCTCTTTTGAACTTCTCACTGACTTGGTTCACTTCTAACGATCTGGATGAACTTGTCCTTTTAAAATGAATGAGGGGTCTTGGCTATCTTGGAACGACTGCTTTACTGATCTTCAACTAACACTGTCTTGTGCACAGATGATTTTGGGGAAAACTGAAATTCTTACTCAAAACTCGACAAGCTGACTCTGAGGTCCTAAAGATTAGCTCATGAATTGAAATCCTCGCACATCCTTGTGCTACCACTTCACTTCTCAAACAACACTAACAGTAGCTAAGATGATGAGCTTGAATCGACACTGACTTTATCTGAGAAAATCATCTGATCTGTTCCGTCATTTATGCGAACTCATTGGCAGCTTTTGTCATATATCACCTCTGACGTAATTCCTTCTAACATATGCGGATCAGGGTTACCAAGTCAAGGACAACTTGACTTCTGATACGGTTGTGGGTTGTATAGATCACTGCAATGATCAATGCATATTCCCTTGCGGCTATGGGCATTATCACATGGTTAAGTTCTTTAACCATTCGCTACTGCCTCACTACTATGCAAGGTAGTGGCTTCGACTTCAACATGATCCCTTATAATTACGGCCCTATGGCCTTCGATTACCAAGACTCAGAACTTGATTACTCGTCATGCACAGGCATATGCTGCGAAAGGTATCCTATGTTTGATACCCAACAATTCCTTTTATTCATAACTTGAATACAAAGATGTCCACCTTTTAGCTCTCAAACAAAAGAAAAGATTACAACTTATTTTCTGACTTTATATATTGCTGCTAACAAAGGCCTGACACTGCATAATATGACATCACCAATTTATGTTTCCTTGGTAACATCATGATCCAAACGTCTCTTCTTCGACTACTTTGCTGAACACATGGATTCGGCTGCGTTACCACTTGCTCTGGGAGTTACTATCTTAACTGACACAACTTCTGGCATTCTTGCATCTGGAATGAGTGATTGTTTCTGCTGTGAACACTAGCTGATGTAGTGACCTTCTTTACGACAATTGTAACAGATACGTGGCGGATATTGTGACTTGCCTGGCAACAATGTGGCAGGACGAGTATCCTTCTTGAGGGTTGAAGCTTGTCGCTTTGCAGGGCGTTTCCTGGCATAGTGGCCTTGCTTGCCACACTCAAAACACACTCTTGGTGAGACTGGCTTGTTTCCCTTTTGAGGTGGGTTGCGGAGTCAACATACCGCTCTTGTGATTCTTCAATTGACATATCTCGTACCGGCAACGGATTGCCTCCTTTTGCTAATGCTCTGACAAGCGGCTCGGAAGCTTTCTCGCTGACGTTGTATTGCAGAAGTCAGCACTGAATACATGGGGCACTGACTCAGACAATGATCATTGCCTTCACATGAGAAACATGTGATTTTGCTCATTGGACATTCTCCGATGGAATGGTTTCCTTCGCAACTGGAACAATTGAAGTCGTGCTCATCGGCACTATGGACTATTTCTCCAGAACGGATACATGCACAATCTTCTGGCTTATCTGACTGGCAGCACTTTAAGTGACAATGACTAGATTTGCTATAGGATATCGGAATAGCAAGTTCCTCTTGATCACTTTTGCTTGATGTCGTATGCTGCTGACGAAAAGCAGCGGTGAACTCTGACCATGTGATGGTTTGCTCGTCCTGATGGGCGGCGCGAAATTTTTCCCACCAAACCAATGCAACTCCTTCCAATTGATGAGCAGCAAAGAGAACTTTCTCATTATCGTTGCATTGCACAATAGCTAGCTTTTCTTCCATGGTGCGAATCCAAGATTCTGCATCCCTGAGTGTGGTTGATCCTTCAAAGACAGGCGGCTTGGTCATCATAAACTTCACCAACTTGAACTGAGGGCGTGCCATTGGGATGGCTACGAGCTGTGCATCCTTGCAAACATTACCACTATCTAACGATTGAATCGTCGCTTGCATGAGCTGATTCGGGGGGGGGGGGTAGAAAGTTGACTTGGGTTCTGATGTGTCACTACTGGCACTGGAGATAGTTGTTGGTTATCACTTGTTCCGGTGCCGACACTGGTGACGGTACGACGGCTTGCTTGATTATTCTGATTCATCAAATTGATTAAAGTAGCAGTGGTCTGATTCTGCTGTGTCATCATGTTGTTCATGTTCTGCGTCATCGCGTTCATGAAATGAGTCTGACCTACCAGGAAATGTTTCATGACTGGATCTGCCACTCCTGATACTGGCATCTGTCTATTGGGGTTGACGGGATCTGAGCTGGCACAGATGTCTCAGGATTATTGACAAGGTTGGCTTTACTGGGGTTCTCCATCTGCTAGCTGACCAGGGCTAATAGATGAGAGGGAAAAGCATAAGGTGAGAGAGATAATCTACTAAGGGGAGCAGGTCTAACCCAAAGAACACCAAGAAACGCAAATAGCCGGAAAGCTATTAAGAAGCACAAAACTCACAAGCAAACAACACAAACCAAAGAAAACGAAAATCTAATCGTCTAGTCGATTTAGCTCTAACTTAACTGGGTGACTTGGCTCAACACACGGGAGGAACCAACACTGATTTATCCTATATGGCTGGTCTGAAGAAAACTCGAACTGGTCACGGTCTTCATCAAACATGGACTGGTTGCGATCCTTGTAGGTGAATCTTGGAGAAGGCAGGGGCGACGTACAACTTCTTCCTGGTCTTCAATTCTTGCAACGAACTTGTCTTGAACACTTGGGGAGATATTGATACGTTGTTGCTGGTTGCATGGTCTTCGAAGAGTTGTTCAAAGCAGCTCTTGGGCATCCACCGAGATATTTGGCACAGGTAGCGACCACTATAGAAGTTATGAGGGAAGCGAGTCCAATTTAATACTCAAAACGGTGAGTGAGAATATAGATCAAAATGGAATAGATTGGAAGAGTTAGAATCTAGACAAGATGAGAATAGCACGTCATTAAGATTTTTGATTTGTAAATTAGGTTTTGAAGTTTCCTTCAAACGGCCATTCTAACTAACATCACGACCTACAATCGATATGGCTCTGATACCACCTCTGTCGGGACCCAAAATATGCAATTCTGGACCCTCTGTGTATACTACACTAGTCTAGGATCACGCTAGTTCACACAGTGGCAACATCAGTGAAATATCATTTCCATATACAAAGATAACTAATAAATAGGCGAATAACAATAAACAACAGAGTAGAGACCTTATGGTCAAAGCTTACAATTAATGCTCGAGAGGGCAAATAGCTCAATGAAGCTGCAGCGGAATGAAATAGAATAACTTCAGTGAAGCCCATCCATATGCCCACAGCAATCGGTTGGGGTGCGCGACCTAGTTCTCCACGATCCTTGAAGTAGACCTTGTTGATTGACGATCCCTTCACTTCTGCTTGTTTTAATAAAGCAAGCATGAGTACACACCATACTCGCAATTCATACCACAGAAATGCACTTATAGATGCAGGCTTATTCCAAAAGAATGGCTTCTGTGGTTCTTTTGCAGAAATACAACATTTGCAATTTGAATATGAATAATAGATTGAAAGCACAAGTAAAACAAATAGACAATAGTAATTTTATCAGTTGTTTTCCAAAGACACATGTCCTAAACAAATTATTCACATAGCCATATGACTTAAGTCACACAGCTCCCTTCCCAAGTTTTATGAAAATCTACCCCTCGTATGAAATCCCCAAGCATGTCCATGACCACGGACGTGGCTATTCGAATAGATTGATTAACACTCTGCAGAGTTTGTACACTTTACCCACAAGATACGATTAACTCATCATGTTTGTCATGACTTGCCATACAGAAGTATGCGATTGAGCAATCATAACAAAACCTTTCAGAAACTTCATCTCAAACATTGAGATACTCCCAGTGTGCTTACAAACCGTTAGACAACCCCACACAGGAAGTCAGTCTGACACACACCGTTGGACAGGGACACGGCGAACCGCCCCGTGATGTGACTACTTGGTAGCACACCTCCACCCATGCCCACAGCCTAACCTACAACCTGAGTAATCAATGTCAAGACTCCATAACTTACTAAGTTAGGCCCGTCCCATACCAGGCATCTGGTTGTACGAAAGGCCCAGCTCAATGGCGCACAAGGTTAAGTCCTTAACTGACCGAGGCAAGACTTCCAATTAAACTACAAGTCCCTATGTACACAGGTTATTAAGCCCACGCACATAGCTCCACCAAAATAATACACAGTCCACTTGCCTCCGTCTAAATCCTTTCCCACCCTGTTGGTTAAGTGCAACATATGTCATCAACGAGTAATAGCACATAGCGCACACAGTTTTATCAAATGGTTCCATAATCACTTAGTCGAGTTTATTATTGCGACTCACATGAAATGATGACTCGTAGCATGGCTAAGCAATCTAATCGCATCTAACCAACCCACATTGGTTATACACTAGCACCAACTAAATAAACCAAACTAGGGTGACAAAAGATTATGGCATACAATTAGACAAGGAGGTCATAACAAACTGGATATTAACTAATCCCAAAAACATTGAAATAAATAATTAAAGTAAATGCAATAATTTAAATCAATATAACTTTTGAAAATTGGGTTCAACATGCTCAAAGGTATAACTTGCCTTGGAAAAGGTCTTGGTATTGATATTGGTCTTGAGATGCTCCTTGCTCTTCAAAACCTCCCGAGGTATCAACGTCTACTCGCAAACGAAACAAATAAACAAACAAAATAAATAAAAACAGAGGCAAAAAAAACTCCAAAAATTAAATAAAAATCTCAGATAGGTAGATCTTGAATTTAGATGAATTTAGCAATTTGAATGGGCTCAATCGGAGTTCGGATGCAAAAGATATGAGCTCTAGAAGATTGAAACCCTAAAGAAAAAGAGAAAAGAACTGTTTATGATTTTCCCGAATTAAATTTCTATTAAAAATCCCAATTAATACGCCAGCATGATGTCAACGCATCAATTCGGAATTAAAAAGAACTTCGGAAAAACCCCACAATGGCTGACATGCGGGCCCGAGGTCCATGGACCAGGTCCACGCGACTCGGCTCAGTTCACTGGTTCGAGTGTTCATGGCATAGTGACCGGGATCAGCGGGGTCCACTTGCCAGAGGCACGGCTCAAGGAGGATCAGATCTACCTAGGGTTCTACCGGGTTTTGATCTGATTTGGCGTCGCGTGTGCGCCGTGGCTTTTGATCTGGATGCCACGTAGACGACACGTGGACACCCGGGTTGACGTGGACTCGAGGTGGATGCACCCGAGGTTCCCGGTGTACACGCCCCGTGAAACACAGTGTCTCGGCGATCGGAGGCTCTCCGGCGACGCACGGAGCAGCGCGCTAGGAAGGGGATGCGACATGGAACTCGGTGACGCGGTCCGTTGGCACCAACGACGACCACGGCGATGGTGGCGGCGAACTGAGCGGCGGAGCGGCTCGGTTGGACAACGGCAAGGCGATGCAAGGCTTCACCGGTGAAGACCATGCGTGCACAATGAAGAATAGGGCCCAGCGATCTCGATGCTGATGACTATGGGGATGATGGCTCACCGACGGCGACACAAGACAACGAGGAAAGCTTCGGCGGCGAAGATCTTCCCGGGTGCGATTCGACGAAGAAGCGGCGCAATCCCGCGAAGCAAGTTAGGGTTTCAGAGGTGGGAGGTGTTGCGGAGAATATGACGCGGGCGCGGCTCCTTAAATAGGCGCGGAGAGGAAGGATTCCAAATGAAGACGGCAACGCTTGTGTTCGGGAAGGCCATGGACTCCAGAGTCCATGACGAAGACGATGTGCACGCGGCGACGGCGGGTCCACAGGCAGAGAGACGGGCGCGCGGGACCACATGCAGCGACGCAGCAGAAAAATAGAAGGAGTGGCGCTAGTTAGCTGGGCCTCGGTGTGAAGGAAAAGGGAAGGTGGGCCGGCTTGGGCTGCGCGGGAGTTAAGCCGGAAATGGAAGAGATGGGCTGCACAGGGGTAGGCCGGATTTGAAATAGGAATGGGTTTTAGCCCAAGGAGGATTATGAGATTTTTATTAGTTTTTCTTTTTAGAAAATAGCAAGAACTCCAAATAAAACTTAGAAAATAGCAAATGAACTCAAAAAAATTCTAGAAAATATATCCAAGCTCAAGGAACCCAAATAAAATAGTTTTGACCATTGTTGATGTTGACTTTAATCATATTAAATTGTTTTGATGTACAAAGTCCATATTAAGCTTTAGAATTAAAATGAAATAAAATCCAAATGTTGAATTTTGTCCTACTAACTATTTAAAAGATTTTTAAAGCTCAGAAAATTGGGATGTTACAGAATCTTAAAGATATCAAAGCGGTACCAAAAAGTGGCAAAAAATAGGTAAGTAATGCAAAATTAGCATTGTTCTGATTGAGAAGTACGACATTGACCTGTTCTACAAAATTAACGCTACTATGGTGAGTACTGCACCGCTTACATCTTCATTAGGATTTGGGAATTTAATCTTCCTGTCAATGTGGCCAGGCCTCGGGAGGGTTTGATCCAATATATCTATCCTATTCGTCGCCATAAGAAACGTAATTTTGTTTGATGCTTCAAAACCACAAAGTTGGTTAAGAAGCTCAAGCATTGTGTGCTGAACCTCACTATCACCATTGCAAGTTCTTTACTCCATTATAGCAGATCCAATGGAGTCTATTTCATCCATAAATATAACAGATGGTGCATCATCCCTGTCAAAATTCAAAGAAAATACATTAGACTCTCGAACTATATAAAGTCTGCTAGAATCCTTTCCACATAAGGATTTTAGAATCCCGTAGAAGAAAACAGTAATAATTTAGTGCAACATGTACAAAGAATGTTTATCTAGCTATCATGAAGAGTTAACGAACCATTCGGGAACCCTATTCAATATACCTTTGAACCAACTCGGAAGCTGACATCATAATGAAGGTGCAATCGGTGTGATGAGCAACTGCACAAGCAACACGAGCAAGTATTTTTTTTTTTACCTATACATGTAATGCCAATAAAAGCCGATCTAGTTCAAAGAAAAACCTTAAGCATTAATCATCTTCCGTGAGTGCCCAATCTGTGCGTAATGCAACCATTGTTAGCATTCCAGCTTCACAAAAGAACACAATACATTGCATTTGGATGATCTACAAAGGGTTAAGCTAAGTCGAGACTCAGCTATGGATTCATGATGCTACTATCTAAAGGGCATGATGGAAACACCACATGCACTTACGTGAGGATGGCTGCAACTTCTCAAGGAGTACTTTGAAATAGGAGTTATAAAAAACATTTGGATTCCCAAATCCTTTACCTCGAATTGTGTGAGCTTGGGATAACACAACTATCTCCCGTGTCCTGCCAAGTATCAATGTGAACTTCAGACATGGATGGACACACTGCTTTCTAGAACAATTGCTAGAAAGCCTAGGGGATAACCATATATAAATAAACAATTCTGGCCAACCATTGCTAAATTTCATTATTCTAGTATGAATTTCTATAGGAATTCTAAAATAGACAGATGAAATTAAACAAAAGATGTTAAAGCACGAAAAGCCGTTCTACTGAATAATGTTTTTAAGGCTACAGCATCCAATGTTTCTTCAGGAAGTTTACCGATAGGATCAGCGGTACTACAGAGACAAATCCGTTCTTTTAGAAAAATACAGATAGATACTAAATAGAAACACCGCTTCGAATTGCTTAAAGTTTGGCTAATATCGTAAGGAAATTGTAAAATGAACAAACCACTTTGATGTTGCAACCTGGAATCTAATCGGCCTAGTCTTACTGTGTAGGACCGGAAAGGTGACTAGAGGGGGGTGAATAGACACTTTCTCGATTTTCACCTTGATTAGATTCAACACCGAACTTTTCACCAAATGCTACGAAGCTAAGAAGATCAATATAAGCACAGTGGAAGCCTTGTGCTGAATCCAATTAACCCCCAAAGCAAAAGACCCAAAATGATGAAGATCAAAACTTCTGGAGTGGTCTCGATCATTTGGCGTGCAATGGGCGGTCGACCAGGTGCTTGTCTCGACCGTGAGATATGGGCGGTCCGATCACCGACTGTAAACAAAGGAAATCACTCGGGTTCCAAAACTAAAATCGATCAAACTTTTGATCTACACAGCCAAACCTAACCAAACTTGAAACACACCTTCCCAAGGATATCTAGAACCTATTCCAAGCAACGATCATCCAGATCTACGACAAAGTTTTGATATTTTTCTGTTTTACCGAAGGAGGGTTCAAAACCGAGCAAAACGAAAAACTTGATCCAAAACTTGCTCGTGGGAGATTGATGATCTAGATGATCCTAGATGTATTCCCACACATCACAGCAAGGTAAATAAGGGCAAGAAACCAACCAAAAACCACAGGATCAAGGAAGCACCCAAAATCATCAAAAGAGAAGGGACAACACAAGAAGACTCATCTTTGAACAATCATCCATAGATTGATTCACGATTGGTTGCTGGTTACAGCCACTCCCTCAAGGAGGACAAGAGCTCAATCCATGAGCACACACACACACACAACTCATCTCTCTAGAGCCTAAGCCTCTCTTCTCCTCTCTAATCCCTAAGACCAACTAGGGTTTCTCCAAATGAAGTGCTTGGCGCCGTGGGTTGGCATTAGGTCACCAAGGCGGTATTTGGTAAAATTACCAAAATACCCCTTCTCGATCTTTTCCGAAGACCGAGTCCGAACTGCGCGAAACACATCCATGCTTCGCCACGTAGGTTGATCCAATGGCTCTCATCATGTCGACAAGTCTCCCATCCGGCTCTCACCGACCACCATGGCACTTGCAGACCGACCCAGCCGCTTGATCCAACCATGACCAACCGCCTGCTCGGTCATCTTCATCCATTCTGCGCCATGCTTGAGTCACTCGACCTCACCCGACATCCATGATCGCTCTGGACCTCAGCTCTCCAAGCTTAGTCCCGATCCTCCTCACCGTTGACCATCGTTGACCTACAAGCCACCTGCACAGCAATAGACAAGCAAACACGAATCCAGGAACAAGTTCTTCACAACTTGACCCACGTTAGCCAAAACATGCAATATGCAACACATATGCACTAACAAACATGGATATGACATATCCCATAATCAATTCACAACTAATATCAACAATCAGCACCAAAACCGGTCAAACTGCCGTTCTGGCCTGTCTGACCGCCCCTGGGACTGAACCAGAAAAACAATTGAGGTATGGCTGGTCTGACCGCCGAATTGGCCGGTCTGACCGCCAATGACCTGACAGATAAAATCCTTTGCCGAAAATGCTTGAATCGACAAACCACAAATGCCATTGCCAATTGTATCATCATCCTAAGATCATGCACATATCTCCATGATATCCACAATCTCCCCCTTGATGAACACATTGGTAATTTCTTAGAAAATGTAGTTTTGAGGTTTGAAAATGAAAATACTCGACGTTTTCGTGCAAAGGCACAACTTGGTCCAAATGCAAGAAAAAGCAAAGGAAATGACCAAGCTGGCTCCAGAATAGCATAGGTAAGTGAGATAAGGCAAAGAAAGCACAAAAGCTTCAAATTCCAGAGAAAAACAAAAAATCTCAGTTAGGTCCATATGAAAGAACAATTGTTCTATTTGACCTTCGATCATTGTGAGTCTTCAAGAATTGCAATCCAAATTCATAAAAGGCAATAAGACCAAAAGAATGCAATTGAGATGCTCCCAATCACTATGATCACAAAATTTCCAGAAAATCCAATCTCTCCTTAAGACTCCAAAAAAACTCTAGAACAACATTTTTACCAATCTTTCTCCCCCTTTGACAATGAATTCATCAAGGTGCATGGAAGAAGATAGAGCATGAATGGAATGAAATGGCTACAGTTTTTCAATTTTTCAGTTTTTTTGTTTAATTTTAGCAAAAGGAGCCATGAAGATTATCCAAGAAGACTGTACAAGTGTTACTACACCAAGCCATATTATGTGAAGAAACTATGTTCAATCATGGCAAAACATGTACAGCAAAGCTAAGGCCAAAATAACAATAATCTGAGATTAAATGAATTGAAAGTATGACAAGGTGCTCACTAAAGGTATCAAAAAATGAGTCAATCCATGTCTATAAGTAAAATGGAGACCAGAAACTAGAAATTGAGTCAATTTTGAGCACTATGAGTTCAATTTTGAATCAATTTGTTCAAGCATTTAGAATTTAGCACTTTGAGCACTTTGCTGAAAATGATTGATTTTATCTTAGTAAAGCAAGTCCTGGACTAGGAGCCATCCACAACTACCTCCTAAGCTTCAACCAATTGCCAATTTATTTTCTTAGCATTGTGCTAGATCTCAAGCCTCACTACGACCATCCTAAGCAATAAAAGCTTAAGAAAGTGGTCTAGGTCATCCAAAACTCCCCCTGAGTTCATGCCTAGTGCAATGGCAAGCCATCTCATAGGAAAGAATTGGTGAGATCAGTTTTTTCGCACAGAAAAGCTCATTTTTCATTTGCTTGACTTAAGAATTATCATAGCTCAATTTAAAACTCAGAATAAGTTCAAGACTCAATTAAGCCTATATGATATGGCATGAATCATGAGAGGATCACTATAGCAAAACTAGTCACAAGATCCAACAAGTCATATTTTGATTCAGTTTGCTCATAGATAATAAAGCTAGCATTGCAAAAGCTAAGCTATACATAAAAAGCCATAAAAGAAGTCTAGCAAACTAGCACAAGACATGGTAGGGTATAAAGTATGAAAGCATGTCATACAAGGATAATAATCAAAGCTCCATGAGTTTATATTACAATGCAAGTTGTTGAATTTTAAAATGCATTATGATACAATGAATGCAAAAGAGCAAACTCCCCCTCAAAACAGGCCAAGAGGACTAATAACCCCCAATTCTCCCCGCAAGAAAGCAAAACGAGAAGAATCAAGAGCTTTAGTGAAAATATCCACAACCTGCTGCTCGGACTCTACAAAGTGAAGCACAACATCACCTTTCTCAACATGGTCTCTAAGGAAATGATATCTAACGTCAATGTGCTTGGTCCATGAGTGTTGCACTGGGTTTTGGCAATGTTAATGGCAGAAGTGTTGTCATAGAAAAGAGGAACACTACCCAAAGACAACCCATAGTCCCGCATAGTAGATAAGAACCAGAGAACCTAAGAGCAACTACTAGCTACAGCTACATGCTCGGCCTCGGCAGTGGACTGTGCAATAGAGAACTGTTTCCTAGAAGACCAAGAGATAAGAGATGTGCCTAAGAAATGACAAGTGCCAGAAGTACTCTTCCTATCCACTCTACACCCCGCAAAATCAGCATCAGAAAAAGCCCGAATAGAGAGAGTAGAAGCAGAAGAATACCAGAGTCCAAAGTCAAGAGTGTCTTGAAGGTACCTGAATATGCGACACACTGCTTGACGATGAGAAGCTCAAGGGGAAGCCTGAAATCGAGCGCACAGACACACAGCAAATTGTATGTTCGGCCTCGAAGCAGTGAGGTAGAGGAGGGAGCCAATCATGCTGCAGATTCTTCCGTCCACTGGCTCTCCATCCTCATTAGGGTCCAAAGACGGTGGTCGTGGCAATGGGAGTAGACATTGGCCCATCGCTTCCCATGTCGGGTTTACGAAGAAGGTCCTTTGTATACTTACTTTGATGCATGGGGGTGCCTTCTTTCAGTTGCTTGACTTGAAGACCAAGGAAGAAGGTCAACTCGCCCATCATGCTCATCTCGAACTCCCTGCTCATAGAATCTGAAAATCTTGACACCAAAGCATGAGAGGAACCACCGAATATAATATCATCCACATAAATCTGAACCAACAGAAAGTCACTACCATGCTTGAGAGTGAACAAGGTTTTATCAACCAATCTTATTTTGAAATCATTTTTAAGCAGAAAACTCTTAAGCCTATCATACCAAGCTCTAGGGGCTTGCTTCAATCCATACAAGGCTTTGGAGAGTTTAAAAACATGGTTTGGGAACTTGAGATTTTCAAAACCAGGGGGTTGCTTGACAAAGACCTCTTCTTTTATGAAACCATTCAGGAAAACACTTTTGACATCTATTTGAAATAGCTTGAAGCCCTTGGATGCTGCAAAAGCTAGCAAAATGTGAATGGCTTCTAATCTAGCTACAGGTGTAACACCCCAGCCCAACAAAGGCCTAGAATGCTACTAAAATAACTTAATTTAAAACATATTCAGACTAAAACTTCATACAAAAATTCGGCAGAACCTCCTTTGTATAACTAAGTATACCGAGGTTCCACGATGCATAATTTATTATCAATATCTCAAAATCTAAATCCATCAAGCAACCATAGTAAATCTATTCAGCTAACTCATAAGTAAGCATAATCAAGGTTTACCACCCTCATTATTACAAATAGTTCAATGCATTCCAAAGATAACCAAAATTATTCCTTAAGCGGTTTGCTTTTGTTAAGGTATGAACTAATGATGATCATCTCTAAAAGAATGTGTGGTAGTGAGTGCATCCTTAGCAAATCCTACTCCCTCCCATGTATGCCGTTCTTGCCGTAAGTACCTAAAAACACAAAAAAACAAGAGGTGAGCCCAAAGACTCAAAGAAGTATAATAAAAGGCATCAACAATGAACAACCATGTGAATCAAGAGTTAAACCTCTCAATTCCACATATCAATTATCTTACACATGCATGTATGCAATATGCTCAAAAACACAATTCTCTTCCTTCTCTTTTCCTTTTGCATTTTACCGTAATGCAAAGTGCGATCCGTCGATGCACACTCCATGTTCGCACTATCCGATGCATGGGATTATTGCCCATACGCCACGCCAGATGGGGATTCCAAGCCCATGCTCTTCAAGCATGGGGACCTTTAGCCCGCCATCAACATGACAGGACCTCAAGAGATGCTTGGTCATCACGTGACCAAGACTTCAATATTCAGCATGATGCATATGTAAGAACTCTCAAAATTATCACAACATGCATCCACATCAATATTTCATAAGAATATCCTATTCATAAAGCTCATCAACATAGAACTCACAATTATCGATATCCATGATTAACACGCAAATCATAACTCTAGCAACCATGAACATTATCAAACATGCCATCATCACGATCATGAACACACAAATACCCATTATATGTACTAAACATTGCCAATCAGCAATATCTATTATAACCGCTATTATACTTGCCTTAACCACGGAGAGTGAAGGATGCGCCAAGGTGCCGCCTCGACCCGGCCCACCACCTGAGTAATTATTATAAGGCACACTAAGATGGCAGCAGCGACCAAACCAAAATATACAACAACAATCACTAACTTGTAAGAGCGTCTAACTTGATCCCAACCCCCAAATCCTTCACATCGATCTGTCCCCTCTGTGGACAGTCAGATTCTAAAATTGATATCTATTGCTACAGAAGTCCAATTATAGTTTTCTTAGACTTTATGGAAAGGTAATTAAATTACCTAAATAAACTTATTTGGGGAGCCCTTTTGATTCTTCCATCTTCTGCCCCTACCAAGCCAATCTACAGAACATCAATTTTCACGTCGGGTTCTCTGGACAGTACACTAAAACTATCATAACTTTTTCTACGAAAGTCCAATTCTTACGTTCTTTAGCTTTCTGGAAAGGTGAGGTAATTGCCCATCTTTTTCGTTATAACGAGATCCTCTAATTTCGTGTTTAAATAATAGATTATCTCAAATTTCTACAGACTGTCAGAATGCTGACAGATTATCAGGACAGCGACACTAGAAAATTCATAACTCTCTATTCGTTAATTGGATTTGGGCGTTCTTGGCGGCTACAGAAAGCTAAGGACACGACCCAACTTTTTCTAAGAGATGGGATCCACGGATTCTGCCTCTAAGGACCTCAACACCGCCGTTCAAAAGACTGGCCAGAAAGAGATCTAATCTGCCGACATTGCTAAACATCCAATTAAACCACTAATCCATGGGGAACGATGGTTACCTACAACGAGTTGCTGAAGATCACAAACACTTGCTGGTGATCTCCCCTCCTTTGCCTCCTCTCCCCTTCTCTTCTTTCTTCCGTGGCCGGCCTCCCTTCTCCTTCCACGCAGCCAACCGCAGGAAGCTTCAAGAGCATCAATGGCAGATCGGTTCTTGGGGAAGATGAGGCACCTTGGGGAGGGGAATAGGAGGGGTGGAGGCGCAGGGGGGTGCTGGTTGGGGGCGGCAGCCAACAGGTTCAAGGGGGTGGCGGCCAAAGAGAAAGGGGGAGGGAGAAAGAGGGAGGGGGAAAGGCATAGGGGCGGCTAGGGTTTGGGTGGGGAGTGGCGCCCCACTCAAGCCAGCCCTCCTGGGCCAAGGCCCAGGCCCAGGTTGCTGTGAAAAAGCGGAAAACCCCCTCTCTTTTCTTGTTTTGATGATTTTTTCTGAATTAAACTTTCCCCCAATTAAAATATTCTCTACCGATTAAATTAATTTGTCCCGATTATTCGCTTCTCACACTTTCGGAGTATCACAACAGGAGCAAAGGTCTCCTCAAAGTCTAAGCCCTCTACCTAGGAATAACCTTGAGCTACAAGCCTAGTCTTGTTGCGAACTACCAACCCATCCTCACTTTGCTTATTTTTTAAAACCCATTTTGTTCCAATTACATTATGATTAGGTGGAGGTTCAACTAAGGTCCAGACTTTGTTTCTTTCAAAGTTTTCAAGCTCTTCATGCATGGCATTGACCCAAGAGGCATCAAAAAGATTATGGGTGACATCTCAGAGTTCAAAAGAAGCAACAAAGGCAGAATGTGCATGAGAATCAAGAGAAATAAACCTGGAGCGAGTGACTCGCTCATGTAGATCCCCAATCATCTGCTTTCGGTGGATGTTTGTTCTTGAATATGAAGAGGGCTCGTGCAGTGCAAGTGACCTCTACCTCATGGGTCAGTGGAGGTAGGAACAGAGCCACTCTGATCGTTAGTGAAAGTAGGAAGAGGCTGCTCATCTGAAGCTGGTGTAGTAGAAGCAGGCTCTCCAACCATGTTAGAAGGGACTTGAGGATGGATTGGGTCCTCATCCTCGAGTCATCATCGATTTAAGATGCTCTCTCAAACCTGTACCGTGCATCATCGGGTCTAGTACCAGGACTAGCCTCATCAAAAGTGACTTCGCAAGTCTCAACAATTTTGTTAGTGTCAAAATTAAAAACACGATAGCCACGAGAATGAGCAGGATATCCAAGAAAAATGCCATCATGACATCTAGATTCAAATTTATCCAAGTTGCCATGTTTAAGAATGAAGCATTTGCAACCAAAAATCTTGAAATGAGACACTTTAGGCTTATGACCAAATCTGAGCTCAAAAGAAGTCTTACCAATAACAGATCTCAAGAACACCCTATTAGAGATATAGCAAGCAGTAGAGATCGTCTCAGCCCAAAACCTCCTAGGTGTGGAATGCTCATCTAGCATGGTCCTAGCCATCTCTATAAGGGTCCTGTTCTTCCTTTCTACAACACCATTCTATTGGGGAACTCTAGGTGAAGAGAGCTGGTGCTCAATTCCCCTATCAGTGCAGAAGGTAGCAAAGGAAGAATTCTATCCCATTGTCACTCCTAATGGCTCTCAAAGCTCCAGGAAGATCGACAGCTAGTCTAAGGACCAATTCTCTAAAGAAGCCAATCGCCTCATCCTTTGAAACCAGAAAATAAACCCATGAATACCTGGAGAAATCATTCACAATCACAAGCACATACCATTTCCCACCGGCAGACTGAACTCTAGAAGGACCAATAGTATCTAAGTGCAAGAGCGGACCAGGCCCATCAGTCATCACTAGAGTAAGAGGTGGATGAGAAGCAGAAACCATCTTACCATGTCTACAGGGAGTGCACACAAGGTCTCTAACAGCCTTCAGCCTAGGCAAATCTCTAATCAAATCCTTGCTACTGACTCTAGTCAAGTGGTCGAAGCCTATGTGACCAAGCCTACGATGCCACAACACTAGATCATGGGAGTCAGAAGCTACAAGACACCTAGGGCTAGAAGCAAAAGAGATACTGAAATCAGCACAAAAGATCCTCTCAAACCTAGAGATCTCAAAGACAAGCTCACCCGAGGAATCTAGAACTCTACACTCACCACTCTTAAATCTCACCTCTAGACCCTCATCAAGCAGCTGAGAAACACATAGCAGATTATACCTCAGCTTACTTACCAAAGCGACGTCTTTGAGCATGAACTTGTTGTTGATGCGCACTGTGCCCTTGGCTGTCACGGTCCCGTAGAAGCATCCCCAAATGTGATCAACTCATTTCCGGATGCACGTGTGAGGGAGGAGAACCATCTAGAATCTCTGGTCATGTGTCGAGAGCACCCGGAGTCAAAAAGCCATATGTTCTCCTTCCTCGCACGACGGACCTATAAGGCACAAACAGGAAACATCTGTGCCTTAGTACTGGGGTTAGTGATAAAAGACTTAGGAATCCAGTACTGAGTCACATGATGCTTAGGCAAAGCAGTAGAAGTAGTAGTGAAATGGTTAGAATTAAAACCATAAGAATGCACACGAGAACCACCTAGACCTCTCCGAATCGACCTACCAAAAGGTCGGTATTCCCCCTGTCTAGATGCTACTCGTGGTCTCTCCTCACGATATCCTAACCCAAAGCGCTTCCTAGAACTACCAAAAGAGTCAAAGAAGTCCTCTATGAACTTAGGCCTATGTCTAGCAGGAAAGACAGGCTGCCTAGCTCTAGAGACTACAGCAGGTGAAGGAACTCCTCTAATGGTTCTCAAAGCACTCATCCTCTCCTTCCTCTCAATCTTGGCTCTACGGAAGCAAAACTCAACAATGTGGCCATCCTTCTTGCAGAAGGTGCAATGGTTGGTACTTGACCTTTTGAGGGGTCTGACCTGTTGAAGTAGAAACACCTATCTTGCTAGAAGGGGTTTGGGCAAAACCTGCAGATCTAAAAACTACCCTAGATGGCTCAAGAGGTTCTACCTCAAACATACCACTCTCAACAGCTCTTACAACCTTAGGTGGATGGTTCTTGGAATGCTCTAGGAAACTAAATCCTAGTCCACTTTTCTTCACACTCACCTTAGATTGGTCAAGGATCATGTTGAGGTTCTTCTTCCCACCAGTAAATCTCTCAAGAGTCCTGTTAAGGTAGTTAATTTCTTTGACTAGCTCCTTATATGAGGCACACTTATTTGACTTGACAGCCCTATCATACCTTTCCTTATAGTGAGCTACCTCAGCTTTCAAAGCCTCACAAGACACACAATAGTCATCTCTAATCCTATCCAACTGCTCTTTGAACTTAACTCTAAAAGCTTCTTGTATCTTATCTACATTATGCCCAACTTCAATACAAAGAGCACAAGAATTAGAATCAACAACTTTCTTGGAAGCAGTCATGGACATGGATTGTTCAATTTCAACTTTCTCCTCAAGAGTCTTGTTTAAGGCATCATTCTCAATTGTGAGTGTAATACAGTTTTCACATGAAGCAGTTTTAGAATAAAGAACCATTTCAGTCATCTCCTTCATTTTAATCCTAGCTACTAGCCTCACAATGAGAACACATGTGACTAGCATCAAATTTCTGCAATTCTTTAGTAGCACTATCCAATTTCAACTCAAGTAATGCACAATTTGAACAAGATGAATGAATAGCATCTACAGTAGTCACATCTAGAGCAATAGCATCCATGCAAACATGAGTAGGACTCGACTTAAGAGAATCTAGTTCATCAAAAGCATCTTTCAGTTGATTAGCAATAGAGGAATGAGCAGATTTCCGATTTGCTAGTTCATTAAGCAAGCTAGAGCAAGAATTACAATCATCAGCAGGATTAATGGATTTGAGCTAACAACTTCTAGGTTCAAGTCATCTATCATGGTATCTTGTTTCCTAATCGTTTTTGCTTGCTTATTCACTTTTGTTCAGCAAGAACTAAAGCACGTTTCATATCAGCAAGTGAAGGACATACCTCATCGGGATCGTTGAAAGGGTCGTCGTCGTTGGAGGAGTCGACGTCATGGCTGTCCCTAGCCATGAAGCACATACCGGTGAAGTCCTGGGCCTTCTTCTTGCCATGAGATTCATCGTTGTCATCCTCCATCTCTGAGTCCACATCGCTCATGTCAACACTCTCAAGAGCGGCAAGGACTTGGCTGACGAACTTACGATAGTTGTGCTTCTTGCCTTTTGTGTCTTTAGCTTGAGGACGCCTCCGAGAGTCCTTCTCCATCTTGCCCTTCAGCTTGGGGCACTTGGAGCGAATGTGGTTCAGCTCACCACACTCAAAACAAGTGACAGGGCCACCTCTCCTCTTGTTCCTCAACTTGTTGTAAACTCTTGAGAATTTGGTGGATAGGAGGGCTAAATCATCCTCAGGTAGCCTCTCTAGCTACTCATCGCTCAAAGAATGTAAAGCGGACAAGGAAAAGCCAGATGAGGCAAAATCAAAGGAATCAGACGAGCTACCCTTAGGTGGGTCGACCACCAAAGCCATCGACTCTGTCTTGGGGAGACGCGAGATAAAGTCAATCTCATGTGTCTTCAACCTCGAGTATAGCTTATCCATGGTAAGCTCACTCTTGACAGTGTTGTCATTGATGGATGTGATCTTCATCCCCTGCACCTTCACATCAAGAGCACCCAAAAGTCGGCGTGTGTTCTCGTGACTCGTGAAAACAAGATCTATCGCACGAGATCATGAAGAATCTTGGAGAACCTCCCCACACTCATCTAAAGACTTACTGTGCCTTTGCTCGATCTTTGAGTATTCTTTCTTGAGCTGGTTCTGTCTCACTTCCTTTATCGACTAAGACCTTGGATCCTCTAGATCTCGTGAGCAGGCCTCAAATGAGCCACGCGCTCAAACTCAGATCGACTAAGACCTTGGATCAGAAAGTTCCGAGCCTTGCTATTAGCCTCAACATCTGGAGTGATCACATCGTCATTGGTCGGCACGACATATGGATTTTTGACTTTAAGCCAAATAGCATGCCTTGAGCCTCGATGTAGGCATGCATGCGTGCCTTCCAAAGAAGCAAAATCAACTCCATCGAAAATGTGGTTTGGTTGAATACTTGTCACCGCCATGGCTCCAAAGACCGTTAAGATCTATGAAAAGAGCTAATCGGCTCGATACCACTTGTAGGACCGAACAGGCGACTAGAGGGGGGTGAATAGATGCTTTCTCGATTTTCACCTTAATTAGATTCAACACGAACTTTTCTCCAATAGCTACGAAGCTAAGAAGATCAATATAAGCACAGTGGAAGCCTTGTGATGAATCCAATCAACCCCCAAAGAAAAAGACCCAAAACGATGAAGATCAAAACTTCTGGAGCGGTCTGACCAGCGTGCAATGGGCGGTCTGACCGGCGGCATATGGGCGGTCTGACCGGCCCTGACTAGAAACAGTGAAATCAGCTCGGGTTCCAAAATGAAAATCGATCAAACTTTGGATCTACACAGCCAAACTTAACCAAACTTGGAACACACCTTCCCAAGGATATCTGGAACCTATTCCAAGCAACGATCATCCAGGTCTACGAACAAGTTTTGACCTTTTTCTGTTTTACCGAAGGAGGGTTCAAAACCGAGCAAAACGAAAAACTTGATCCAAAACTTGCTCGTGGGAGATTGATGATCTAGATGATCCTAGATGTATTCCCACACATCATAGCAAGGTAAATGAGGGCAAGAAACCAACCAAAAACCACAGGATCAAGGAAGCACCCAAAATCATCAAAAGAGAAGGGAGAACACAAGAAGACTCATCTTTGAACAATCATCCATAGATTGATTCACGATTGGTTGCTGGTTATAGCCACTCCCTCAAGGAGGACAAGAGCTCAATCCATGAGCACACACACACAACTCATCTCTCTAGAGCCTAAGCCTCTCTTCTCCTCTCTAATCCCTAAGACCAACTAGAGTTTCTCCAAATGAAGTGCTTGGGGCTGCTATGAACAGCACCCCTCCTATTTATATGAGGCATAGACCTTCTAGAAGACAAACCCTAGTGGGCTCCCGTTAAGGCCCAATACAAACGGGTCACACACGCACGCATTTTAAAGCGCCGTCTTCACTTCTCTTGACCTAATCCACTTCTTGACACATCGTCTTGCGCCGTGGGTTGGCATTAGGTCACCAAGGCGGTATTTGGTAAAATTACCAAAATACCCCTTCTCGATCTTTTCCAAAGACCGAGTCCGAACTACGCGAAACACATCCATGCTTCGCCACATGTAGGTTGATCCAATGGCTCTCATCGTGTCGAGAAGTCTCTCCCATCCGCCCCCACCGACCACCATGGCACTTGCACCGACCTCTCGCCGCTTGATCCAACCGATCCAATTCAACAGACCGAATCGCCTGCTCGGTTATCTTCATCCATTCTGCGCCATGTTTGAGTCACTCGACCTCTCTCGGCATCCATGATCGCTCTAGACCTCAGCTCTCCAAGCTTAGTCTCAATCCTCCTCACCGTTGACCGTCGTTGACCTGCAAGCCACCTACACAGCAATAGACAAGCAAACATGAATCCAGGAACAAGTTCTTCACAACTTGACCCACATTAGCCAAAACATGCAATATGCAACACCTATGCACTAACAAACATGGATATGACATATCCCATAATCAATTCACAACTAATGTCAACAATCAGCACCAAAACTGGTCGATCATTGCTCGCCTACAGCCCGACCGCCCTAGGATCGAACCAAAAACAATTGAGGTATGGCGGTCGATCACGAATTGGCTTGGTCGACCGCCAATGACCTGACAGATCAGATCCTTTGACGAAAATGCTTGAATCGACAAACCACAAATGCCATTGCCAATTGTATCATCATCCTAAGATCATGCACATATCCCCATGATATCCACATACTGGAATTTTGGGCCCTCCGCAGAGTGAAACTACCTCAGCACCAGCCACGACAATCAAGTCCGCCCATGACACTATTAGCGAAACAATGGTAGATTTGGCCAAAGGATACAGTAAAATTGAAGTTCAATATAGAAAGCACATGTGCAAAGCACACACCTTGCTAAACATGGTCAATTCCTTCTTTTGCTTTTCCTAATATCTATTCAGTTTTGAAGCAATTGAACAGATATGGCAAGTTAGGTATTCTGTAGTAAGTACATTACACTATTCATGACAATAAGCAAAGGAAAAAGATCTATTGTAGTGCTACTTTCAAGAGGGGAAAAACCTTTACCGATTTATTTAGCCCGACATTTTCAGGTTTGTCAACTTCGTGAATTATAGAACCATTCATGCCACCTACAAGATATTGTCACCAATATTGTCTATTGTTTCTTCTCTGCAAAAAATCCATTTTTAGATATCTTGAACTGTACTTTAGTTTATTTCCATATGTATTTTTCTATTTTACACACATGCAATCCTTGCTCAGAAACTATTGTTAAACTTGGATAATTGAAGACAAATAAGATCTAACTTGATTTGTAACTAATATCAAAAGTCCCTGCATCATGGAAAACCAAACGAAGCATGCCAGCAGCTTTGACCTTGGTTAAAACATTCGTCACACCATTTTGAATAATTGATCCATCATATGACTCAGCCCTATAAAGTTAACCGCAATTAGGGAAGTTCTCTGAAAGTTGTCGTACTGCTGTTTTAAGAGCAAGAAACAACTTTGAGTAGGTTGCACTTTTCTACAAATCACTATTGTAGGTATACTTGATTGGCATATGGTCCATTTCATACTTTTGGTTCTAGTCCATGCATGCACCGCTCAACCAAATGTACATGAAGAAAACACACATACAAACGTAGCTTAATAATGTTAGGAACCAATGGATCGACTTTGCTGGGTAGGATAAGATGAAGCAAAGATGAAACAGAAAAGTAGGAGTTGGAAGGAGGTCCGACCAGAGATCGGCGGCGGCAGCGCTGGCGGCCACCACCTCCCCGCCCTACAACTCTACTATAGCTGAGCCCTTGGACAGTGCAAGAGGCGGGGCGAGCCTGCAGTAGCAGGGATGGGCCAAACTGACGGCAGGAGGTGCCCACGGGCGCAGCGCAGGAGCGGGCTGAGGGAGGAGCGCGAGTCGTGGGCACGGGTGACTTTGCATGAACGTTCCTTGATGATGAACTTTGATTGAAACAAAGTGTAGCGTTGATTTTGTTCAGCAAGCTCCATTTGAGCACTTAGCACACGCTGGACAACTAGGCTTTGGTACTTATCAGATGCCTCATGGCCTAATTGTTCTTCCTTAGTTTCATCACCTGCATTGTTAGTTGCAAACAAAACATGTTCTTCCTCAATATCGCTAGCAGAAGTGTACTCACCATTGTCCTTGATAAGCAAAGCTCGCTTACTTGGACAATCGCGCATCAATTGCCGAAATCCTTTGCAACGGTGACATTGTACATCTCTGGATCGCCCTGTAGAAGCAACGGAAGAAGCACTTTTTGTGGGAACTTGTACCTTTGTTGATTTGTTTGCCTCAGGGACATGTGTAGGAGTGAAAGGAGCAGTAGGGGCACACGGCTTGAGGAGGGTGCATCGCAACCAGGAGTGGACGACAGTGCCATGTGTTGTTGCTGCATTGGCCGACCTGCAGAAGATCCTCCAATATTGCCCCTAGAGTGAGATTGTCGACCCTGCACTTTTCTTTCAGCTTTGCAAGCAAGATGGAATAAACGGGTGGTAGAACTATATTCTTTATAATCTAAAATGTCCTAAATTTCATGGTTTAAACCTCCCAAAAATCTAGCCATCTTAGCATCTTCAGTTTCTTCTAAACCACAACACAACAAACCAGTTTGCAATTCTTGATAATAATTCTCTACAGAACTACTACCTTGTCTTAAGCATTGCAATTTATTAAGCAAATCACGAGAATAATATGAAGGCACAAATCTAGCTCGCATAGCTCTCGTCATAGCATCCCAAGTTCTAGGTATGTTTCGTTCATTACAGCACAATTCATCCCACCAAATAGAAGCAAAATCTGTGAACTCACTAGTAGTAGCCCTAACCCTTTTATTGTTAGGAAATTCATGGCATGCAAATTTTTGGTCTACAACTAACTCCCATGTGGGATAAGCATCAGGATCATATTTACTAGCAAAAGGAGGCATAGTGAATTTAATTTTACCAAGTGAATCATTATGGTCACGTACCTCACGTGGTGGATCTCTTCTCATACCTTGTCGATTGAAGCGTCGTTGCTAGTGATCACGATCATTGATAGGATTGAAACCACCATTGAACTCTGTATCAGCAGTGTAGTTGTTCACATCTGCTTCTTCCACCTCATCTGCTTGAGAGCGGGCAGCAGGTGGTGTGCGATGAGTAGGAGGATCCTCCACTCTTGTCTCATGATCATGGGTCCTATTTTTAGCAAGTGACTGACGTTCAAGGAGCGCAACGCGTGTGTGGAGCGCCGTGAGGTTGTCGTTGATCTTGTCCAAGGCATCGCGAACACTCTTATCGAGCGATTGCTCAATGTGCCGCACGAGCTCTCTGCGTGCGAAGTGTGAAAGATCCATCAACAGTATGCCCCAAAGAGTGGTCGTTATCGTTTCCACCATGTGTAGATCCGTGTGACCCTATCATCGTTAGTAGAAAACAAAGAACAAATCACTGTGTATAAGTCCCTATGAACTACTAGGTTCGAGTTTCACAAGTCACTCTCACAACGCCTTACCAAGTTCTTACAAGCTCTTAACAATGCAGAAGGAGGTGGTACAACCGGTGGTCGGTTCGTGATACTCTCACTTGTGAATAGCCCAACGATTATGAGGAACAGACTACCGAAGTTAGTAGGAAGTGGAGCTCGGAAGGCTTCAATATGGTAGCAAGGATCAGTAATAATCAAATCAGTTAATGCAAGTTGAAGAATTGTTCATTTACTAGTCAAAGTTGCTGATCCTAGCCTAATCAAAGCTAGCTAATCAAAGTCGCAATAAGAGATGTGTATAGTACACACACGCAATGATAAATGTGACTTGATGTAAGCAATGAAAAACCTCACAACAAATGCTAGGAGAGATGCTAGCCACCTACTCAAACTTCTGTGAAGGGCACAAGATTGTTCACACGACGTAGAGCACAAAAGACAGCAATATCGGTATCGGTACAATGTAAACAACCCTCTAGATTGAGCAGAAACAATATCTAGTCCCAAACGATGAAAAAGCAAAGTTTTATATGGCTTATATATACTCGTTTGAAAGGTTTCGACGAGATCTATAACTTTACAGTTAAGGCGAACCCCACCTTCCGAAGATAAGACTAAAAGAATCACCAAAAACAGAAACCAAAATCTTACGATGTGAATTCGGGCCGAAGATGGCCGATTTTGGGGGTCCTAGAGGGCAACTAGTTGCTTAAGTGGAAAGGATGCACCTCATCGTTAGCTTTCCAATGAGCACAAGAGCGCCCAAAACGGACACCGTATGCAAAAGCTATGCCTGTTTTACTGAAGGTATCTCGGAAACGGAATCCTACTCGAACTCGAAACCGACTCGGGTTCAATCTTGAAACTCCTATATCTTTTGATTCCGTGGGCCAAACTTGCTAAAATTTTTCGTGGAAGCTTGTGGCTATATGTAGAAGGGCTCCACCAATTTTCACTGGTTTTGGCAAAAGTTTGATGTGCTTTTTTTTTCTTTTCTTTCCTCTTGTTCTTTCTTTTTTTTTTCTATCGCGGCTTTTGTTCTTGCGGTTGCCTCTTTCTCCTTCTACTTGGCCAGCCCTAGTGTTTGCCGCAAGTCGCAAATAATATCAACTCTCCCAAAAGATCACAGCAATCCTCATGGGTTTTTCTTTCAGATTAACAACAGCACTAAATTTTTGTTTTTTGGTGCGGATTAGAGGAGTTCTAACCCACGAATTTTCTATTTTAGATGCAAAAACTAAGAACCCTAACAGAACGATCAAGCGACGCGAAGGAAAAAAAACACGAGAAACAATCTAGACAATGACCAACTAGACAATAACTAGAACTAAAGATCAGCAACTAGACACGATGATGCAACCAATGATTCATCAAGCAAAATACCGAAAAGAAAATTGCAAAGACTCAGATTGGTTTGGTATGGATGATAGATGTAAAAAAAAATTTGGGGCAATTTTTTGGACTCTAGGTATAAAAAATGAATCTACTACTAGAATACTGGAAACTCTCACCGATGAACTGTAGCTCTGATACCACTTGATGAACCTCAGAGGTCCTGTTCTGGCCCGATCTTTCGATGAGAAGATAAGTTCGGTAGTAGTCGTTCAACTCTCACGATCCTGGCTACGAACTCACAAGGCTCGAAACCACGCAATCGCTAAACTGCTCGACAAGTCGTTATCAATCGTGCACGAATACCCAGATGACCTGACCACGAAGGTCGATTCCTACATACACCGAAGAAGCACGCAAGAACAAGATAAAACACAATCTGAAATTGCAAATAGGAATTGAAATATTTGAATTGAGTTGAGATTCCGAATAAGGATCTTGACTGGGTGGTCTAGTCAACACACGCAGAAGATACAAGTTGCAACGAAGGCAAACTAAACATAAACGAAATCCAAGAAACTAGAGGGGGTGCGGCCTCCTTAAATAGGGGAGGAGGAGCCACACATCTAATAGAACTAAGGGGATGGTATTATTCATGTGGCACTGTTCACGTGAACAGTACCACGGTGAATAGTGTGGCCCAAAGTGGTTGGCCCATATAGGCCAAGTTAGCCCATTCATTACATAGCCCAATTTGGTCCAAACAGGTGATGCAACACCTTATTTTGATGATTGCGGTGCGCACAGAAGGAATTTGGAGGTAAGACTGATCCGTTGGAAAGAGGACGAAATAATCATTTTTAATAGCAAGCAAGACGAGATATATGCTAATTACCTGTTCTCCTGAGTTCCACTAAACACAACAAAGACAGCATTGATATCATTAGCAAAACCAACATACGCCTGCTTGTTCATCAAAATGTGTTCAACTTAAAATATACTAAAGACATGGAGATAAAGGTACGATGAACACAAGTAGGGACTAACCTGTAAGCAATTCTCCACATTTACGATGAGCTCTATCATCTCGAACCCCTGCATCATCCAACATGTTTACTTCATCTTCCATACCAGTATTGTATGAAGTTGGCCAAACGTTTAACATAAATCATGTCACAGTAAATAGAAAGGACATCAGTGGTGAGAAGGTTTGCTCGATCAGGTCACCACATCTAGCACATGTCCAAGTAAACAATTGTGTCAAATCAGCAGTATAGATCTGCAAGACATCACCAAGTTTTAACTACAAAATACTGGAAAGGAAAGGCAGAAAGTTAACAACAATGCATATTTTTTTGTAGGAATTTGCCAAAATGTAATACTTAACTAGAATGACCATAGCAACATATATAAAGCTAACAAAAAGACCAGGCAACATCTTGATTTTTTTTGGTAGAATGGTTCATGAAGGAATTGTATCAAATTTTCGTCTTCACCAATGTGGACAAAGGGAATATTAACTCCTGGCCTCAGTACCTACTCACAAATAAAAGAAAATCAATTGGCATACCCCTGAAACATATACTGCATAGACTATTAAAATGATGAGACCACAAATAGAATATGATAAATACCGGGCGAAGAAGACTGGAAATTTTGAAGTGTATCTTCAAACAGATGCATCCGATGAGCCAATGAAGAGTAGTAGAAGCAAAAGATGAAGCAAATAGAAGTTTGAGCTTCTCAAATCATGAACAACTCAAGCAAATTAGATCTGTAAAAGTGCACTTCTATGATTTAATTAGCACCATGACAATTATAAGCTGATTCTAAATGAACAAAGCTTCATAATACTCAAACATCATGTCATTTATTGTTACTGCTTCTTATAGTAGCAATCAAATAACCCACAAAGCTACATAAGTGCATGATACTATGGTATTCAACTGCTATGCCATGTGATCTTCATAGATTGAATAGAACTTCTGGCAGACAATATTAGCTTTTATGAGCGCACCAATATAACAAAAGAACCTAGAACAAGCTGATGACTGATAGTATTACAAAGTATTTAAGACATGTATGTAAGCATCATGCAAATTTAGAGCTGTACAAGTACATTATAACATGCAAAGCATATGAAGTTATGAGCATTAATAGTTTACACTACTACAAAACAGGCTATAGTAGACACCCCATCGCTGCATTTGCCCCTGAACCGCTCGTGTTGGGTCTGTCCGACCTCACGGTGGCGCGGTAGCCTATCACGACGGTATTTTTAGAACCATCTGTGATAGTCATCTATCACGCATTTTTCTATTAACAAACCGCTCAGATAGTACCTGACAGTTCTATTCACAAACCGCTCGTGATAATCTCTAATCACGCACGGTTTTAGTTTACAACCGTCTATGTACTATCATAGACGGTTCTATTAACAAACCGCTTGTGATTGGCGGATTATCACGCATTTCTTAATAAGAATCGCTCAGGATAGTACGCACGGTTCTTAATCGTAACCGCTCATGATATTGAGTTATCACAGATGGTTCTCGATTAAGAACCGCTCGTGATATCTCGCCCATATAAATTGAGCCGACACATCCTCTCGCCAGATCGCTGCTGTGGTTCATCGCCAAGCTGTGTCAGGTTCATCAAGGCACACATCCTCTACCATCGCCACCGCTTGAGCAACCCCTTGCTGCTCCACTTAGATCTCGCTGCCTCCTCCCGTGCCACACTTCCTGCCCTAGCTCTCCTCCAACTGCGGCTCCTCCCTAATTAAACAGATGGAGTAATACTTATTATCCTTTATCAATCCACTCTATTGATTAATGATTTTCCCTTATTTTGCTACTCTGTACATGGACCCTAATGTTTTGTTTTCTTTATTGTATTCCTTAATCGAAAGCATAAGGTTTAAGTTTCAATTAATACTTCTCACAAAAGCTATAAATTCTTAGAAAAAGGCAAAACATCTAGCTCTCAATTTGATGGACCCTAATTAAACCTAAACTATAGCAGCCATTGGATGTTATTGAACCAAAACTATGATCTAAATTCCAGAAAATGAAAAGCAAAACATGTAGCCTTTAATCTGGTGTAATTCCTTTGTGCAACGATGAGACAAAACGAGTAAGTACGTACAAAGAGGTGAAAGTCTTAATCAGAACTAATTTCATGAGTTGTTTTCTAGAACAGATTAAAAAGAAGAATTTATGACACACCAAGATAAGTCACATGTGCAATGATCTATTTTATATTTCCTCCATTTATCCATGAAGAAACATCATCACAGTGGTTTATTGTTTCAATTATATCAAAACGGATACCCGCGCAATCGCGCGGACCAACTTGCTAGTTATTAGGATCTTCCTCTTGTCTTTTGTCTCGTATCTAATCAACAATCATGTAGATAATCAATAATTATCCGTTGCGCCAGCTTAGAGAGGAGAAGGTTGGACCCCTGCCCCTAGCGCCTCCAACACCCGCCGCCTCCTCCCCCATTGCGCCACCTTAGAGAGGAGAAGGAAAGGAGAGAGGAATCGTATTTTCTTCGTGAGCTCCAAGGGTAACGATCTATAACCCTTTATGTTTGCTATAAATTAATCGCTAATCAATTTGACACTAATTTGTTACATGCATAGTGTAGATGGATCGAATCGATGTACGGTGTGAACCGTGTGAGTCAAGAGTACATTAATGGCGTGGTTGCTTTTAGAAGAGCCACGAAAGGTGATATGTTGAAGAAGGGATAAATTTTATGTAATCGTCCATGCATTGATTGCGTAATCAAAGATGTTTAACAACGCGCGCAGATCGAAGCGCACTTGATTCAAGGGTTTCAAAAAGGGTATACATGTTGGACCAGTACGGTGAAGAGCAGATTATACCGTGGTTAATAATGATGACATCGCCGAGGAAGTCAACGATTTCTGATGTGGATCGTGCTTTTGATGAGGATAGGTGGCACGATGACAACTGGATCGGATGCTACGCGATGCGTAAGAGAACTACAAGGAGAGAGAGTTTTGTAAATTCGAGGGCTTAAGGGAGGACTCGGTGAGACCTTTGTTCCCTGGTTGCAAGCCGAATATACAAGGTTGTCAACCGTGCTTGAACCGCTGAAATTGAAGGCAAGCAATGGTTGGTCCGATAAGAGTTTCACGGCGTTGTTAGGTCTCCTAGTGGACATCCTTCCGAGGGAAACGTGTTGCCCAAAGACCACCTATCAAGCAAAGAAGGTTATTTGTCCATTGGGAATGGAAGTAGAAAGAATACATGCATGTCCTAACGATTGTATCCTCTACCGTAAAGAGTATGTAGACATGCATGTATGTCCTGTGCAAAGCATCCCGATACAAGCGCCGAATCTCGCTAAGGTGAAGCAAGGACCTCTGCTAAGATGTTGTGGTATCTACCGTGATCCCACGCTTGAAGCGCTTATTTGCGAACCCAAAGGAGGCAAGATTGTCGTTGGCACTCGGAGGAGCGTAAGAGAGATGGAAAGCTAAGACACCCTACCGATTCTCGCCAAAGGAGAAACTTCGATCGAGCTTCAAGAGTTCGGTGCGAACCGAGGAATATAAGGTTAGGGTTGAGTACAGTGGAATGAATCCTTTCGGTAACATGAGCAAATGACATAGCACCGCCCGTGAATCTATGTATGTACAACCTTCCTCCTTGGTTGTGTATGAAGCGGAAGTACATTTTGATGTCACTACTTATCCAAGGGCCGAAGCAACTTGGGAATGATATTGATGTGTACCTAGCACCATTGCTGGAAGATCTTGTGACACTGTGGAACGAAGGGGCACAGGTATAGGATGCGTACAAACGAGAGAACTTCACTTTACGCGCCATGTTGTTCTCGCACCATCAATGATTTTCTTGCCCTTGGTAACTGTCGGGCCAAGACAAAAGGAGCTAAAGCCTCGTCTCAAGACCGCTTAGATGCTACGGAGAGTGTATGGTCGAACAACTCACAAAAAATCGTGTATATCGGCCACCGTAGGTTTCTTCCCAGAGTCACCCATACCGCAAGATGAAAAACAATTCGACGGAAATAAGGAGAACGATTCAGCTCCAAGGGCTTTTAGAGGGAAAGAGGTCTATGATATGGTTAAGGATATCGATGTTGTGCTTGGGAAGGGACGTAAATTAAGAACCCGTGAGAAGAACATCCGAAGAAGCGGTCAATTTTTGGGACTTGCCTTATTGGGAGCACTTAGAAGTTCGCCATCGTGCATCGACGCCATGCACGAGAGAAGAATGTATGTGATAGCTTGATTGGTCTCTTGTCAACATTAGTGTCAAAACAAAGGATGGTGTTAACGCACGCGCGTGACTTGGTTGATATGAACATAAGAACCGAAAGTTAGCACCGAAGAGACCGATAAGACTAACGTATTTTCCCTAGCTTGCTACACTGGCCCAAGGCCGAGAGAAATGAATCGTGCTGAGCTTGCATGGTGTGAAAGTCCCATCCGTTAGTCCGCTAACATTAAGAACCTTGTTTCTATGCAAGATTTGAAATTAATTGGTATGAAGTCTCATGATTGTCATGTGCTAATGACACAAATGCTTCCTGTTGCAATTAGAAGTATCTTGCCAAACAAGGTCCGAGTGGCAATCTTGAGGCTGTGTTATTTTTTCAACTCAATTGCTCAGAAGATCATTGATCCCCAAGGACTAGATGCTCGCAGCCGAGGTGGTGACGACTCTATGTCATCTTGAGATGTATTTCCTCCGCCATTTTTCGATATCATGGTCCATCTCATTGTTCACCTTGTGAAAGAGATAAAGATATGCGCCCTGTGTTCTTAAGGCCATATGTACTCATTCGAGAGGTACATGGGAATTCTCAAGTCCTACGTCGAATCGATCTCGACCGGAGGGCAAGATCATCGAAGGTTATGCAACCGAAGAGGTCATTGAGTTCTCGCGTCGACTACATGGCTCGTGGAACCGATAGGTGTGCCTCTATCTCGCCATGAGGGGAGATCGATGGTATCGAGACCATCGGAAGGAAATCAATCACTCCCGATCTGATATACGTGCGCTCAAGCCCATTTCACGGTCTTGCAACACATGACCCAAGTGTCCCCGTACATCGACGAGCACAAAGACATGGTGTGCCAATGTAATCCGCATCGATCAAGGTTTGGATCACGAGAGAGCACAACCGCTGGTTCAACGAATGGTTAAAGGTGCGAATCATCGGGAGGTCATCAAGTGATGATACGCTGCTATGGTTGGCACGAGGGCCACAATTTACAATTGTCGATGGCAAGGATATGACATAAATGGGTACACATTTTATACGGCACTCAGATAGGAAGAGCACACCCATAACAAATGATGTCCGTGATAGATGCATTCAAGACCGATGGGATGAGGAGCTCCTACTATGGGCAAATAGAGGAGATATGGGAGCTCGACTACGTGCTTTTCAAGATCCCCCTATTTCGGTGTCGTTGGGTCCATCTCCCACAGGTAAAGGTCGACAAGTACGGTGTCACTACCGTGGACCTCGAACGTGTCGGATACAAAGACGAACCATTTGTACTGGCTAACCAAGTTGTTCAAGTCTTCTATGTAACCGACCCAGCAAATAAGAAGCGCCACGTAGTTCTTCATGGAAAAAGGAGGATTGTCGGAGTTGAGAATGTAGTGGACGAGGAAGAATACAATCAATTTGACGAGTTGCCTCCTTTCGAAAATGGCATTAGGCTCGAGGAAGAACCCAGTGAGGAAGCAAGCTATATGCGCGTCGATCATCAGGAAGGCCTATATTTTAATTAAGAATTTACTCCAATGTAATTAATTTATTCCATAACATCATGTGTTATGGACTTGTGATCTCTCATATATTTTGATGTCAACGTGAAATTGTCATGTGTTGATGTGTTATGGACTTGTCATATTTGATATTGATGTCAATGTGTGGACGTACATTGTAATGTGGAGTATCAAAATTGGTTTCACTTGATTTGGAGTTGAGTTGAATTAGATATGAAATTTTGAAGTCAAATGTGTTATGAACTTGTTATGGACTTGTCATATTTGATATTGATGTCAATGTGGAAGTACATTGTAATGTGGAGTATCAAAATTGGTTTCACTTGATTTGGGGTTGAGTTGAATTAGATATGAAATTTTGAAGTCAAATGTGTTATGAACTTGTCATCATACTTGTCACCAGGTTCGAATTCATATGGACTTGTCATGATTGTCATCATACTTGTCACCAGGTTCGAATTCATATGGACTTGTCATGATTGTCATCATACTTGTCACCAGGTTCACTATGTTTTGTCAGGATATCACACATTGTCATCAGGTTTTGTCAGGCTATCACAGACGGTTTTATAATACAACCGTTTGTGATAATAATATCACAGACGGTTTCTGAGGAGAACCATCTGTGATAATAATATCACAGACGGTTCTATAATAGAACCATCTGTGATATGGAAATATCACAGACGGTTCTATTAAAGAACCGTCTGTGATATTATCACAGACGGTTCTTTAATAGAACCGTCGTGATATACTTTTTATAAGGCGGAAACGCTAGGGTTTTGCTCTCACTTGTCACTTCCTCTCCGCGCCTTAGGCTCTCGCGCTGTTCGCCTCCTCTAGGGTTTAGGGCTCGCCTGCTCACCGCCGACCACGACCTCGGCGCCGCGCCCCGACATTGGCGCCCCACCTTGGCGCCCCCGACCTCGGCGCCGCCCTCCGGCCCTCGACCCGACCTCGGCGCCCCATTCACCTCCCCGCAGAAGCCCCGATGTTGCCGCCTCGACCTCGACGCCATCCTCCTCCCGTGTCGGCCTCCTCCCTTCTCCCCGCCGTCCTCTTCCCGTGTCGGCCTCCTCCTCTGCACCGCCTTCTCCCCTGCCCGCCCTCCTCCCCATCTCGGCCTCCTCCCCACCTCCTCCTCCCGCTGGCCTCCTCCCCCACCGGCCTCCTCCTTGCACCGTGAGTTCTTGTGCGGCATCCTCTCTGTGAGTATTGCTCCTCTGTGGCGCTTGCAAATTGATCGAGTGGGCTTTGTTAACATGCTCGTGATGAACTCGCCTTATAATGAGATTGAATGTGATAGTTAGTTCATACTTGAGCTCTATTGTATTACTTGCTACCACAATATGATGTACCGTTAATTGGTTACTTTCGGTTGAGCTCATAGTTCTATTGCAAATTGATCAGTTCTATTGACTAGTTTGTGATTCTTCTAGTAGTCTCAGATGAGCTCATTCAACTTTTCATTTGCCATCTTGATCTCTATAGTCAACCTCTGCTTGATCGAAGTTTAATCTGCTTTTGTTAATGCTGAGATCATTTGACAATTAAGCAAAGTATTGTTTAGAGCTCATAGTTTGAATTTATATTATCATATTCATTTAATGAAGAGTATAGACAATAGGATTGAGATGGAAAAGACTTGTTCTTTAGCTACTCTCCTTCTGAGAGCACATAATATCATCAATCAATATGTTGGAATAGTGTCTGTGCACTGTTAATCTCTAGACCTTTTATTGGCTGAGAGTTTAATCTAGACGGTTCTTATTAAGAACCGTCTGTGATTCCGTTGCATTTCCTTAGAGAAGCTGGTGGATTAAGGAGAGTTAAATTCTTTAGGAATTATGCTTTAATGCTAATTAATTTTGTTGGGATTAATTCTGAAATTTTGCTAAAACTGCATGTTTTACAACAATCCAAAAAGAAAGTTTTACTTGATTCTATTTTGTTTCTATGTTGGGATTAAACCTTTGCTTAGCATTTCCTTCGTCGATCATTTTATTTGATTCTAGTTCTATGTCTTCATTAAAGGTTAGTCTTCTGTACATGAAGCATTAAACGTTTGCTTAGCATTTTCTTCGTCGATCCTGACACACTTGAGTGTACCTTTGCTTCGTGCCAATCCTCCACGGCACGAAGCAAATGGTACACTCCAGTGTGTCGAGCTCGATCAAGTAGGCTTGGGCAAAAGATTTGTATCACTAGTTTCTATCTATACAAAGATCACAAGAGAAGCTGGTGGATTAAGGAGTGTTAGGAGTGTTAGAATAGGAGCATTAAACCTTTGCTTAGCATTTCCTTCGTCGATCCTGACACACTTGAGTGTACCTTTGTTTTATGCCAGTCCTCCACGGCATGAAACAAATGGTACACTCCAGTGTGTCGGCCTCGATGAAGTAGGCTCGGGCAAATATGGGCTTGGGCAAAGTTTTACTTGATTCTATTTTGTTTCTATGTCTTCATTAAAGGCTAGTCTTCTGTACATGAAGCATTAAACCTTTGCTTAGCATTTCCTTAGAGAAGCTGGTGGATTAAGGAATGTTAGTAGTTTGTATGAGCTCATTCAACTTTTCATTTGTCATCTTGATCTCTATAGTCAACCTATGTACTTCTTCCTGAGATTAATTGTTTCATCTGTTGAGCATATTATTAAGTTTAAATGTATATGTTAATTTGGGACACTTGCAATCCATTTTATTGCATATGTAACTTATATAGATAGCAAGTAAGCGAGATGGCAGAGGCACCGTCTTCGCCACCATCACCGACGCCATGAGATGGAAGAGGCGCCGACAAGAGGTCACCGCCGATTTTATAATGACACGGATGTGAGATGGCAGAGGACAATCGAAAATGCCTTTGGGCCGACTGGTCATCACGGAGGTTAGTGACTTTGGGGTCCCTCTGAGTCCCAAGAGATCAGCGGCGAGATTCCGGACCATCTGCAGGATACTTGGAAGGAACGGGTCCCCATCACCACACCAAGGTGGAAGGACTCGATTTAAAGAAGCAAAAGGCGTCTTGTGGACAGAACTTTCGAGAGAAGTTCACTATTCCGTATAGATGTGGCACGCGCGGCGACGGACGGCGATGCTCACGATGGATAAATCGTGGAGGACCTTCAAGAGCATTCTTGTCACGGCACGTGAACACGGGTCGACGCCGTCAGGCAAAGATAGATTCTTGACGCGGGAAGCATGGGACACCTTTGTGGCTATGAAAACGACGGCCGAATTTAAGGACCAAAGTGCGGCACACAAAGCTCTACAGACACGAAACACTCACCCGCACAGACTCAGCACCGCTAGGTACGTGGGTAAATACGAGGCATGGGCAACGGAGGAGCAGAACTCAACCGGGCCATTTCCTGATATCACAGACCCGCGTTCCCTAAGCTGGTTAAAAGCGAGGGCAAAAGTCTCGTCTTGGCAGATCTCTTTCACAAACCCGCAGACTGTGAAGTGTCCCAACGTGTGGTAAATATGTCGAACTACCTAGTTAATAAGTCCATAACTTCATAGTGTCTATAATAACATGATGACCTCTTGCAGCGTGACTTGACTGCCCAAGCTTCCCAAGGCTCCTTCCATGCAGATAGGGAGAAGGATATACTATCTACGGCCTTGGGAAACAAGGAGCACCCGGGTCGCACGCGAGGCCTTGGGCTTAACGTACCTTGGAGTCATGGATTCGTGGACGACTACTGCACGTATAGGAGTAGGAAGAGATCCAAGCTTCTCTAAGGAAATGCTACTGCACCCAGATACAGCAAAAATTCAGCCCCAACTTTATTACCAAACGGCTGACAGCAACATCCAATTCAAACCCAAAAGTCGGCACACATCATTTTTACAAAATATATACATTATTCTATTACACAATGCTTAGGGAACAGCTACTAACCTATTACACATCTAACGCAGAGCACATCATCCAGTCCCTAAGTATAATCATTACGGTTAAAATTCACCGGAAACTCATTTAACATATGAGCCTCAGGTGAACCTGTATCTATGGGGTCCCTTGGGCTGATGAGACGAGTAGGAGAACCCAACAGCAAATGGTGTCCTCCAGAAGGTGCAGTCATTGGGTGAGAGAAAACCACAGACATCCGAGCTTGGCGACACTGCCCAAGGATAGGAACAAGCCCAAGCACCTCTGGAAGCCGAAATCCCGGGGGTGTAGTAGCAGCTGGAGGGATCTCATTGTTACCATAGAGCACGTTACAAGGAACGCGGTTCGTGGCAACACCAAGCCTCAAATACTCCTGTGCCTCGTGCAGACGACGGCGGGTTTCCCATAGCTCATACACGAGACAGTGATGGACTTGGTCCATAATACGAACCAACCTCACTAACTCGCGTATGTATGGGTCCTCTCCAAACAGGATCTCATCGAACGTACTCACATCCGCTCTAGGGCCTTGTTTTGGGAAGTGAACATAGGGTGGCTGAGACAGCTCCGTCAAATCATGACGAAGGAGGCTCATCATCCTACACGCAGCTTCCTGAATAGCCATAGACTCGGAGGTGGCACATGCATGGATACAGTATGGGACACTACCCACCACCTATCTGGCGATCACGTTAATGATAGCTTGATACTCTTCCATACCAGGTCCTCGGTCTCGACGATAAATGGCATACTCCGGCTGATAAGTGAAATTGGCTCGCCACATCATATCTCGAAGCAAGGCCGGAAACCCGTCCACATTTTCGGCTCGAGTCTCCTTAATCAAATACCAGCCACTCATCTACAGACAAAGGACAAGGTAAGTAAGAAACTTATCTTGGAAATTCAACAGAAAGTTGGATAAGAATTGATAAGAAGTAAAAGATAGCATGCTTAGATCTTTAGAAATTAATTATGTTAAAATAATTTCACGTAAACTCACTAAGGATAACGACCATGCTAACTCTAACCTCTGAGGTAAACGTATGCTCGATACCAATGTCAGAAGACCCTCAAATATTGAATGTGTCAATTAAAATTATATTGGTAGCATAATTCTTAATTAAGGAACAAAGGCAATTCCTCATTAAAAATCATACTAGAAGCATAATAATAACAAGTAACAATTCCAACATTCAGTTCCCTGATATATGTCATGCAATAGTTCCTGTGGATCGTGACTATTAGCATATATCCTTAAACAACATTGCATCATACACATACAAGTCATACATTTACATAATTATACATGACAGGTTACATTTTAGCTTGGTGCTACAGTAACAGATGACTTTGGTCATCACAAAAGTTCAACAGCGGAAGCAAAACTAAACAACCAAAATCCACCCATGGTCCCAACACCCGCAGGCCATTGCGTGGAGACTAGAATTAGCTTCACTCGTTAGCGTCACCCTGATCGGCGCTAACGAGCATCTCATAAAGATAACCATCCTCACCTGCAACAAGAGGTCATAACCCCTGAGTACAGAAGGTACTCAACAAGACTTACACAAACTATTAAAATAAAATGTTGGATAGAACCTATACAAAGGATTAGAGTTGATATATGCATAAGGTTAACAACAGGAAGGATTTACTGGTTCAATTTTGCATAAAGTGATACATCTTAACCTACAATTGCTAAGTTTTGACAAGGCGATTTTATAAATAAATTTGAACTAAAACAGTAAGTAAATGAGAGCATAATCATAAACAGTAACAATATTAAAGTGACAGATCACTATCAAACCGTGCATGATAACCATCATGCCGAAATAATTCCCAAAACCTAATTTAGAGCAAAGTCTATACAGGTGACATCAATTCAAGTGTCGTCCGTAACCGTGGACACGGCTATTCGAATAGTTTTAGAACCCTGCAGGGGTGTACATCTTTACCCACACGACTTAGTTAGCCCGTAAGCCTCCTAATAATAGCACACCGCCTTTGGTATGCCGGTATGTAAGCTAAGATTTGGTATTTTCAACAAGTTGACGCTATTGAGTTGGAGAACCCATGTGAGACTGATCCCGCTTAAACAACGACTGATAGCATCTGGTCAACCGGGGCCCACATGTTGTGTTGGGAATGCCGACCCAATCAATTAAATGCAAACTCGTGTTAGCCACACATATTAGACCGCAGTCGGGGCCCTGAAGGTACGTACATGCGATGGAACACATATACGCCCTCACCCTTCTAAGAACATCTGACATCGATATAAAATTCACATGGCATAAGACACGGCCCGAAGACTTAAGCATCTATGCCATATGAGATCAATACACATGTCCCTACTCTCCTGCTCCCAACTCAATAGCATTAACCTTTTAATTAACCAAACAGTGCCCATACACTGCGTGTGGAAGTACGTTGTTGCTTGAATTGGGCTGTCAGAGTTCAGTCCTTAATCAATCCAAACAAGACATTCACATTTCCCAATTCTCGTGCACTAAGGCACCATCACTAGCATCCACTTGTCCAGATTTGAAATCAGTTTATCAAACAAGATTTAAGTTCATTTCTGATTAAAATAGACTGAACAAGGAATCAAAATAAATAAAATTCATTTGTTGTTCCCAGGTTTGACAAGATAAGCTTGCCAAACTCTACCGTTCTATGGACTGCATGGCTAAGCAAAGTTCTAACATAAATATTTTAATACAAACATGACCTTAAGCTGAGTGTATGAGTAAATTCAAGGTAAGCCACAAAGATTGGGTTGTAACTAACTAGAGACAGATCACAAATAATTTTTTTAGAAAAATTGCATGCAACAGTATCACTGTGTTTTGTAAATCTACAGTTCACAAATTTTGGGATCAACATGGTGCAGAGAGGAAGCTTGCCTTGGTAGTAATAAATAACCTCTTGTTCAGGTTCTTGCTGCTCAACAATAGATTCAACAACCTCAGAAGAACCAGAATCTAAAAGAAAATAAAATCCAATGAACACAAGGAAAAACAGAGAATAGCATGCATAAAAAGAATGCATGGTCAATGGCTCAATGCATCATTAGCAACATGCTTAAGGTACATTAATTTAATTAAGAATAATAAGCTACAACTAACCTTTGCTAGTACTATTTACTACAGTTTAGAGTTTAGATTGAGCTACAGTTTCAGATTTTTGAAACTGGAACAGGACAGCTTACAATTGAATTACTTGCCTAGCTAATCATCACCTAAATGAAATACCTTGCTTGTTAAGAGTATTTAAACTAGTGCTGTAACCTAACTATTCATTTAATAACTACTAATAGTAATTTAAGAAATTGGACTCTTGCTGTCAATGTTGTCGGTTTGACCAACAACAAAACAAAGAAGGAGTCTTTTATCGCTTTTCGGTTGGCTTGGAAAGATACACAAAATCAGGGCTTTAAAGTGGAGTTAGAGCTATCCAGAGAGTAATTAATAGCATAACCCATCAATGCTATCCCTAATCGCAGCTTTAAAGAAAGAAAAGAAGGGTTGAGCATTTGTCGGTTTTGGACCGACAATAACTAACAGAGAGAGGGTTTGCATCACTAACTGAATTGGTGACCTTAATAATCAAAAGATGGTCTACTTATGATACTAGGGTTTACCTAGAACCTAAATAAGCTAGTATACTAGTAAGAGAAACCCTAGGTCTTGAAAACGATATGAAAGACCAAAAAGTTATAAAAAGAACTTTTCAGTCAAATCAAGATTGGAACATCACATGAACATGTGAGTGATTCATGTGAGTTAGTGATGTCCTTAGAGAGCTTAAGATAATAGGAGGCAAGGTCTAAGCTTACCAGTTAGGGTTGAAGGAGATGAAATCAAGTTCTTGGTCAAATAGTAAAGATCCAAAGTCCTTTACACCAGTCTGACCAAAACAAAAATAGTAGAAACTTAAGCTCTAAAGACTACCACCCATGTTTTTGATAGGAAGGACTGGAGTCTAACTTACCAAAATGAGATTTCACCGAAGTGGTGCTCCAACTAGCTTAAGTTGACAGAGAGGAAACCCTAGGTCCAACCCTACAAGAGATGCCCAAAATCCACATTAATATGAGATTTAGGCATACTCAAAGCTGAACAAGGGTAAGAGCAAGAAAGCTTCACTGGGAAGGAAGGCAAACTAGTGGAGCTCCTCTCGGTCAACAATGGCAGAAGCTAAGACAGTAGGGTTTATATAGAGTTGGAGTTCCTAGAGCAAGCGAGAAGCATCCAGAAATGATGTGGTGGCAACTAAGGCTAAATATCAAAGGAATATTCGTATATTCCCTGTGCAATGCCACGGCTCCGGCGAGGATGTCAGCGACGGCGCACAGCAAGAGAAGGAGAAGAGAATCGCCACTAACGAGCGGGCCCCAGAGGCAGTCACAGCCACGCACAACCCCACTGCGAACTTCAAGGAACAACCACCGTCCGATTAAAAGTGAGCGGCTGCGATAAGGTGGACAATATCATCTAACCGGTATCCTTTAGTATGGACCGTGCGATCTCAAAGGAACGACTAGGATTGAGGGGAGGTCCGATGGTCCGAACGGCCCAATGGATGCGGCCCGTCCGATGAAAATTCAACGGTGGATATTGCTTGGCACTTTCGGCCGGTCCGAACGGCCCATCTGATCTAGTCCATTCATTGAGGATCCAACGGCTCACACGCTTTTCAGTTTCTGCCATTTAAAAATGGCATCACCTAAAGATCGCGCGCTGCACAATTCAGATCCTACGGTCAAAATGAGATGGCGGATTGGAGTGGTCCAAACGGCCCAATGAATCTGGCCCGTTCATTGAGAATCCAACGACCATGAAGGGAGGTGCGGTAGGATGGAGATCTTACGGTGGAAATTGCTTCGTGTGCATGGATGGCCTGCACAGCGCTGCAAATCCTGGCCGTTCGCGAGGAAATCGACGGCTCGCGTTCACTTGGAGTTGGGGCGCGCACGTGAACGTGATAGAGCCGGACCACTTTGCACCGGGTTGGACTCAACCTGGTGGGATCAAGTCGCTACAGTGCCAAGGTTAGGTTTAGGCCGGCAGGGTTGACCCAAACCAATTTAAACCTTCAAAAGTTTGACCGAGCCTTTAAAAATAGCAAATAAATTTGGAAAAATATGAAATTTTGCCAGGATGCTACTGGGATGATATATTCCCCAAATAAATTTTGAAACCATTGTTTCTTCTTTTGAAATACATAAATAATTCATCCAGGCCTGATAGGTTTTGTTTAAAGACAAATATTTTTCTCAAGATCAAAATAATTTCTAAAAACTCGACAAAAATTATTTTGGGCAAAATAAATCATCTGGATTTTAAATAAAATACTTCCCGGTATTAATACCAACATTGAGTGGTATTTTCTTTTGAAGCTTCGATCAAATATGAATTTTTAGGCTAGAATTTGGGGAAATTAGATGGTAACATGTTGCCCATTTTGCCAAAATGAACAGTGATGCTATGAATAGCATCTTATTACTGTTTATTAGGGCTGAGGCTATTACAAGATTAGCCCGAACGAAGAGATCATAACACTAGGGGATGTCGTCCACTCTTTTATCCAGTGGCCCAAGAAGGACATCGCCTCGACCCAAAGAAGGCTTGCGATCCGACACGACCATTCCTCTCCAACGGACCTCGATGACTCCACCTCATGTTTCGCCTCGAAGGCCACCTCTTGATTCCCGTGGAGAAGACGCCAAGGAACAAAGAAAAGCGTGCAGCCAGACGGTTCGAGTCGTCTCACAAGAAGACGCCGCCAATCGCTAAGGCCAAATCAAAATCGACGAATGTTAAGGCGCCCCCAAGTCCGGAAGTCCGGAAGTCCGCGATACCGTGAACTACATCATCGAAAAACCGCAGTTCGACGCAAAGATAATGTACACCGGATATGCTTGTCGCTTTGCATGCCCGGTACTTGGACAAGACCCAAAAGAAGGGTGCGATCATCGAATCACCGCCGACACGAGGAGAAGCATTTCTTCAACGGACGAGGTACTTCGTCGTGGGCTTCAACGACTTATATGAACTATTCAACCTCGTTGGCCTCGACGCCTCACTTCTACGATGTTGGACATCGTAAGTCGCATAATCAAGTTCTTCATTCATGTAATACCGATAAATATCACAACTCATTGCTTATGTATAGATACATGTTTGAAAAATGTCCGGAATGGAAAGAACCGTGGGTTTCTCGACCCACATGTGGTATCGCTGCAAACCATCCAAGAAGACACGTTCTTCGCCGAGAAATACATAACAAGGTCATTGCTTCGTCGATTTAACATGAAGCACATAGTGGTGCCCTACAACCGGGGTAAGTGTCACTACTTGGTATACAAATTTTATTTGTACTTTATACGCAAAGACGAACTTAGGTTTAATGACTATAGCGACATACATGAGTAGGTACCACTGGATCCTTTTAGTTATTATACCCAAGAGAAACCATGTGATATACCTTGATTCCCTAAACTGCAACAAGCATGACTTCAGCGTTCTAAGAGGAATACTCGAGAGGTATGCTCATTTCCTCCTTACATAACTCTATTGTAGTCTTCATTCGCTTGAAATGGCCGAGGATAACTTTTTGAATCATGTAGGTCGCTCATCAATTATGTTACCAACAAAGGAATATACAATGGAAAGAGCGCCAACTAACACACAGATGGATTTTCCAAGATCGCCACAACACGATAATCCTATATCATACTTCATAATAACGCGTCTCGAACCGACTATACCTATATATGTAATTCTATTTTTGCAAAGGCCAAAGAAAAAGATGATGAGTTATGTGCAATCTACGTCGCTATCATATGCGCCTAATCCTTAGATCTAGGAAGAAGGATCCCGAGGTTTGTCGATCAATCTCAAAATAATTATTTCCTAATTATAAATTTAAATATATATAGCTTACCATTTTACTCTTGGTAGCGACAAGTCTTGGATTTACAATGTGATTCACTCGTTATGAAGAGATCAAGGACATTCGAGGAAGCTCGCACCTTTATCAACACGTAAATCATTAACGACAATGGAGAGTTTCACTCTGTCGCCAACCGAGAGCATCACGCCGCCGACACCTCTCAACGTAAACAATTGTAATCCAGTTGTAACTATAGCGACAATACTTGAACAAATGCGATCTTTTGTAATTTATTTTGAGTAATGATCACTTTGAGTTGTCAACAATTGATTATCTCTGATGAATCTATTTTTGTGCATGCTTGAATCTATTTTTGTGCCTGCTTGTTTTCAGAGGGCATGGCTAGCAATTCCTAAGGCTAGCCAGAAAAATAGCAAAAATGTGGTCAGGGGTATGAGCTATCACAGACGGTTTTTTTAAAAAACCGTCTATGAAGGCAAGTATCACAGACGGTTGTCAGTAAAAACCGTCTGCGATCTGTTAATATCACAGATGGTTATAAAAACAAACCGTCTGTGATCTGCAAATATCACAGATGGTTATAAAAAGAAACCGTTTGTGATATTAATAGATCGCAGACGGTTTTTACTAACAACCGTCTGTGATATTCGCGGATCACATACGGTTTTTTGTCGAAACCGTCTGTGATACTACACTTCACAAACGGTTTTTGATTAAAACCATCTGTGATATTGCGTATCACAGACGGTTTTTACGTCTCGTGATAACGACTGCTTATCACGCATCAACAAACATAGACGGTTCAGAAACCGTCTGTGATGATGATTCCGAACCATCTGTGATGTGGCTTCCTGTAGTAGTGTTAACAGATTACCATCCCAGTACAACAAGAAAAACCATATTGATGAAAAACAATATTCAATTGTTCACTGTAAGACCAGCATGAGCATGAGCATATACATGTTGACATCTAGCAATAGGGTTCGCCTCTGGACTTGCAACCTGCATGTGGTTGGAAGTGAAGTTAGTTGGAAATTTGGAATAGATCATAGCATGACATGGACAATTATATAATGTCAATTGTCAACTTCATATGCTAGAGCTGATCAATTGTCATTTTTGCAAATAACATATATACAATTCTACAAAGGTTGAGTACAACTACCACAAGCAAACGCAATGATGGGTAACAACCTCCAGGTGAGAACAAGAAAACATGGGCCACATAAGACCACCAATTAGAAAAATGGCCACTTTCTTTGTATAGCTAACTAGCTAGTATTCATGTAAATTTCATGAATTTCTACACCAATGATGATATATAGTTCAACACAAACCCACATGCCCCCCTACCAGCATGGAGAACGATCAAAATTGAAATTCAAGCAATGGATATACAGTGCCAATATGGTAGGACTAGACCGACACTAAATATGAAGTAGAATAGAAAAGAGATTTACATGCACAAGAAAACTTGAAAAGCACTCTTGACATATTTTCTCTCCATACCTTCCAGTATTTGATTATTTTATCATTTGTTGACAAAAGGAAGAGTGCATTGTTGGTTATCTGACACCACTTGATCTTGTTGATCTTCTCCTCTATTTGCAAACTTTTGAGGTAGTCAAACTACAATAATCACATAAACATAAAACATCAGTGATGTAAGTTTCGATCGGCAAGGGAGCGAAACAACCGTGGGTCTGAAAAATGTTTGTGTGGAGCTAGCTAGCATATACATGCATGCAGATATAGGTGAAAAGGGATGGTGAACCTACTAATGGATCCATAATATATGTAACATGGAAGGAAGGGATGCACAATAGGGAATAAGATTTCGTATTTGGAGCATATCTCTAGTTCGATAATAAAGAGCATATATTTTTGCACATGGATTAGCCAACAAATCTTGACATCAACTCTGATTAGTAGTTCTGCATTGTAAATTCCTAACCTCATAACATGTTCCAACTCCCAAATGATGCATACAACTAGTTCCAGAATATATATCCCTTTGAGATCTTACAATAACAATTCACCATCATGATGTGCATATCATCAGACAACATTGTGATTAAGGTGTTAAAAGAATGGTAGAACCAAATTTGTTTTCCAAAGCTCCTAAAATTAATCTCCAAACTCACAAAACTACTCCTTATTTCAACAAATTGAAAATAAATTAGGCGCACGAGCTCCTCTCATTTGTCCACATTATAATTTAAAACAAAAACTATTTCCTTCATCAGAATACTAATAGTGGAGATAGCATGCAATCCACATCACAGAGGGGAGCTCACACATAGCATCCACCCACATCACTAGAACAATAACAATAGAGATAGCATTCAATCCACATCACAGAGCAAGGGGAGGGAACAAGATAGAGAGGAAGGGAAGGGTTATACCTCAGTGCGACACAGCAGCACAATCATCAGTAGCCATCCCCATCAGCCTCACCATGTGCATGCATCAATCAACCCACCTCCAACTACTCACCTTGCATGAACAACAAACATCACAAATCCTGGAGCATAAATCAAACAATCAAGCTTTAAAACCCAAAGCAACATAAAAGGGGGGAAGGGCCAGAGGCCGAGCCGCCAAAGGGGCATCCATCAAGCCGAGCCAGCCGAGCCATAGCAGCATCGAGCCAAGGTCGAGGACAAGCGGTGGGCTGCACCGAGCCATGCCAAGCACGGCCGGGGCGAGCACATGCCGAGCGTAGCAGAGCCAAGAGGAGCGAGAGGGGTGGACGAGCCAAGGCGGCCGACAATCGGTGGCCGAGGCCGGCCGCACGCGAACGGGCCAAGCACGCCTGAGAGGCTTAGAGGGAGCAGGACGAGCTGAGGGAGGAGCAGGGTCGGATCGAGCCAAGTAGCCAGGCAGCAAAGGCGGTGGGCTGGCAAATGGTGGTTGGGAGCAAGATCGGGACCAAGTCAAGCAGAGGAGGCGACACCATGGAACCCAAGAGCCACCAAGAGATGAAGCAATGGGGAATGGGGATAAAAGAAGAAGAAAGAGGATGAGAGCCTGGCTGTTCGGCCGTGAGTGGAAAGAAAAAGAGAGAGAGTGGGGAGTCAGGGGAGGATGTGTCACAGCGGCGAAGAAGGAGGAGGGCAGCACGGGCACGGAAGGAGGAGAGAAGGTGCTGGGCGCGGGGGAGTAGGAGAGAGAAGGAGGAGGAGGACAGGGAGGCGGCTACAAGGATTGGGACGTAGGGTTAGTAGCGAAATGTCAGACCCCCGGGTGTGGAATACCCGAAGATCTTATGTGTGTACAGTGCTAGTCCCGGGAATAAAGGCTAGCACACACATTCACATTGTTTGGCATCGTATCCATATAATCACATTCTAAAGTAAAGCAAAAGGGTTATTCTACTTAAGCTATTACATCAGTTATTACAACAACGGCCGATCGGCCAAATAAAAGCAGTCATTAGAGAAACTAAATAGCAGCGGAAGACATAGTAATAGTAGCAAAAGTCCAGCGGCATGCCCATCCGATCCCACAGGCAACCGACAAGGAAACAAGGCCTAAGTAGATCCATCACCAGACCCCTCAGTGCCAGGTGCAAAGAACTCGTCGTCTAGCGTCGGCTCATCTGCAAATTCTAAGCCAACAACAATAGCAAGATTGAGTACTTGTGTACTTAGCAAGACTTGTAATGTATCACAAAATCATATTAGATGCAAAGCTATCAAATGTATAGCTCTACCCTACAAGTTCTTTTGCTCAAAGCCAAGTTTATTTGCAATAATCATAAGTAATAATTTGCAATGAAATTTGAAAGAGTAGTTTATAAAAAAGTAAATACAAGACAATAAGTAAAGTAACTAAACAAGTATCAACAACACCCACTACCCTAATCAGTTGTAAGCAAATATATATATATATATATATATATATATATATATATAATCAGGTTTTGCCATAGAAATGGCACTGACAAATTCATGTTCAACCATCGAAATGACAGTCCGCTATAGACATAGCAACAAAGCTATAGAAATGGCAGTTAACTCAACAAATGAAAAACCCCATGTTATTACCCCAATCTTTTGTGGCAAAACAGTTTCGAAAACAAAGCTACCGCCATACCAGCTGCACTAAGCATGCGCATGACCGTGAGCGCGGCTATTTGAATAGTTTATCACTCTGTAGAGATGTACAACTTTACCTATAGTATGCAGTATCCTAGTTGCTTGGAATATCTCTATATCACTGCTTACTGCAGAAGGTAAGCAACCTAGAGTTCGCAACACAGCCTTTACATTATCTAGTCCTAACATTGCACTAGCCCTGCGAATCATTATCCTCGTTCGTCAAGAAATAATAATAATAAAGATAATAAAATTACACATCGAATGAGGAGCCTCACTCACCTGGATAGAAACCCGTTGAGTGAGTCCCTCACTTCGCCTGGATAGAAACTCATTGAAGTGAGGCATTCGCAGTTGTATCGTCATGCCAGCCCTTCGGCAATGCGCACACTACTTTTGCCTATTGTCATGCAAGGCTAAGATTTGATAACTTAGTTAACTACGACTATCCCATACTAGCACATATGGTTGTACGATTAGGTCCTAGTCCCGGATTTGCTAGCTTCAGTCCTTAATCGACTACGAGCGAGAACTCCACCCTATCTACTAGTGAGTCACAATCCTTACTCTTTCAGAATACAGTATAACTAGCCCACGTCTAAAGACTAAAGTTTTCATGTCATTTTCATATAAAATAACAGAGGTAACTCCTCTGGACATTTTTCAAAATAATCCCAAACTCAAAATTTCTATCGCTCTAGTTGCATTTGTACGACAATCGTACTCAAAAATTCCCATTTGACATTATCTGTTGTCTAACCCATATTCTAAAGGTTACAACAGTAAGGGATCAACATTTCTAGAAGACATGCAACAAATAGGACTTACAACTACCAATTTCTCGATAATAGCATTTTCATACAAGAAATACACGCATGCATAATAACATTTACAAAACAAAGTATAAAAATTAAAATACTGGGATCAACATGATCAAAGGGGGTGCTTGCCTTGCTCTTGGTGTTCTGGAGATATGGTAGATTGATCGTCTCAAAAATAACCCGAATAATCGATGTCTAAAAAGAGCCGGAAAAGAATTAAATAATAACCAACAAATTAAATAGTAACCAAAAATAAATATTTTTACATAGTCAGGTAGATTATGATTTGAGATGAATTTAGAGACAAATTTCACTCAATTTGGAGTTTTGTAGCAAAAGTTATTAAGGTTTTAATCCATTTGGTTTGATAAATTTAGTTTAAATGAAAAATATGTTTTCTAACGGAGAAAACATATTCTCGCATCAGTTATAACGGAGTTTATGTCTTCCCAAAAAGAAAATGCATTCTGGTTATAACTGAAAGCGTATTTTCCATTTGATTTTCTGGTTAAATTGACAAGTGGGGCCCACTTGTAAGTGAAAGGGTCCACAACACAGTGTATAGACCGATGGTCTATAGACGCGTGGTGCACAGGTTCATGGGGAGGTTTCACTATGCACTTAAACCGTGGGGTCCACAAGTCATAGACTCATTAGCAAATAACGTTTTGATTTAACTTAATGATTCGGTCCCACACATCAGCGACTCATTAGGATTAACTAAACAGTTAAAAGATTAATTAGCCCTAATGACGGTAATTAGGCACGCTGATGACGAGTTACAGTGCTCGTCATCGTTGTGCCACGCGGTGGCGATCACGCTCGCACGACTTGCCGGTGATGTGGGGCTCGGCGAGGCCGGTGAGTGCTCAAAATGGGGGATCTATGCACTAATGCACACCCGCCGGTACCAGTGGCGTGGCCTGAGGTGGCTCAACGCGGTGGCGCACCGGCAACGAGCGGAGGAGCTAGTATGGGAAACAGCAACTACGCAAAAGGGCAACACTCTTGGCAAATGAGTGCATGCATAAGCATCTAGAGGCTACTAGGAATATACCGGAACGACGTGGAGGGATTGAGGTGGTCGGAGACAGGCTGTCGACGGTGAGCTGTGGCGACGAGGTTGTTCACGCGTGGAGAAGAAGATTGGATGAAGGAGCTTGAAGTCCAATGGTCGAAAAAGCTTCCTGGTGCTCAAGCGATGCTCCGGGTGTAGCCGATTAGTCCGAGGAGCAGTGAATCACCGGTGGGCTTGAAGCGGCAGTTTCGACCGGAGACGAAGAAGACGACTCGATTCGGGATCTCCAATGAATTAAAGGCCGAACTGAGTGAGGGAAAAGAAAGCTCACGCACTAAAACATGAGTTGAATCGATAGGATTGACTAGGAACCCTTCAGTTCACTAGTAATGGAGGCGGTGGCGCATGACCATTTTAAGGTTTTTGCTCTCCGAGCTTTAGAGCTCGAAGGAGTGAGGGAAAAGAAGAATGGGTGCGCGCACTGACTTGGAAAAGAAGAGACGCAGCTTCGGGATGGCTATTTATAGCCGGAGGTGGCGGAGATAGGCAAGGAGAGCTCGGGTAGCCATGGGCAAAATGGCGGAGTCTTCGGAGTTGTACGGGCAAGAATGGGCTTTGGTCGGGCAGGAGTGGGTGCGGAGGCGACTGGGGAGGTGATGCACAGTTAATGGAGGTGGTTGATGGTTGAAAACTGGTGGCGGTGAGGAGAAACCATGGGCGGTGGCAGAGCTCTCGCACATGATCGTGCGCTGACGCAATTGAGCGCGAGGTGGACGATAAACCATGCATGCGAGGCCCACCGATCAGCGAAACAACAGAGCGGCTCGAGTCGGAGTATCTCAACGGTTAGATCTAAAATGGACGGTCTTGAACGAGTGTATCATTCAGATGGTCCGAACGGTCCAATCGATTGGTCCGTCTAATCGGGATTGAATGGCTCAGACTGCGTGTGTCGTTCGGACGGTCCGAACGGCCCAATACATCTGGACGCTTGATTTCAAATCCAATGGCCCAGAAACACTTTGCTTGGTCCACTCGTGAAGATGGTCGGGTTCGACCGGGAGGTTTGGGTTCGGGCCCGAGGAACAATGCGGGTTTTTGATTTTTGAATTATCTGCTTATTTTTTTGACGATTTAAGTCACTAGCCAAAAGAAATCCAAATTTAATCAGAATTCTTGTGTAGACTTCTGGGCTAAATTAGTTTCTCCAGTAAATTTTTTTGATGTTAATACTTTCTGTGAATTTCTACAAAATTCAAACAAGGTGCTGCTCCTAAGTTCTTGTAATTATTTTTTTTCTAAACAAGTTTCCATGTAAAACTTTTGTTGAATAATTCCTGGGATAATTAGCCAGAAACAATTCTCTCATTTAGAAAATTTTACTTTGTTTTATCTATTTCCTTTTTAGCACCTATTTGTTTGTAGCTCAAGTTTGTTTTTAAATTCAAATATAAATCTTCAAAACAACATATTTCATATGCAAATGTTCAAAGAAATTTTTCCTAATGCATTTATATTACATAATCCCAAGATTAGGATTTTAGAATGTTACACGAAAAAAGGCGCGGTGGGAGAAAAAGGGCGTGGACGACTCTTCTTTCTCCCAAGTGTTTCATTTTTTGGCACTCGGATTATATTTTACCACGTTCAGAGATCTCGCTTTTATGTGTACGACTGTTGCTTTTCGTCTTGATATCCCGAGTGTTATGGGAAACACTCAGGAAAGTTATTTCTACCGAGTGCTGACTTTCTATCCCGAGTGTCCTATGAAACACTCGGGATCTCCTCGAATGTTTTCATCCAGACACTCAGGTAACATATAGGCACTCAGGAACTAAACGATTTCTGATAGTGTCCTTACCTCTGCACCTCAAAAGTCAAAATCGCATAGGATCTTTTCCTATCCTTTTTTTTCAATGGAGAGCACAATGGTAATGTGCGTTAGGTCAACCTTTATTTTTATCTTTGACATAATGGTAAAAGATACTATTTTCACCTTTGAGTGGCACCAGTGCAATAACTGTTTTTACAGTGGCAAATGTGCAAATTCCGAAAACCATGATGGCAACTATGCAATTCACTCAGAATAAAATGAAGGCAATTAATTAACCCAGTTAGACGCATGAGGATAAAATCGAGATAGCTGGTTATTTCAACTTTAAACTAACGAAAAAGTCCGAGTTTGTTTTGTATGTTACAAAATGAAGACCTAGATAGACCTAATCTAGTTGGATTTACATCAATCTTACCTAGCTATTTCAAATTTACATAAAAAACAACAAATACTACTATATATGAGTCTAGAACACGAGGCTACAAGTTAAATAATTTTTAAAATTATTTATGAAAGCCATTTTCAATCTTGAATGGTGCCTAAATCAACAATATTAATTTTGTTGCGCTAAGAAAAAAGATATCAGATGGGAACCAGGCCTTTCATTGGAATGGAAACCATTTCCGTTTAGGCATGAAATCAACATAAAAATTTCCAAAAACCATTTGTGATGTGGTTTATGGAGTGTTGTATCACACTTTGAAATATCAATTTCAAACTCAACATATGTTAGAAGAAACAAAAAAGAAGAAGTTTGCCATGAATATTAACTTTCGTCCTTTTCTTCTTTCCGTTTTCTTTGATTTATCATTTGTAAGAATTTTCTCATTTCGATGACTCTCAACATTGTAGGACCGAAAGGCGACTAGAGGGGGGGTGAATAGACGCTTTCTCTATTTTTCACCTCAATCGAACTCAACACTAGTTTCACTCCAATAGCTATAAAAGCTATGAAGATCTGTATACAGGCACAGCGGATGACTTGTGTTGAATCCGACCAAACCCCAACACAACAGATCAAAAACAACTCAAGACCGCACGCACAAGATTGCAGCCAAAGCAATCACCAAATCCAAACAGCAAAACTGCCAGGAGCATCAAAGATGGGCGCAGCCAAGCAATCAAAACCAATCCGAACAGCAACAGCCCAGAGACCAATCATAGCCGCCGAGTGCCACCGAGTGCCAAAGATCGGCCCCAATGGTGCGTGTCGCCAATGTGTCATCCTAATCAGCGCCCGCGTGTCGCACGCGTGGCAGTCCACCAGATTTAGATTCCCTGGCTCGGTAAACTTAGTCTACCGTGAGCCGTCACATTGACATATCGGTCCCACATGTCAGGGTTTTATTTTAATTCCTTAATCCCGAAATTCTCAGGGCTGACGTCAGCCTTGCGCATTAAAGGGATTTTTCTTCAGAAAAATAAATCAGGGAATTCATTTAAATTTCAGATTTAGGTTTAAACTTCTAAAATTCATAACTTTTGCATCCAATCTCCAAATTGGTTGTTTCAAATTTCTAAATTCATGTAAAATCATTATCTAGCTAACTAAACCAAAATTATTTAATTTAAAGCTATTTTCAATCTGTATTTAAATTTAGAAATTCTTTTAAATATCAAATTTAGGTTAAAACTTGTAAAATTCATATCTTTTGAACCACAACTTCAAATTGAGTGGTTCAAATTGCTAAAATCTTAGAAAATTATTATCTAGCTAAATAAAATAAAATTATTTCATTTGGAGTTAATTTGATTTGTCTTTTTGGATTTATTTGAATTTAATTTGAATTTGTCGTACTTTCGCGTATAGACTTTGACGATTCCGGAGAGGTAGATCTTTCAGATGGTTTAGAATCTCAAGACTTAAATGAATGCAAGTTACATTCTTGACCATCTTGATCCCAGTATTTCAAAGTTAATTAATTCTGTTTTTAAAGTTATTATTGCATGCATATTTTTATCCAAGTATTTTAAATTCTGTTTTAATTCTTAGCTATGCCAATTCCTTCAGATAGCCAATATTGATGTTTGGAATGCCATGCCCTTGTAACCTTAGTAAAATAATTAAGATATTTATGCTTAGTCATTGCTTAGACCAAAAGATGATTTGGGGAATTTTGCCAAAGTACAAAGTTGTTTTGAAAATGAATCTATGGTATTGCTTTTACCATAGATGTTTGGAAAACGTTTACCAAAAAAATGAAATTGGTTTAGACTTGGGTGAATTGGATTGTTGGTGGATGCAAGTTCATGCACGGCTCAATACAATGGTTGAGACCCGTGGTTCGTTTTGAAGTCACCCACCATGTAAGGACCTGTCTGCGGTCATGGATGTTAAGCCAAACTCGTACCACCACAGTGTCAGAATGGGACAGACTTGGCCAAATAAGCCATATCATTTCACCATGTTTATGTCTTGGAAAGATGTGGAGTCGTGAAGACTTATTGATGATACCCACATGGCGCAAGAGGGTAGTAGTCGTTTGGTGCGAAGCCTTCGATTCTGAAACCTTAGCGCATAATTATGTTGAAATAATGTAGGGTAAAGGCCTCGTGATAGCGCTAGTCGCACGCCTCTGGCGTGTATTGGCCTACATAATAAGCAAACTATCTCTTGTGGGTAAAGCTGCATACCACTCAGAGAGTATTAATCTATTGAATAGCCGTGTCCACGGTCATGGACATGCTTAATGAAGCCACTCAAAGTTAGTCTCGGTTTTGTTTGAAAAGACTTTATCACCGGTTTATGAAAATGGGATTGGGCGAAGCTTGGTGTAAGGGGTAGTCCTTCACCATTTGTGTATGGAGGTTCATCCTACACTTGACATTGAGAAATCGAAATATGATTTTGATCTTATTAAATTCTAAAATGGCCTTGGAAATTACTAAGAGTATTTAAACCTGAAAATGCTATCTTATGCAAATAAACCCCGCCATTACCCTTTGCTCACTCTATGCATGCATTCAATCACATTGCTTTACGGTGTAACTTGCAAGCACGAAGGTAGTGCTTACTCTTGCTGAATAATCTTTATTCAGGGAAGATTTCTATCAAGACGGTGAGTACATCGATGCTTAGGCCACGCTCCCCCAGACGATTGCCTGTGGCGAATCGTTGGGTCCACTACTACTATTTTATTTTCCGCTGTGTTTTACTTTATTTGGCTTCAGGCCCGATTGTAATAAACTCTGAATAATTATTAATAAAATGCGTGATATGTTTTGATTATCACTTTTGTTTAACTGTGTACACTAGAAATCTGGACTAGTGGTCCCGCTTACGAGTGGTGGGACAACCTCTACATCACCCATGCAAACGCTCAAGCTATCACTTGGGACGAGTTTGTGCGAGCCTTCCGAAAAAGAAGGAATTCGGCGCGCCCGCAAGGCAACCGCTTCGAGGCTTAGTACTTGCATAAGTTCAACTACTTGCTCGCTATGCCCCGCATGACATAGCCAGAGATGAAGACAGCGAGAAAAGTTCATGGAAGGATGAATGATGAGATATCTGTCCAACCGATTTCTCGACTTCACCGACTTCCAACAGCTTAGTGGACAAGGCAATTCGCCAGAAGGCAAACATATAGAGATGGAGAACTGCAGCGGAGGATGGCCGCTCGAGGTTCAACTCGAGGGCAACCCAAACCTCGCCTCGCTCAACCTCATTTGGCGTGGAAGATTTCAGTCTACCACATCCGTAACTCCCGACCAAGGCAACGCGCCAACTCATTTCTCTTTACCCGAGAACTACAGGCTGCTATCAGTGATTACAGCCGAATAAAAACAACGCAAGATGTAAAGTCAGCGATCAATAACAGTCGCTGTGAGGGCTTCGATTCTTCGACGGGCACAGGCCGAGGCTGCACAAGATCAAGGCGGACAAGCCGAGGCGCTCGGATCGCACACAGAAGACTGCAGCTTGCACACCATCACGACCAAACAAAAAAACACAGATGAACCTCTGGGAGTCAGAACTTGCGTCGCATCAACAAGCTTACAAGCATACATGAAGGGACAAGGCAATAAAAAAACTCAAAGCAAGAACTGGATTCACAACACAGCATGAGCCAAACTGCCGATCAATTACTGCTGCCTATTTCTACCAGTGACAAGCAATCGCCAAAGCTCCGGTTTTTCAGTAGCAGTACAGGCAAGCAAAAGGCAGAGACGGTGATCACTGCAGCCACCACTGAGCCGACAAACACGCAAAGAAAATAGCAATCAATTTCTGAGCAGTCGCCACACAGGGCTCGGTTTTTGCGGAAGCTCACCAGGTGCCTCCTCAAAACACAGTAGCAGTCAATCCATCAAAACATTTCAGTTTCCAAAACACAGCCACACGCAGCCGCCGCAAGCCAAATTCTCCGATCCGGTTTTTGCGGGCTGTCCTGGCGCACTACAGATCAGAGCATCAAGAGCAGCCGCCGCATATCTCAGCAGGCTACAGGGTGCTCTGGTTTCTCCGCCAAGGGCAAGAAAAAGAATAACAGCAAACTGACGGAAACTGTTGAATCAACTCAATGCATTTTAAATCAAGAGCCAAAGGAAACTGCAATAAAGAAATCAACACTGGGATTCTTCACCACAAGCCGACCGCCCAGCGCTCATCTTTTTCTGCGGGACGCTCAGGACGCCGCCAGAAGCTTCTATTTGCTACGGGCACTGATTTCTTTCAGATGAGCAGGCCGCCGCCCATAGCTCCTATGCTCGATGGTGCAATCCAAACATCTACAACCACCGAGATCAATCACAGCAAAAGGCCAAACTAAAGAATGAAAAAAAGAAAGACCTCAAGCAGCCGCCGCCAGCTCCAGTTTTTTTCGGGTGCTCAGTCGCTGCCCCAATCAAGCCACACAGAGCCAAAGCAATAAAAACACAACAGGAACCACTGGCACTTCAAACAAAGTGCTCGGTCGCAAAAAATAAGACAGCCAAATAAAAACCATCAAATCAAAACAGACTGGAACTCTTACAAGCAAGACACAGAAAAAAAACTGCGAATCCTTGATCAATCAGGAACTGCTACACTACAGGCGCTCATCTTTTTCCCAAGGAGAGAGGCCGCCGCCACACATTTCTTTTTTTCTATCGGCGCTGGAGGCCGCCGCCTCAGGCTTCCATTTTTTTTTCTGCTTTTTCTCCAGCGGCAGCAGCCCTAGAAGACCTATCACTATTCCTTTCATATGACAGCTCTTAACCCTAAAACCCTTTTAGAATTGGAGCTAAACCTAATGGGCTTCCGTTAAGACCCAACATCAACGGAACACACATGCACGGAAATTAAAGCACCGTCTTCAATTCTCTTGACCTAATCCACTTTTTGACGCACCGTCTTGCGCCGCGGGTTGGCATTAGGTCACCAAGGCGGTATTTGGTAAAATTACCAAAATACCTCTTCTCGATCCTTCTCCAAAAGACCGAGTCCATTTGCGCGAAGCACTCGCCTGCTTCGCCATGTGTAGGTTGATCAACGGCTCCATGTCATCAAGTCTCAACCGTCCGGATCCCACCGGCACCACTGAGTACTTGCAACGACTCCCGCGCCGCTTGATCCGACCAGTCGCACCGAACCGCCCATTCGGTCATCCATGTCCATTCTGCGCCCCGCTTGAGTCCTCTAACCTCACCCGGCATCCTTGATCGTTCTGGACCTCAGCTCTCCAAGCTTAGTCTCGATCCACCTCGCCGTTGACCGTCATAGACCTACAAGCCACCTGCAGAGTAATAGACCAAGAAACCTTCACAACTTGACCCACGTTAGTCAAAACATGCAATATGCAACACATATGCATTAACAAATATGGATATGACCTATCCCAAAATCAATTCACCACTTATATCAACATTCAGCACAAAAGCCGGTCAGACCGCCACTGACCAGACAGATCTGAAACTTTGTCGAAATCACTTGAAACTTCAAACCAAAAGCACCATTGCCAATTGTTTCATCATCCTAAGATCATAAGCATATCCCCATGATATCCACAATCTCCCCCTTGATGAACACATTGACAATCTCTCAGAAAATGTAAGTTTGTGGTTTGAAAAGTAAAGTCCTCGACGTTTTCGCACAAAGGCACAACTTGGTCCATTAGCAAGAGAAAGCAATGGAAATGACCAAGCTAGCTTCAGAATAGCATAAGCAAGTGAGATGAGGCAAAAGAAAGCAAGAAAGCTTCCAATTCCAGAGAATCGACAAAAATCTCACTTAAGGTCCATATGAAAGAACAACTGTTCTATTTGACCTTAGATCATTGTGAGGCTTCAAGATTTGCAATTCAAGTTCAGAAAAGGTAATAAGACCAAAAGAATGCAATATGAATGCTCCCCCTCACTATGATCATCATTTTAAAAGAGAGAATAGATATTTCAATTTCTCCATTTCTCCCCTTACAAAATTTCTCCCCCATAACCAAAAAGCTCTTTATTAACAATACATTTTCGCTATATCTTCTCCCCCTTTGACAATGGATTCATCAAGGAATCATCCCTTCCTCTCATCCAGAGATGACAAATGCACAAGCAAGGAAGAAGCAAAAGAAGGAGCATGCATGAAATGCAATGGGATGGCTTCATTTTTGTTTTGATTTTTCAATTTTTAGGTAAAAGAAGCTTTGGAGATTACTCAATTGAACAGGCTAGCATTTCTACCATTACTTAAGATACAACAAGCCTGACAAAGCTAGCAAGATCATGTTAAGACATATATAGCAAAGCTAGGCTAATGAGCTCAAAATATCACATGTTGTTGGATTAAATTAAGCAATGTATCAAAATTAGCAAGTTCAACAACAGTTATCCTAAAGTGATAATGGCCATGTCAGAATGTCATTGTGAGATCAAGAAGCTAGCAAAGGCCATCTAGGAGACAAAACATCCTAAAATGAATCATTTTGCACAAGTTTTTGTCAAAAGCCCAAGTCTCACCTGTTTCTCATTTGCAATGAATGTTCAAGTTGATAAAAGGTCTATCTCAGTAAAGAAGATCCTGGACTAGGAGCCATCCACAATCTCTTCCTAAGCTTCAACCAATTTGACAATTTGCATTTTTAGCATTGTACTAGATCTTAAGCCTCACTACGACCATCCCAAGCAATAAAAGCTTAAGAGAGTGGTCTAGGTCATCCAAAACTCCCCCTGAGTTCATGCCTAGTACAATGGCAAGCCGTCTCATAAGAAAGAATTGGTGAGATCAGTTTTTTCGCACAAAAGAGATCATTTTTCATTTTGCACAAGGGCTGTTTTAGATTCTTTAATGAACTGAAAGCTCAAAGATGTTCAATACTAGATTCTAGAGCTAACAAAGCAATTTTGACAGGGCCAATGTCACAAAAGGATCACTAATTGTGCAACTAGCTAAAAGATCCACAAATTGCAATTTTCAGTTCAAGTTATATTAAAATGCTAGCTCAATTTGCAAAGACATTGCTGCACATGTGAAAGAATGATAATTCTAGCAAGTCAAAGAACTAGACACGATCTTGAGCAAGAATTTGAAATACTAAAGCTCAAGAGGGTAAAAAGCAAAGCTTCATTAATTAAAAGAAAGAAGCAGTAAAGCTTATATAACAATGCATCTTTTTGGATTTTTCATATGTATGCAATATGATACAATGAGATGCACAAAAGACTTAAAAGCCTAAAAAGATCACAAGGATCAAAAAGATCCAAAGAAGATAGCACTTGAAGAAGGTATCAGAAAAGATCCACACAAAAGTTCACATGAACAAGGAAAGTTCAGATGAACAAGAAAGGTTCAGAAAAGAACCAACTCCCCCTCAAACCAACCCATAGGGATAAATTATCCCTAACTTGTATCTCAAGGTGACAAACCTTGTTGGGTCAAAAAAACTTTGAGGGGAGATCTGCCAATTTGCCTTGGACTCCACAAAAACTAGCACAAAGACTTCAAACACCACAAGATCTCTAGGGATAGCAACTCGAAAAGCTAGGGAGCGAAACACCAACACCAAAAAGCTTACAGGCAACTCAAAACCTGCTAAGACTAGTGATTGGGAGACAAGCTCGACCTAGACTATGAGAGAAGTGCATCCTAGAAAACATGGGATAAGAAGAGTGCCTAGAAAAGACACGTGCTAGAACAGAGCCTCCTATCTACCCTGAACACAACAAGCCCAACACCTGACACGAACCAGATGCAATGCAAGGTAGACTAGGGATACCATACACAAATGTAGGGTATAGAAGCTCGAACCTGAGTCGCACTGCTTGGCAGTGAGATGTAGTCATGATGGATGAAGATCCATTCCTTGAAGCTCTAGAAGGTAGTTGCGCTCACCCATCATCCTCATCTCAAATTCCTTTGTCTCCAAGAAGTGATAGTCATCATTGAAGGCACAAATGAAGAAGAACCAACAGCTTGATGTGATAACACTTGTTGTACCATATGTTCTTCTTCTCAACTGAAAGACTACACCAAAGAGATAGAAAAAGTCTATGCCTTGGTATTGGGTTAGTGAGACAATATCTAGAGAAACAGTACCAAGACACATGACTAGCAAGAATAGCAGCAAATGATCCAAAGCTCATGAAAACATATAATCAACAATTTAAGACATGAGCATGAAGATAGACAAATCAAACACAATACATGCTATGCAGGATATGATAAAGCTCAAACTATCCTTAATCCACAATAAGGCATAGGAGCAACCAAACAAGCACATAGCATATCACACATCATATATACAGTCATAGATAAAACATGCTAGTGAAAGCTATGGCAAGACTCATGCATCCACAATTAATAGTAAGGCACAATACCATGTAAGCATAAGGCAAGTTATAGAACAAATCATGAATAAAATATGCTAACATGGATATCAAGTAATCAAGTGGATACATAAGACAAAAATCAACAAGAGCAAGATGATAACTGTATCAAATCAGTACAATCTCTTGATGACAAAACAAAGCTCACATAACCATGGAAATAATGACCAACAATATAATACATGGATATATAAGCAAGGTACTAGCAAAGGCATGATAAAAGATATCATAAGAGTAATACATGCCAAAAAGATACAAATGAGCACAATGATAAGCACAACACGCCAAGTATGAATAATCATGAAGATAAAGGCATGAAGGTATAGGATAGCTCACCATACATGTGAAAGCTCCAATTATGAAAGTACATGCCTCTTGGAGGCCATCGTTGAGGTGGAGAACCATCAAGTGACCCGATCATGTGATGAAGCAAAAGATCGGAATCTTTAAGTCCATGTTCTCCAACCCGCGTTCTTGGTACCTACACATGAGAGAGGCAAGGTGTCCAAGTTTTGGATCCCGAAGGGTTAGAGAGCAAATGCTTGGGAACCCAAACCTTGGACACACCACCACCAGAGGCAGTCGAACCATTATGTGAGTTAGCATGATGCAAATGATGGTCCATGCAAGAAGATCCAATCTCATCCTTAGAGGCACGCCGCGAGTGGACAACTCGATGAGGAAAATGAGGTCCATCTCTAGAAAAGCGGCGATGGCCTTGCTTGAAAGCACCAAGATGAGAACCAACAGAAACATCAAATGAACTCACACATCCTCACCGTGGGTGTGTACATTGATGAACAAAACGAGGTCCACCTCTTGGACAAGGGCGGAAATCCTGCCTTGGGGCAGCTCGTGGACCAAAACCAAAACTTTGCAAACCATGTCCACGGTGTTGTCCGACACCACTAGAAAACGTGTCAAAGAAGCCATCAACAAATCAAGTCTTCGTGCTTTGCTCTTTAGTGTGCATGTCATGAGAAAGACTATGCCCACTAGGAGACTTAGAAGCATGAGCTCGACGCAAATGTTTTGCACACCGAAAACAGAAATCCACATGATGTCCATTCTTCCCACAAAATGAGCAATGGTGTAAAGGTCTACTAGTAGACATGGTCAGAGAGGACGACGCACCATTATGGCTCAAAGAAGAAGTCCTAGAAGAACTAGCATCATGACTCATCCTCGTATCGACACTAGACCCACACATGCCATGAGAAAGGCTATGTGTGTTCCTAGAGGTACGACGATGCACTCGACGCTCATGTTTGAAATGGCGAAAGCAAAACCCAAGAGTGTGTCCATTCTTCTTACAAAATGTGCAATGGTACTTCTCTTTTGAAGATTTAGTACCATTTGAGAAAGAAGCACATTTGTCTTTTGAAATCCATTGGACAACACAAGAAGAGTCCGAAAGAGTCGAACTCACCAAAGAAGCGCTATCCAAAGCGATGCCACAAAAACCAACATCAAGTGACTCACATTTGGCACAAGAAGACTTCAACTCCGAATGTAAAGAAGTAAGAGAGATCTTTAAAATATCAATCTCGGAGTGAAGGCAAATACAAGAGTCACAAGATTTAGCGCTCATATCATCGCGCAAAGATTCAATCTCGCTCTTCAAAGAAATGCAAGATGTGCAAAAAATTAACGATGCTTTTGAATTAAGCATACAATTCAAGTCATCAATTTCAATTTCTAAACGAGCATAATTCTTGCAAAAGACTAAACCATCCTTAAGCAATTTTTCAAATTTCAAGCACATGCTACAAGGCCTAGCTTTGATTTCAATAATCTCAGCCCTAGCATTCTCTAATTGTTCAAGGTGAAAGGAATTAGTCAATTTAAGCTTCTCAAAATCAGCAAGCACGCCTACACAAGAATCACAATTATTTCTAGCCATAGAACTAAGATTGTTTATTTCTAACTTAGCATTACCAAGCTCATGATGTAAGGCAATACAAGAATCACATGGCATAGAAACATTTGACTTCAAAATTTCATTTTCAGATTTTAGGCATGCAAAAGAATTGTTTAAGTTCTCCATGTCTACAAGCAATGAATCATAAGCATTCATAGAGGTTTTCAGTTCGGAGAGCTCATGAGACAAATCCCCCTTTTCTTTTTCTAGCAATTTTACTTTCTTCCTAAGAGCAAGCAGTTTAAGATCATATGAATATAAGACATTTACAAGTTTTTCTTTGCTCACCTTGCTTAGCTCGAGTAGAGGATCGTCCTCGGAAGAGTCATCACTGTCATCCTCAAAATGCTCTTCATCTTGCTCATCCTCAAAAGCTACTATGCATATGCCACTGGGCTTCTTCTCCTCTTTCTCTAAAAATAACTTATCCCTGAAACTAGGACAATCAAAACAAAAGGATTCGCCACAAATATCACAGGAGAAATCCTCCTCAATCGACATTATACTTATCACACGTTCAAACATCTTGTTACGATGGACATCGGCAAAAGAACCACGACAAGATGCAAAGAAGCGCTCACAAGTCCTCATATTTGTCGCCATGCTCAAAGATCGGTGAAGATCATAAAAGAGCAAACTTGGCTCTGATACCAATTGTAGGACCGGAAAGGCGACTAGAGGGGGGTGAATAGACGCTTTCTCTATTTTTCACCTCAATCGAACTCAACACTACTTTCACTCCAATAGCTATAAAAGCTATGAAGATCTGTATACAGGCACAGCGGATGACCTATGTTGAATCCGATCAAACCCCGACACAAAAGATCAAAAACAACTCAAGACCGCACACACAAGACTGCAGCCAAAGCAATCACCAAATCCAAACAGCAAAACTGCCAGGAGCATCAAAGATGGGCGGAGCCAAGCAATCAAAACCAATCCGAACAGCAACCGCCCAGAGACCTCTTTCTCGGAGAACTACAGGCTACTATCAGTGATTACAACTAAATAAAAAACAACGCAAGATGTAAAGTCAGCGATCAATAACAGTCGTTGTGAGGGCTTCTGATTCTTCGGGACGGGTACAGGCCGAGGCTGCACAAGATCAAGGCAGACAAGCCGAGGCGCTCGGATCGCACACAGAAGACTGCAGCTTGCACACCATCACGACCAAACAAAAAAACACATATGAACCTCTGGGAGTCAGAACTTGCGTCGCATCAACATGCTTACAAGCATACATGAAGGGACAAGGCAATAAAAAAACTCAAAGCAAGAACTGGATTCACAACACAGCATGAGCCAAACTGCCGATCAATTACTGCTGCCTATTTCTACCAGTGACAAGCAATCGCCAAAGCTCCGGTTTTTCGGTAGCAGTACAAGCGAGCAAAAGGCAGAGACGGCGATCACTGCAGCCTCCACTGAGCCGACAAACACGCAAAGAAAATAGCAATCAATTTCTGAGCAATCGCCGCACAGGGCTCGGTTTTTGCGGAAGCTCACCAGGCGCCTCCTCAAAACACAGTAGCAGTCAATCCATCAAAACATTTTAGTTTCCAAAACACAGCCACACGCTGCCGCCGCAAGCCAAATTCTCCGATTCGGTTTTTGCGGGCTGTCCTGGCGCACTATAGATCAGAGCATCAAGAGCAGCCGCCGCATATCTCAGTAGGCTACAGGGCGCTCTGGTTTCTCCGCCAAGGGCAAGAAAAAGAATAGCAGCAAACTGACGGAAACTGTTGAATCAACTCAATGCTTTTTAAATCAAGAGCCAAAGGAAACTGCAATAAAGAAATCAACACTGGGATTCTTCACCACAAGCCGACCGCCCAGCGCTCATCTTTTTCTGCGGGACGCTCAGGCCGCCGCCAGAAGCTTCTATTTGCTACGGGCGCTCATTTCTTTCAGATGAGCAGGCCGCCGCCCATAGCTCCTATGCTCGATGGTGCAATCCAAACATCGACAACCACCAAGATCAATCACAGCAAAAGGCAAAACTGAAGAACCAAAAAAGAAAGACCTCAAGCAGCCGCCGCCAGCTCCAGTTTTTTTCGGGCGCTCAATCGCTGCCCCAATCAAGCCACACAGAGCCAAAGCAATAAAAACTCAACAGGAACCGCTGGCAATTCAAAGAAAGTGCTCGGTCGCTACCAATAAGACAAACAAATAAAAACCATCAAATCAAAACAGATTGGAACTCTTACAAGCAACACACAGAAAAAAACTACGAATCCTTGATCAATCAGTCACTGCAGCTCCGAGTTTTTCCAGAGGAACTGCTACACTATAGGTGCTCATCTTTTTCCCAGGGAGAGAGGCCGCCGCCACACATTTCTTTTTTTATATCGCGCTGGAGACCACCGCCTTAGGCTTCCATTTTTTTCTGCTTTTTCTCCAGCGGCAGCAGCCCTAGAAGACCTATCACTATTCCTTTTATATGACAGCTCTTAACCCTAAAACCCTTTTAGAATTGGAGCTAAACCTAATGGGCTTCCGTTAAGGCCCAACATCAACAGAATACACACGCACGCAAATTAAAGCGCCGTCTTCAATTCTCTTGACCTAATCCACTTTTTGACGCACCGTCTTGCGCCGCGGGTTGGCATTAGGTCACCAAGGCGGTATTTGGTAAAATTACCAAAATACCCCTTCTCGATCCTTCTCCAAAAGACCGAGTCCATCTGCGCGAAGCACTCGTCTGCTTCGCCATGTGTAGGTTGATCAACGGCTCCATGTCTTCAAGTCTCAACCGTCCGGATCCCACCGGCACCACTGAGTACTTGCAACGACTTCCTCGCCGCTTGATCCAACCAGTCGCACCGAACCGCCCGTTCGGTCATCCATGTCCATTCTGCGCCCCGCTTGAGTCCTCTAACCTCACCCGGCATCCTTGATCGTTCTGGACCTCAACTCTCCAAGCTTAGTCCCGATCCAACTCGCCGTTGACCGTCATAGACCTGCAAGCCACCTGCACAGTAATAGACCAAGAAACCATTTCCGGGAACAAGTTCTTCACAACTTGACCGACGTTAGCCAAAACATGCAATATGCAACACATATGCATTAACAAATATGGATATGACCTATCCCAAAATCAATTCACCACTTATATCAACATTCAGCACAAAAGCCGGTCAGACCGCCGCTGACCAAACAGATCTGAAACTTTGTCGAAAAAACTTGAAACTTCAAACCAAAAGCACCATTGCCAATTGTTTCATCATCCTAAGATCATAAGCATATCCCCATGATATCCACAATCTCCCCCTTGATGAACACATTGACAATCTCTCAGAAAATGTAAGTTTGTGGTTTGAAAAGTAAAGTACTCGACGTTTTCACACAAAGGCACAACTTGGTCCATTAGCAAGAGAAAGTAATGGAAATGACCAAGCTGGCTTCAAAATAGTATAAGCAAGTGAGATAAGGCAAAAGAAAGCAAGAAAGCTTCCAATTCCAGAGAATCGACAAAAATCTCACTTAAGGTCCATATAAAAGAACAACTGTTCTATTTGACCTTAGATCATTGTGAGGCTTCAAGATTTGCAATTCAAGTTCAGAAAAGGTAATAAGACCAAAAGAATGCAATATGAATGCTCCCCCTCACTATGATTATCATTTTAAAAGAGAGAATAGATATTTCAATTTCTCCATTTCTCCCCTTACAAAACTTCTCCCCCATAACCAAAAAGCTCTTTATTAACAATACATTTTCGCTATATCTTCTCCCCCTTTGACAATGGATTCATCAAGGAATCATCCCTTCCTCTCATCCAGAGATGACAAATGCACAAGCAAGGAAGAAGCAAAAGAAGGAGCATGCATGAAATGCAATGGGATGGCTTCATTTTTGTTTTGATTTTTCAATTTTTAGGTAAAAGAAGCTTTAGAGATTACTCAATTGAACATGCTAGCATTTCTACCATTACTTAAGATACAACAAGCCTGACAAAGCTAGCAAGATCATGTTAAGACATATATAGCAAAGCTAGGCTAATGAGCTCAAAATATCACATGTTGTTGGATTAAATTAAGCAATGCATCAAAATTAGCAAGTTCAACAACAGTTATCCTAAAGTGATAATGGCCATGTCAAAATGTCATTGTGAGATCAAGAAGCTAGCAAAGGCCATCTAGGAGACAAAACATCCTAAAATGAATCATTTTGCACAAGTTTTTGTCAAAAGCCCAAGTCTCACCTGTTTCTCATTTACAATGAATGTTCAAGTTGATAAAAGGTCTATCTTAGTAAAGAAGATCCTGGACTAGGAGCCATAAACAAGATTTATAAGATTAAGCACATATCTGAAACTCAACTACACATACCTAAAAGATGTACTACAATGTACTACACTACATAACTATACATCTAAAACTATCTAATTCATTCAGTTACAAATAAAAATTATCTGCAATGTGGACGACCAGATGGATAGTGCTTCGCTAGCTCCTCTCCTCCCCTCTTTCTCTTTCTCTTTTTTCAGAATAAAAGTGAATTTCAGTTGAATTTTGTGGCCTATTATAGGGGAGATCGTGTCAACATTCTAAATGGCGGTAGGAACCTGTGAGGTCTCTGTCGTCATTTCGAATAACGATTTGCCTAGAAATTTAGGCAAATCGTCGTTCGAAATGACGACTTAGGTATGTAAAACTGTTCGGTAGGCGACAAGGCTCCTGTCGCCAATCCAAATGGCGACAGAGCCCTTTCACCATTTGAAACGGCGACATAACCCTATTTTTATAATTTTATTAAACGGGTATTTATTTTTGTACTTCTATTAAAAATTATTATTTAAAAAAAATCACAAATACACGAGCAAATGAAGATTACAACACACAATGCTGAGGCAATGCATGCACGTACTCGCTAGCTAGTAACCGCAAAGCAAAGTACAGTTGTTAGCCATACACGTACACGTTTCACGTCTACAGTAGATGCACCGAATGTCTACAGTAGCACCGGCTGTCTACAGTGCCAATTTCGGTGCTACCTGTTAGCCATACACGTTTCACGTCTACAGTAGATGCACCGAATGTCTACAGTAGCACTGGCTGTCTACAGTACCAATTTCGGTGCTACCTGTTAGCCATACACGTTTCGTGTCTACAGTAAGATGCACCGAATGTCTACAGTAGCACCGGCTGTCTACAGTGCCATGTCACGGCAATCCCGGATTCCCTACTGCAATTAGAGCTATCTCCTACCATATTTAGTTATGTCTAATCTTGGCATGTAATCTCCTTGTTTTGGTAGCTAGAGCTGATTGCTCCTGTACTCTCTATTTGTATGGAATCCAATGTGTGAATTATTTTCACCATCATGGTATCAGATTGGTTTTTTTTTCATGAGAAATCCCCATCCACCCTCTACCTTTCTCTCTCGTGCCATGGTTGAGGTCGACCTGTCCGACACCGGCAAGGAGGAGCAGGCCTCCAAGGCCGCCCTCTGGGAGCACACCGTCGCCATCGCGAGTATCAAGACGCTCGTCCCTTCACTCTTGACGTGCAAGCCAACAACTACATCTCATGGCATGGCCTGTTCATGGTCACCCTCTCCAAGTACGCCCTCGACGAACACATCACAACACTGACCCCTTCCACCCCCGATGCTCAATGGAAACATCTCAACGCCCTCGTTCGCTCTTGGCTCTACGGTGCCGTCTCCGCCAACCTGCTGGCCAGAGTGATGGACGACACGGCCACCACCCACACCACCTGGGTGAACATCGAAGGACTCTACCGTGAGAACGCCGAGACACGCGCCATCCTCCTTAAGCAAGAATTCTGTAGTCTCATGAAGGGCGCCATGTCCATCGGTGCCTATTGCAAGAAATAGAACTCGCTCACCGACGAACTCACCGCGGTCGACACCACCATCCTCGAGAAGTGTCTCGTCCTTAATACTCAGCGAGGTGTGTCTCGTCCTTAATACTCAGCGAGGACTAAGCCCGCGTTTTGGCCACATGTGGACACTGTTGTCCATGCAACGCCTGTTGCTGCTTGAAGCGCATCGCCTCATGCTCGAGGAGCTCACGACGGTTTCGAGCCCTCCTAGCACTTAGCTTTCTTCACCAGCACCACCGACGCTAGCGGCCACTCCAAGGGTAACTCCAACAGCTCCGGCACCTCAGGGGGCTCTTTGCCAACGCCAATGGAGGGCAATCGCGAGGCAGCAACTCCTTCAACCGTGGCAACAACGGTGGTGATAACTACTCCTACAACAACCGCCATAGAAACCGCAAAGAACGGCGGAGGAGGCGGAACAACACCATCGACAAAGAAGAAGGGCTACACGCCGCGGGTCCCTCCTTCCAAAGACCCATGGGCCGACGATCCACATGTTGCCCGAACAGGATCCTCGACCCACGGAAAGGGCCTTCTCGGCCCATGCCCCGACGGTGGGCCCTAGGCATTCACCGCGACCCTCCTGCCGTAGTCTCCCTCCCCCGGCCAGTGGTAAGGTGTGCCGTGGCTAGGTGCGTCATGGCAGGGTGCTCCTTGGCAGGCGTTTGACCCGACGACCAACTTTGCCCTGTCGACGTCATGGGACCAGAACCAGTTGCTTCAGTCTTTCAAGACCATGACACTCACACCGCCCTCCTCCTCTGAGTATTACATGGACTCGGGTGTGTCCGCACACATGACTTTGGAGCATGGTAATCTGTCATCCATCTCTCGTTTTTCTTCCGCTGCATCTCCTTTCGCCATTGTCGGCAATGGTTCCCACCTTCCTATCACCCACACCGGCACGACATCCTTCCAAACTCCTAACCACTCTTTTCACCTAAACAATGTTCTTGTCACTCCTAATCTCATTAGGAACCTTATTTCAGTTCGTTAGTTCACTTTCGATAATCATTGTTCTGTTGAATTTGATCCTGATAGCCTTTTTGTGAAGGATCTTCGCACCAAGAATGTGATCATCAGGTGCAATAGTTGTGGCATGGTAGAAATCCAAACCGGCCCTAAAAAATTCGATTTGGATGAATTTTGCCTTAAAAATCGAATTTGCTTGAGTTTAATATTTTTTATTTAAAATCCGAAAATTTCAAAATTTCATTTTAAAATTTAGGCCAAACCGGGCTTACCCTCGTTAAAAAAACATTTCGTTATTGAAAATCGCATACCAATGAGCTGCTCCTCGGCAAGGCGCTGCAGGGAGTGATGAGGGAGAAAGTGCAGCTGCCCACCAAGTTCGGCATCATCACCGAAAACCAGGAGATCCACAGCAATCCGACGTACGTGTGGGCGTCGTGCGAGGGTAGGGTGGCTCGTCGTGCGAGGCAGTAGCCTTAGGTTCTACCGGCTCGGCGGTTTGAATGAATTTTATCGAGATTGAGTTTTGCGATGAATGAGTGTAGTAATGCAAGCCCATTTGAATCAATAGTCTATATGAACATCTTGCTAACTAGCAGATGATGATTTTGTTTGAATTTGATTTTTTAAAATTTAAAATCCGCATCGACAAGAAATCGGGATCCGCTCATCGACAGAGGGTGCTCATCGGTGAGCTCCATATATGCTCAGTATATGACTTGCAACACATTTCTGTCGAGATTACCCTACTCATTCAAAGAAGAAGCTGAAAATTGTTGGAACAAACCAGGAATCACACATACAATTTAATTTTACCCTTGGACATACACTATCACGGGGGAGGCTGAGAGGTGGTGAACACAGAGACATGGGAGAATTTTTCTGACGCGAACTGGACTAGCGTCGCTTTTCTCTTGTCTTATATTCCATCTCGCCTCAAAACTCAACGTTACAACTTAGATATATATAGACTACTCAGCTGACTCCTTGATGGGCGCCATCTCTACATGGACGATCAGCGGCCACGCCATGCTTCCTCCTCGCGATTGGAGCCACTACTCAAGTAATGCATGCAACTAACCACTACACTCAGGTCATGCTTATATGCAAGGCAACTAACTCAGCTAATGCAGGCTCTAATCAATAGGATGTGCAACTACACGCAGGCCACACTTCTAGCAACATGCAGGGACACGTGAACATATCTAACGTGTGTAACAAATTGGTAAACAACAAGATTAACTCAAAGAAAAATTAGAGGAGAGATTTTCGATAATTTTCCCTTTAGTTGTCGGATTTGTAACAGTCCTTATGGTTAATGTTGCTCTAACCGTTCTTGTAACCTTCACTCTGTGAACTTTATTTTGCTTCCGTCTTACTAATAGTGATTGGCAGAGGTCCTACTCGTTTTTCATGAAAAAAAAAGATTACCCTGCTCATTCAGTAGTTTGAGATCTGAATTATTAGATTGGTGAGCTCAAGAAGTTGGTCCAAGAGGGAAATATAAAGTACATCGGATTATCCGAAGCGTCGGCAATCAGAAGGATTGCCAAGCCCACGCGGTTCCCATTACTTCAGTTCAGCTAGAGTGGTCTCTTTGGTGAAGAGACGTAGAAAAAGACGTACTTCCTACTTGTATGTACCCTCTCTTCGAATTTTTTTTAAATAATCAATTTTTATTCAGAATTAAATAAACAATACCACTTTATTTTTTTGATATAAATATTCATCTGTCGCTGTACCGTTGGGCGACCTAGGACTAGTCACCCAACCATTGGGAGATTGTCCCAAGTTGCCCAACGAAGGAGCGACACGTGTTGTAGTCGCCCGGCGGTTTAGCTACTTTGGTCAGTCACCCAATGGATAGGCGATTAGTTCTAGGTCGCCCAACCACAGGGCGATTTAAGGTATTAGCAGTACTATTATTAATCCAATTGAAATAATTGTGTGGGAATAAATGTTAAATTTTGTAGGTAATACATTTAGCAAATCATGTTCGTAGGTAATTACTTTTTTTGGAAATAAAAGGGTGGTGATAAGGTTGGTTGGTCCATTTGTGACTTGTGTAGAATCTTAAGGGTACAAAATTTGTCAGACTCGCAATAACATTTTGTGACCGTCGTATGTTGCTGCAGTGTGGTAAATTTCCGAAGAAATAATCCTCAGTTGCCTTACCGTTGAGTGACTACTATAAAGTCGCCGAACCATTGAGTGATTTTAAGTATTTTATTAATCCGATTGAAATAATTGTTTGGGAATAAATGTCAAAGTTTCTAGGATGTTATTTTCTTGAAAAGTAAAAGGGTGGTGACAAGGTTGGTTGGTCCATTTGTGATTTTCGTAGAATCTCAAGGGTACAAAATTTGTCAGACTCACAATAACATTTTGTGATTGTCGTATGTTGTTGTAGTGCACTAAAATTCTGAAGAATTTTGTGAGGATGGTAGAGGTAGCAATGATTCGTAAGTACGAAGGTAAGTGATATTGCGATGTGCCAGGAAATTCATACACAGTGGAGAACTTTGGAGAAATGACACAACGATAACAACACGACAGTCGATTCGACAAGGAGTTACATGACAAGCAGGCTAACGAACTATGGACGGTACACGCATGCCTTTAGGGAATTAGAAATACATGGGACATATGGACGAAGAGGGTCAGACTACTGCGTGGACTGAGGCCATTTGCCCTTCCTTGCGAGCTTGGCGTTGTACTCCTCGCCAGCCGCCTTGGTCTCGGCCGCCATTTCCCTCTTTTTCTCGTGCTCCCTCTCGCGAGCCTCGCACTCTCTGCACCTGTACGCCTCGAGATGGGCCTGTGTCTCCCACCGGATATACTGATTGTGCTCTTTAGTGCGGCGCTCCTCCTCCCTCCTCTCACGGTCCCTGTTGGCATCCCACTCCTCGGAGTCGAGAATCCACTAGTCGTATGGGTGGATCTCTAGGCCGATCCACTTGTAGTAGCCACATAGCGGATCCGGGGACTACGGGTAGACGAGAGAGGTTGTTAGTGTGTACGTTGAAAGAGAAATGGTAGAGGAACATACTGTAATCTGCCCTTACTGGCTACCGATAGTGGCTCGTGTCCCAACAGTGGTCGGGATAGTCGTAGGAGTAGTTCGCACAACCCTAGTAACGCATGCCCAGGCTTAGCTGGTGCTTGGACTTAAAGAACTTGCATCTGTTCCTGCACCAACAGAGGGGCGGCGTTTCCCCCTTGGGCAGGTGTTGTGGCGAATGCTCGGTTGGGATGTTGTCGAACATGTTGCTGCTACGGGGGCGGCGTCATTGCAGGGAGGTGGCCTCCTAGCATGCTCCCTTTGTTCCTCCTGGGCCTCATACTCTCTTTGCATTTTGCGGATCTCCTCCCAATGCTTGTCCATCTGAGCAAGATTGTGTTGAAGTTCGGATACAGGAGAACCCGGTGTGGAAGGGGTAGTACTTATATGCCGAGCTGGCACTGCGTACATGGCTGAATTGTAATTCGTTTGAAGGAAATTCGCGTCCGCGAGGCAACGGCTCTGAGGAGACTCGTTGGGTCATGTCACTGCGCAAAGCTGACTCGTCGAGCCATGTCGCTGTGCAAAGCTGACTTGCTAGGTAATGAGGTAGGGGTAGTAGACTCGAGGAGGAATCATGTGGCAGCGCTGCATCACGTCTCTGTGGGAAGTAGACTCGTTGAGTCACGTCGTTGCGAGAAGTGGCCTCGTCGGGTCACATCATTCTGAAAAGTTGACTCGTTGGGTCACGTCCTGGTTTGCAGAGAGTGGTCATGGCGTGCTTTGTAGAGAATGGTCGCATCCTGCCTTGCTGAGCGAGGTCACGAGTTGTGCTGCTGAGCGAGGTCATGTCATGCATTGTAATTATTACGAGAGATTGACACTTCAAATAAAGTTAAAATTTGTAATTATGATACAATTAGTTTCACAGAACTTACAACAATCATAGTACTTACTGAAGTACAAGTTACAACATGCTAGCAGTTCTAATCTTAGTACCACTACACACCCAACAAGGAGCGGTGCTGCACTTCACGCTAGTGTTCCTACGTGTCGGCAGGCGCCTTACAAGTTCTCGTAGTGTGGCCTTCCTAGCAGCAGCGGCCGCAACGTCTACCCGCCGATCCAGCTTCCCCTTCACCCATATATGTTCCTAATGTAATGACTCTGCCGATGGCCCTCCCCTCTTCAATAGGTCAAGATCCAGAATCCAAGTCCTCTGTGCAATATCCAACGTGGCGAAGTTGCCCACAACCTTGAAGCCTCTTAGCTCACCATACCACGCTTGTTGCACCCTCTCCCTCATGAAGTACTCCGATATGAAGTTCGATAGGTCCATGTAGATGGTCCCGCACACGGAGAGGACATGAGAACATGGCTTGTGAACGAGCTTTGGCTTGTTGCATATGCAGCTAGGTTCATTCACATAGTCTCCAAGGCATACCTCGTGAGTAACAATGCATCGAGCCGCCCCAAATCCAAATTTCACCCGGGACCACATTGAAACGATGTTCAGATTGCCCATCACAAAGATCGTGTGCGAATCGACCCTTCTCGCCTTTGGCCTACATGTATGTCAGAAGTCTCGAGCAAAGACAAAGTGTATGTGGGTTGGCTGCATGAAGTGCCGCATTTGCATGCCTTTTCCTGAAATATCCGATTGTACCCTGCAGAACACCTTCCACGATGGCGATAAGGGGCTGAGAACGGAGGCCCCTAATAACCCAGCTGTATACACCTCGGCAAGGTTAGTGGTCATTATACCATACCTTGCATTGTCTGTGTCGTGCAGCAAGGACCACTTCTCTAATGGCTCGACCTCAATCCAATGGGAGAAGCACTCAATGTCCCTCGAGGTCCTCTGCGTTAAATAGGGAGGGTCGAGCTCCCACAGTGGTGTGAGGCGTTCGGGTTGCGCCACCCTAGAAATGAGCGGACGCTTGTTCCTCTCTACGACATGCTTCCTAGTGTGGTCCTCCAACATGTCCCACAACACCCACCGACCTCCATACGATCGGAAGAAAGGATACCGCCTCGGCTGCTCGGGTATATGTCCAGGAACGACGGTAGTGGTGATAGCAGTGCGTACCCACATGCCCACCCAAACCCTCCAGCCTGCGCAGGTGGAGGTGAGGGTGGGTAGCCACATGTCCGGCCTGACCTCTAGCCTCAGGCAGTGGAGGCGGGCACGGTCGGGCCTAGCCTCCACCGCCCAGCGTGAGCGGGCATGTGAACGTGCCCCTCTTGAGCCTCCTGACTGGGCTGCAGGACATGCCGGCCTCGGTGTATGCGCCGATGTGGCCACCTCCTGGACCGTCCTACACTACGTCAAGGTCACTACATGCCTCTCCCCACTGTAGACCCAACGGATAAACTGCACCATCTCATCCCGCGTCACCTCCGCACCGTGGGCGACCCTATCAAGGATCGACCAGGAGTCCCTGGCCATCCTGACATTGATGTCCGTCTGCAAGGAGTACATGAAAGCGTCAAACTTGTAATTGAGGTAACCGTACTCAAGACATTTTGAAACACGATAGTACGTACCGTGAGGTGCATGTTCCGTGCGTAGTGTACGGGGTATGCGCTGGTCGGTGCTGGTACATGAGCGGGAGGAGGGTCAATGACAGTCTGGTGCGTGTCTGCGGGGTGTACCAGCGTATGTACTCATCATACACGCTAGGGTCGTACGGGGCATCCTCCGTGCGTTGACTCCATCATTTGTTTTGTCACAAATGTTCAATAAGAGACCAATCAAGCTATCACATACATTCTTCTCGATGTGCATGATGTCGATGTAGTGGCGAACTTCTATGTGCTCCTAATAAGATAAGTCCCAAAAATTGATCGCTTCTTCCAGATGTTCTTCTGACGGGTCCTCAATTTACGTCTTCGATATCCTTCACCATATCATAGACCTCTTTCCCTCTAAAAGCCCTTGGAGCTGAACCAATCTCCTTATTTCCGTCGAATTGTTTCTTCATCTTGCGGTATGGGTGATACCTAGGAAGAAACCTACGGTGACACGTGTACACAGTTTTGCGCGAGTTGTTTAGGCACACACTCTCAGTATCATGTAAGCAGTGCGGACATGCTTTGGCTCCTTTTGTGCTGAACCCCGACAGGATACTAAGGGCAAGAAAATCATTGATGGTGTAGAACAACATAGTGTGTAAGGTGAAGTTCTCTTATTTGTATGCATTCCATACATATACCCCTTCGTTCTACAGTGTCACAAGACCTTCCAGCAATGGTGCTAGGTACATCAATATCATTCACAGGTTGCTTCATCCCTTGGATAAGTAGTGACATCAAAATGTACTTCCGCTTCATACACAGCCAAGGAGGAAGGTTGTACATACATAGATTCATGGGCCAGGTGCTATGTCGGCTGCTTATGTTACCGAAAGGATTTATTCCATCTGTACTCAACCCAAACCTTATATTCCTCGGTTCCGCACCGAAGTCTTTGAAGCTCCTATCAAGGTTTCTCCACTAGGCAGAATCAGCAGGGTGTCCTATCTTTCCATCTTTCTTACACTCCTCCGAGTGCCAACGCAACAATCTTGTCTCCTTTGGGTTCGTAAATAAACGCTTCAAACGGGGAATTATACGCAGATACCACAACACCTTATAAGGAGGTTCTTAATTCACATCAACGCCCTCATCATCATCAGAGTGATTCTTACGTTTGTATTAGGATGCTTTGCACACTGGACATACATGCATGTCTACGTACTCTTTACGATAGAGGATACAATCGTTCGGGCATGCATGTATTCTTTCTACTTCCATTCCCAATGGACAAAGAATCTTCTTGGCTTGGTAGGTAGTTCTGGGCAACACGTTTCCCTTTAAAAGGATGTCTGCTAGGAGACCTAGTAACGTCATGAAACTCTTGTCGGACCAACCATTACTTGCCTTTAATTTCAATAGTTCAAGCACGGAGGACAACCTTCTATATTCCGGCTTGGAGCCTAGGAACAAAGGTTTCCCCGAGTCCTCCATTAAGCCCTCGAATCTACCAAACTCTCTCTCACTATAGTCCCCTTCTACATCGTGTAGCATCTGATCCAGATTGTCATCGTATGACCTACCCTCATCGAAAGCACAATCCACATCCGGCATATCGTTGTCTCCCTCGATGATGTTACTACCTTCCGGTATAATCTGCTCTTCACCGTGACTGGTCCAACTTGTATACTCCTTTTTGAAACCCCTTCGAATCAAGTGCCCTTCGATCTGCACTAGGTTGGTAAACATCTTTAGATTATCGCAATCGATGCATGGGCAATACATAAATTTTATCCCTTTCTTCAACATATCCTGCTCAGCAGCTCTTTTAAAAGCAGACACACCATCAATGTACTCTTCACTCACACGGTTCTCAACGTACATCTTGGTTCGGTCCATCTACGCTACACACTATGATGTAAACAATATTATTTTACACAATACAGGACAAGTAAATGTATATATACATGATGCTCATTGTTCTATTGTAAATCTTAACTGCCAATAACCTCATTGGATGATAAACCTAGCTATCGTCCATGCATCTCTCTAGATTATAATGCATATAATTAGAAGCAAATACTAACCTTAGATCACCAAGAATAAATAGATCTATAAGCACACTTGCAAATCTACGGTATTTAATTCTTTCACCAAACGCCCTAGAGTAGGTTGCCTCCTTCAAAGCAGTCGCATATCAGAGAGAGATCAGTCTGGAGTCAAGGACAAGATATTTAATTATGAATGTCACAAACTATTCTTAAAAAAACTCTCTGTGATAAGTAACACAAACGGTTTTAAATAATCACCGTCTATGATAATCATAGGCTCCCACGGTTCTTGTGAAGAAACTTCACATACGGTTCTTAAAAAGAACCGTCTGTGATGAGTATCACAGACGGTTCTTAAGAAGAACCATCTGTGACATTTCACTTGTCACTGACGGTTCTTAACAATAACGTCGAGTGATATTGTCCATTAAATATCTGGTCATTCCCTCATATTTAGATCTATCAGAAGTGAGAAATGTCACTGATATGTGCGACTACTTTGAAGGAGGCAGCCAACTCTGGGGCGCGTTTGGTGAAAGAAATACCGTAGATTATCCAGTGTACTAGTATTTCTATTTGTTCTTGCTGATATAAGCTTAGTATTCATTTGTCTCTGATGCGGCTACTTGAAGAAGATGGTGAGTATGGCTAAGAAAGAAACTAAGCCCACCACGAAGCATGATCTTTTTTTTCAATTGTTGTCCATGCAGCATGAGGTGATGCGACAGTAGCCACATCCTACATCATCGAAGCTGACACACTCTCCTTGCAGCCATGCTTCTTGAACTTGCAGGGGCTGGTCATACCGTGGGTTGTATTCATTAGCATTCTCTGGCTAGTCAGTATGATCGACCCCTACGAGTTCAAGAAGCATGGCTGCCTGGAGAGTGTGTGTTCGATGAGATTGGCCGTGGCTATGGTCTCATCCTCATGCTGCGTGGATGACCCCAAAAAAAATCGTGCCTTGTCGTGGACTTTCTTGCTTTCTTAGGCGTACTCGCCATCTTCTTCAAAGCAGCCATCCTTATCACAGACGGTTCTTGTTAATAACCATCTGTAATACACATCACAGACGGTTGTAATTAACAATCGTCTGTGATAATAAGCATCACAGATGGTTCTAATTAAAAATGGTTTGTGATAATTAAACATCACAGACGGTTCTAACGAACAACCGTCTGTGATATTAGGAGACCTCACCGACAGTTTCTAAATTAGCATAGAAGGTTGTTAATAATAACCGTCTATGATATTCGCTATTAAATATCTAGTTGTCCCCTCAGATCTAGATCTATTTGAAGTGAGAGATGTCTTTGATATAAGAAACTACTTTGAAGGAGGCGGCCGGCTCTAGACGCGTTTGGTGAAAGAAATACCCTAGATTTTTAAGTGTGATTGTATTTCTATTTGTTATTGGTGATCTAAGGTTAGTATTCCTTTGTCTTTGATTTGGTTGCTTTGAAGAAGATGGCGAGTGCGGCTAAGAAAGCAACCAAGCCCACGACCAAACATGATCTTTTTTCGGTTGTCGTCCACACAGTATGAGGTGATGAGACAGTAGCGATGCCCTACTTCATTGAAGCTGACGCACTCTCCAAGTAGACATTCTTTTTGAACTTGCAGGGGCTGGTCATACCGTGATTGTATTCATTAGCATTCCCTGGCTAGTCGGTTTGACCAACCCCTGCCAGTTCAGGAAGAATGGCTGCCAGGAGAGTGTGTGTTTGATGAGGTTGGCCATGGCTGCTGTCATCCTCCTCATGCTGCGTGGACGACCCCAAAAAAATCATTCTTTGTTGTTGACTTGGTTGCTTTCTTAGGCGTACTCGCCCTCTTCTTCAAAGAAGTATTATCAGAGACGATTCTTATTAAAAATTGTCTATGGAACACATCACAGACGGTTCTAATTAAGAACCGTCTGTGATAAATACTCATCATAGACGGTTCTTTTCAATAACCGTCTGTGATATTTATATATCACAGACGGTTTGTTCCAATAAACCGTCTGTGATATATATCACAGACGGTTTATTCCACTAAACCACCTGTGATAGTTCTATAGCCAAGAAAAGTTCACTCACCACCATAAGTAGGTCCAATCCTGAGCTTTCTCATCCTCCTCTAGTAGTTGAGCTCAGCTCTTTCTCCTTCTGGTCTCACCTCACCTCATCTCCTCCTCTTGAGTGAGGGCCATATGTCGGAGGCATCGAGCTCACTGAATCGGAGGGCCCTAGCGCTATCCACTGCTAGGCGGGTGGATTGCCCTAACTGCCATGTTCAAGCAAATGTGTTCTATGCCAACACCGATGGAAATATTGGTTGGGTGTTTTACAAATGTCCTTATTTCTAAGTAAGAAAACTTGAGTTTGATTTCTTGCGGTTTGGATGTTTCTCCAGTAGCTATGACATGTGTGTGCTGTTTTGGCGTTTGTACGGTTTTGTAGGCTATAGAATGTCAATATTTCCAATGGGCAGACACCATGGACAGAGCAAGGAGCGCACAGCAATATAGGACAAAGGATGGATTATGGGCTGGAGCAGAGAATGGAAGTTGTGCTAGAGTAGAGGCTAAACATGCTGGAGTTGAAGATGGAGCGCATTCTGGACCATATCAAGTGGTTGGAGAATATTTTGTGTGTGTGTATCATTGTTGTAATTTATGGCATATTTGTGAAGTAGCTGGTTTGCTGTAATAGTAAAAAAATTTATCATAGACGGTTCCAACAACAAATCGTCGGTGAAACATATCACAGACGGTTATACTTAAAACACCGTCTGTGAAGTATTCATTATCATAGTCGGTTATTGTTAATAATCGTTTGTGATATGTAGATTTCACAAACGGTTATTTCAACTAAACCGCCTGTGATAGTAAACAAGTTCAGCATAGACATGTAGTAACTTAACTTCAAACTAGATTTCTTATATCATGTTTTGTATTTGCATATGCCCAAACAGCATGGCTAGTCGCTTACTTACAAAAGATTTTAAAAAAGTAGAAATAATAAAATATCAAGTTTTCTAGTGGCCCAAGTAGCCAGCTATCTCCGTTATCAAAGCTTCATAGGTGACATCATCAGCATCGAAGGGTTCAGGATCAACGCTTGTAGCCTAAAACACTTCCAACCGTTGACGTGATCGTTCCATACTCGCCCAAAGAAGCTCCTCCTAAGGAGCCAAGTAGAAAAGCACCCATAGGCTCTCTTCTCTTTCTTGAGGTGTCTTGGTTTGGTCGACTCGGTCGCCCGCCGCCTCGATGTTGCATTCCAAGCGACGGTAAACCTCCTGCAGACATGCAACCTTTTTGCTCGAGGACTACACCGATGGCGAGGTTAGCGCGCCGGAAGCTGCAGACCACCCAGAAGACACGGCAGAGGAGGTCGTCTAGAAGGCGCAACGTCACCGTCACGTGTCCCTGCATATCGTCCACCGAGGGAGGGAGGGCACTATGATTACAGTGTATTTCCGTAGCTTCCACCAGCGTACGGCCGGCGAGGTCCTTGTACAGGATGGCCAGATAGGCCATCAATGCAAGTGTTAGGGGAGAAGAGTGGGGAGACATTTTGTTTGTGCTTGAGAGTACGTAGAATGATGTGTAGTGAGGAGTACCGTGGCAGATGATCTCGTTTGTGCTTGAGAGTATGGCAATGTGTGAGAAGTACGGTGGCGGATGATCATTGTTATAAAACTTGCAAGGAGTAACGTCAGCCTAGGAGACGAAGAGACGCATCACGCGGGAGGCGAAGCGGCATTCAACATATCACAGACACTTCCAACCACAAACATTCTGAGATACAAAAAATAATCACAGACAGCTCGTATGAAAAGCCGTCTGTGATAGTTCACAGACAATTTTAAACATGCACCGTCTGTGATATTAATAACTATCACAGACGGTTCTTTTTAATATCCGTCTGTGATATTTCACAAACAGTTTTAAATATGCACCATCTGTGATATTAATAACTATCAAAAATAGTTTTTAATCTGAACCATCTGTGATAATTTCATGGACGGTTTTAAAGATGAACCGTCTGTGACATCACCTCTTCACAGACGGTTTTTCTATAGCCAGTAGCACAGACGTGCGCTAAACCAAAACCGTATGTGATTGTATTTAATACAGACGGCTCCGAGTAACCGTCTGTGATGAGGTGTCCAAGATAGCCCCTTTTGTAGTAGTGTCTGTTGAAGATCAGTGAGATCACTGTTTCAGGATAGCCAAGACCGCTCATCGTTGTAAAAGGACCAGTTCACCCAGACTGGTAGAAGTGAACTGAGTTTGTGAGAATTTCAAAAGAGATTGATCACAACTCTAGTGTTTGTACTGCCAGATATCAGGAGGAACCTTCATAACTTTTATTACAAGACATCCAAGAATCAGTGTGTTAAGAAGTTTCGCGTGCACTTCCTATCAACTAAAGTTTCAAGTAGTGGATTATTCTGGTCATAGTTCAAAGCTGCTATCATGGGGCAACAAAGATGGTGTTACTAGATCAAGAACCATGAGGTGGAAATCCGTTCCATCAGGACAGATCAGTATGGTGGCAGATGTTTCGAATCAGAAGAGCTACCGCAAGAATCTATTGATCAGTCAGTTGAAGTTACTTGTGAAATTCAAAAGCCAAATCTTGGGTCAGTTGTAGAAGGATATCGGTTGAACCCCAGAGTTCAAACCGATGCTAGAAATCAGTGTCGACAAGACAGTGAGATGACAGTTATGTCAAGGGAATCAGTTCTCATGTGAAGCAAGGTAAAGCCTTGGAATCCACTGAAGGCTAACAAAATGATCCATGAACCATTGAGTATGTCTGCGTATCTGATCAAAAGAAACTCAAGTAGTTGAGGCTCGAACCAACATCTATGTGCAAGCCTTCCGTTTTCTCTGAAAGTACCAAGGTGTACAAAGATCTCGAAGTTGAATTGTGATTATCCAGAGTGAAGTGAAAGGTCATAGAATGTGTTACCATGTGGTTGGTATGGCAGAAGGTCAACTAACATGTTAGAGGCCAGTCGAAGTACTCCTGTCTCTGAGAATTCAAGCATGGGTTTTCCCAGGGCCCAACCGAGATATAATTTATTGAAAGGTGGTTATTGATTATTCACTACAACATGAACACCCCTTTAGCAATGCATATATGCGTTGGTAGAAGTCCAAATAAATGTTGTTAGGGTCTATACCAATGCATTTAGTATGTGTTGCCATTGAGGCCATTGCCAAGGTCTGTGATAACACATATACAAGCGTTGGTAACATGTAAATAAAAGCATTGTAAAGTTGCAACGCATATTTTGGTATAGTGGCAACATATATATATGTGTTGGCATTGAACACTAGCAAATCGCTTCCAGGATTGTTTACAACGCATCTAATCATTGCAAATGGTGTCCTTTTCATGTCCAGGCTAGACTTACCAATTAGGGCCCACAGGGTTAAATAAAACACACATACCAAAGTGTATAACAAACTTTTTTCATTGCCATCAACAAAAAATTGTTTCATTACAAAGAATTTCCAACTGGCATCACAAGTCTAGACTCGAGGCATGCACAGTTGGTACTATCATGATCTAATAACATAATACGCCCTAAAACATAAATGTAAGTATGTGTCTATACTTTTAGTGGAAAGTCTTCGTTCTCTATGCCCTTGTGGTTCTATAAAAAAAATCTTCATTCCCCAGCATTCTCTATTCAACACACAAGTTTGCCGAACAGTCCAAACCATCAACATATCTTCTCAATCTGAAAAGAGAAATAAAGTTCTTTTAGTGCATTATTAAAGTAAAATATAACATTCCAACTCTTCCAAACAGATGCAGGTGTTGATGTGCATCCAAGGAAAGGAAAGTACCTGATTTTGAATATTTCTTCTCGATGTGTTTCAAAACACATATCAATTTCAGATGAATTTGTATCGTCATCATCAGCATATGAAAAAAAGAGAGGAAAAAAAGTTCACCAGAAAAAACTACACAAGATGACCCACTTCAAGAAACAAATCAAGGTTAGCCCAAAACATCAAACTGTAAAATGATTCAATTAAAACTGAGTAGCTGTAGTAGACTGAGTGACTGAACCACTCCTAATTGGACAAACAACATATTTCAAGGATATCTCCTTCCTTGGGATCAAGGATCAAGTTTACATCACTTTTCCACTCTCCTCTAAGCAAAGCAACTTTTATGAATGCATTGTTCCTACGGGCTCAGCAAAAACCGAAAATCAAACAATAAATGAACTATGACATGTATGGCATACACATAGCGTAAAACAAACCCACCAGTTTTGGGAAATTTATAGAGCTTTAATTCTTTGGAGTCAGGACTATATAAAGTTTTATACCTAAATGTTAAATGCAGTTTAAATTGTAACTATTTCTATGATGTGAGACAAATTAATCACATATGGTATCGATAGAAGCTATACAAGAATGAAATATCAATACATGTCAATGGTATCGCCCACAAAATGGTTTATAGGTACCTCTTTTTTGTTCCAATTATCAAGAGAATTTATAGCTCATTACGATATCGATCACTAAACATTAGAGCAATCAACAATGCTCAATTATGTGGCAGAAAATGTCATTATTATGGGGAAAATATGCTAGAATTCCATTAGTGCATTCAACTTGTCCAGAGGTCAAAGGAACCAACCAAATTTATACAGCATTGTTGTATCTCTATGTCCAAGTTAATTTACTATCAAAATGAACACTTAGAAAAAATACAACTCAAATATCAAGAAATGATAGATTGTTCAACCACTGCAACAATGAAGACATCAATTTGTTGCAATCAAAATCTAGGTGGTGCTAGTATGATCGCATAAGCACAGAATCAAAAAGAATATTACCATTTATATCAAAAAAGATCTATTGATTACGCCTATGTCGCCACCAAAGAAGCATATCGACAAAGAATACGCACAAATGCTATTTGGACCAGCAGCTTGCTCCTGATTATAGCAATATGGTGGCTTCTTGCCATGCCTTGTTGTGGTGAAATGAGGAAAAGGAGACAGATATGAATATTGAATAGCACACACAAGACAAAAAATTACCATTTTCTACCATGGTAGCATATTTCCCAAAGCTGAACAATGAACAACAAGCTCACTCTTTAGGTCATCGGGTGGATAAGAAAGTGGGTCCAGCGACACAGCAGAGCAATTATCTCTAGACTTGACACCACATATCATTGGATTTCTAGAGATGCTGTTCAAACAAAGGTAATTCTGCTAGTTCTTGAAGTGCTAATGCCATTTGCTAAACCCTGTAATATTAGTTGAATAAAGTAAAACCCTAAGCTAGTCACCACATGTATATAGAATCAATTAACAAAAACTTCAACATAGGCAATGAAAGAAGATGTTTACCTTGCTCCATGCTTCAATGGTGCAAGTGAATATCACATGAGAGCATGAACTTTTCAATTTCATACTAGTAGTGCCAACTTTTCTGTTTCATAGGCCCTGTAAAAAAAAACTCATACTAATCAAGATAGGTATCCTCGAAAAAAAGACTAATCAAGAGAAGCCAGCAATAACACTAGAACAATGGCAGACTGAACTCTAACAAAGAAGATAGGCGTAACTACTACACCAAATGCTGCAGACACTAACTGGTTTGTGTCATCTAAACATCATAAATGTGGTTTGTTATGAAACCAAACTTTTGTGTGTCCTGAAAACTACCTAGTTTTTTTTAGGTGAGCTCTTCGTGTTGCTCCTATAGCTTAAAATTGTCCATCTAAATGATCTGATTGACATGAATTGGAAGTCATTGTACTTATACCTTCATCAAGATCTGATTGACATCCATTGTCCATAAGCATGCAAAGAACATAGAATTCGATTTCTCATTTCAGTTCTGAAAACATTGTTCAATAAATATCACTTCGGGAACCACATCTAGATGCACTTTTTAGTTCAGTTGAGAATGAGCATTTTACTACACACCTTGAGGAAGGAGCACAAACATTGGTAGATAGTTTGCTTCTCCGGTGAGCTCACTTGCATCGTCAAAGGAAAGAACAATAGTAAGACAACAAGGATTTCATAGATCAAGTCAAATTTCTGCGACCGACAGATCAAGAAGGGCCTTATGCCTTGGATTACGAGGAGGTCTTACACACGAACCATAGATGCTTGCCATCTATCGGCCAGATCACCGTCGGTCACACTCGCACCACGACCTGCATGCACCAGCATACATCAAGAAAAGTTTGCAATTAACATTCAAGAAATCTCAAACCACGAGGGAAGGAAGGGGTCTCTATTGAGCCCACGGATTGTACCTTGACAGAGGGTTCATCGTCGGCTGGCGCAGCGACGACCATCGTGGTGCGCTCCACCTCAGCAGGTCGCCGTCGCCAGCATTGCCCGTTGTGGGCTTCGCCGCGGCCTCCACCGCAACCTTTTGCCTCACCTCCTCTAGCGTGGGCCACGACTCGGCCCCCATGACAGCCACCACACCCACCACGGGCGGCGATGTGGTCTTTCTCCACGGCGCCGCCAGCCGGATCCGCTGTAAAAAAATCCCGAAGAGACTGTTGGCGCGGTAATTTTGGAGAATGTTATTCGATGCGCCTCACAGTTTGCAGTAGGCGAAGCGACTCAAGATCTTCAGAAAATCTCGCCCCTTCGGAAAATTCGAGCCCCGGAGAGAAAATTCTAAGGGATTGACTCATCAAGGGGCTTGATTCTCATAGGGTTGTCTCGCGGAATCACACACCAAAATAAACAGATCAAAAAAATAGAAGAACAGAGGAAATTTTGTGGTGATTGATTGCGTCTTACCTATGGCGGCGCTATTGGGAACCAAGGCGAAGGAAGGGAATTTCTAGAGGAAGATGAAGCGGAAGGGATAAGGGAGAAAGGAAAGATGGGAGCCGAGCAGTTTTTTTGGACGTGGGAGGCGGTGGACGTGGGAGGCAGTGGGCTAAGCATGATTTAAGTTTGGTGAATAAGTTGATCTCGCAACGCATGTGTTTTCCGTTGCGAGTTATGTGTTGTTGTATGCATGTTTTTCTTGTAGTGATTCAACAGAAATTTGCTACTTCATGTCTGCCAATGTCACCTAGTTTGGAGATTGTTTAGCAGGGTGATATACGACAGAGGTTGTATACAACAAAATGGTATTCGTCAGAATTTGCATAATGTCAGATCGACAGAGATGGTCACTTTGCACGATGTGTTAGAGAAGTTAGCATGAGACTGAGGGTCCCAGTTTACCTTGTGTTAGTGATAGAGTGTGTATGAAGCCTTGGATGCCCATTTTAGTTTAGTACAGTGTATCGCCTCGAACTGGTAGACAGAGTGAAAAAAGAGATTTATGAGTTGTGCCTTAACTCATAGTACAAATTCGAGCAAGTAAGTGTTGTGTGCAGAGTTTCTCCTACAACACCAGATGTCAGTCAGTTTGTAGTTGTCACCATTTGAAGTTTGCAATGATAAACCTGTGTGAGACATCGCTCATCTAGGAGCAGATTAGATCACAAAGTTTGTGGACTTTGCATTAATCATGAAGTAGAAGGCCAAATGTCTTTGATCCCAAAGGGATTGTCAGTAGCTTAGTTCAAGCAGAAAAGCTACATAGATTGTCATCCTCGTAGTTTTGTCAATCTTTAGGATACCTATTGAAGTTATATGTTAAGAAGTTGCGACAGAGGTGTGTCAGTCAGTTCAATTTCTGAAGCTCGGAAGAAGAGGTACCTTGTCAACCTGAATTACCAGTCAGCAGCAGGATTTCCCTCAACTCTAGAAGTGTTTTCAGGAATGATCAAGCAGGCCATCAGAAGCAATTGATTTGCTAGAAGCCCTTGCCTGCCTAAGGCTAGTTTGTCAAGTTTTCGTTGAAGCGAGAAGTTCAGCAAGAAGCAAGGCGTTTGTTTCGTAAGTGTTTAGAAGAGCAGTTTCGTCAAAGTCCAAGCAGTTTGAAAGCAAGAAGAGAACCCAAAGGCTGAGTTCTTTAACCTATTCCTTAGCTAGCCCAAATCTCAGGGTTGAGATTCCTTTAGGGGGGAGGTTTGTAACGTCCCAAAATTTGGCTTTTCAAAAATCTTTTTAGTTTAGGTCCCTGGAAAATTTCACCAATTTTATTTGATTTCATAAAGCTTAATTGTGAATTTCCCTAAATTCAAAATATTTAATTTGACTAATCTAAACATGATTATTACTCATAAGGGCAGATGAATCACCGGCTTCTTGCCGTGTCCACGTAAGCATTTTTCAATTTTTAGCCAATCGTGTGTGAGCGGTTCTTCACCGTCCGATCGTGGCCAGCGTGCCGATTGCATCCAGTGGAGCGAGCCTCTCAATCCTTCCTATCCCTTCCCCTTTGTCTGCTCTTCTCGCTGCTCCATGCCCTTGCGCTCGGTCCCTCCCCTACCAAAGCTGTCGCTGCTGCTCCCTCCTCCTTCCTCGCCCCTGCCTCTCCCTCGCCATCCCCCTCGCCCTCTCTGTATTCGGCCCTAGAGCACGTGCAACCCTCGCCATGCTCCCCTCCTCCCCTTTGTCCGCTGCCCCCTCCCCTTCGCCCGTGCCGCCCGAGCCACACTCTCCTCCCCTTCCACCATTCGCTGCCCTCGCCAAACACGCCTGTCACCTTCCTCCGTCGCTCCCAGCCTCTTCCTCCTCTGTCATCATATCAGGACCGCCACTGGCTTCTTTCCCCCTCCGCCTCCCGTCTCCTTCCTCTGCCGCCCCTCTCCGCTAGCTCCGCCGCTCCTTGCCTCTTCCTTCTCTGCCACCCCTTGACCTCCTCTTCGCCCATGCCGCAGCCGCCGGCCGCCTCCTCCCCTTTGCCCGCGTCGCCCTGCCCGCTCCCCTTTGCCCACTCCTGCCCTCGCCTAGCATCCCTCGCTTCCTCTATGCCCTCAGTCACGCTGCAGTCGCTCCTCTCCGCTAGCTCCGCTGCTCCCTGCCTCTTCCTCCTCTGCCACCCCCTCGACCTTCCGTTTGCTCGTGCCGTAGCCATCGGCTGCCTCCTCCCCATCGCCTGTGCCACCCTCCCCGCTACCCTTTGCCCACTCCTGCCCTCGCCTAGGATCCCTCGCCTCCTCCACGCCCTCGGTCATGCTGTCCTCGCACTGGCTTCCTCCCCTTCTCCTCCCGTGCTTCCACCGCTCCCTCCTACCCCTTGATGCTTCTGATTTGTGTGTCCGTGTTGCTCCATTTTGTATTAATTTGTCAACCCATATTCTTGATTTTTTGCATACTTGTTTGAGTAACAAAGGCTTGATTCTTCAGTTCATACATGAATGGCTTATTTTTGGTTGTGAATGGATTAATTGGAAGCTATCGCTACTACCAATTTATGTTCTTGTTGTTCCATACGGGTCCGTGGGAATGACGCTTACGAAGATGGTTGCGGCTGCGAGACTACCGGGCGGTGGCAGAGATTCCCAGTGGCCGCAATTGTGCACATCTTGGCAGCGCAGGTCAGTGGAGTGGCTGAGATGAGTACCTCCATAGCTCATCTAATTGTCTAAATATTTGGAGTTATTGGTACCTTCAAAATGGGAAAGCTTTGAGTTCGTCTCGCTGACTCCAAAGTCTAAGTATCTGGTATTTGGAGTTATTGGTACCTTCAAAATGGGAAAGCTGTGAGTTTGTCTCGCTGTAGGACCAAAAAGGCGACTAGAGGGGGGTGAATAGGAGCTCAATCAATTTTCCTTTTTAGATTTGATTCAACAAATATTTTACTCTAATAGCTATGAGAGCTATGAAGATCAATAGATAAGCACAATGGTAGACTTATGTTGAATCCACTCCAAACCCCCAAGTATAGCAAACAACAAACTCAACGATGTGCTAAAGAATCAGAAATTGGTACAACCTGTAACATCCCAAATCTGGGTGTGTGTTTCAAATGTAAGAAAATGAGTAGAAATTAAAACTTTTCTTGCATCTTGAAGCTTTTTGAACTTTCCTGTAATTCTTGTAAAGGAATTGTGGAATTCAAAAACCAAAATCTCCAATTGACTAAAGTCATGACCCTTTTAAACTTTTTAAGAAAAGTTTGTGGTCAACCCCTGGAAATAATTTTTCTCCTTGGTTCTAAGGCTGCTGTGTGACACCTCTAAATTATTTCATAATTTTTAGAAATTATCTGATAATTTTTAGAGGCCAGCAAACCAGTCGAACTCTTGGTCAAACCCTAGAACAAGCCTTGTTAAATTTCTGGAGAAAAATGTTGTGCATAAAGGCCTATACAAGGTTGATCCTAGAGTCAGCAACCTCCTGTTAAAATTTCAGAATTTTTGGGATTGAATTGCTACCTCTAAAAATCCCCCAAAGTTTCTAGTTCAAATTCCAACCCTAACCTGTTGCACTGTTGCCTGGGTTCGAACCTGAGTCTGGCTCAAGCCACTGGACTCGGTTGAACCAACTAAATGCACCCCGAGCCCCGAGCCTTTCCCGCGCGCAATCATTCTTAGCTGTTGGATGGCAATCGTGCGGCTCACGCCTTTCCCACTCAGCCCAGCCCGTTCAAGCATGCGATCAACCTCAGCCCTTGGATCTCACTCAAACCGTCCCGATTGAGTTCAATCGCAACCGTCCACTTTCTATCTAACGGTGCACGTGTTGGGTCTGTGACTTATGGTTGGACTCAGCCCGCTCGTGCACTTCCGGCTCGAGCCATTTTCTGCCGCTGACCGGTGGGGCCACCGCGTCGCTGGTTGTCTTCTTCGCCTCCGCTCGTGCGTGCTCCAGAGCACAGGACATGGGGAGGGTAGCGCCATCGTCATCCTCGTGCACCTTTGCCAATGGGTCTTAGCCCATTTAATGGCCGTCTCCTTTCACCCCCCGAAAGTCTTGGTCGTGCCTGCTCTCGTCCTCTCTTCCGTCCTTGGCGGAGCTCCCGGTCAATTCCACCATTAACGCTCGTCCTCGCCCCACCATTGCTCCTCTGGCTATTTTAGCCCTCAGCTCCCTTCCTTAGCTTCCTTTAACCACCACATCGGTTTGCCTAGCTTCTTCTCTGCTCAAGTGAGCTCAAGCACTCGTGAGCCCCAAACTGCCATTGCTACACCTTGGAGCTCCTTGGTGCCAACAGGGTTCCAGGGGTCCTTCATCCTTTCTCTTTGCTTCCACTTAAGCCCCTCATCACCCTGGTGCCTTCCCCTAACTTGATTTTAGATTGTCTCCACAGAATGACTTAATTTCGGGTTTTGGATCCTTGCGGCCGTGAGCACCCCCTTCTTCCCCATCGTCGGTAAGAAGCTTCTCTCCGCAATTCCTTGCTCAGGAAGCATCTCTGAGCTGTGTTGAAGCTATCCCGATGATGCGGCTTTGCTCTCTGTGCTCAGGCTGCCTTGTCCCCATTTTCGTGTTCGGCGCCGGCAAGTCTCTCCGTCGCCAAAGCTCCTCCAACCACCTTTGAGCGTCCTCCATGTTCAGGTACCTCCTATATAGCCCCTAGATGCTTGGGCACTAGCTTCTTTGAATGGCCATGGAGCATTTTGCTATTGTCACCATGGCCGTGATTGGAGCCGCTGCTCATCGCCAAGACGCCGCTCGCCGCCTCATGCCGAATGGTCCTGTGTGTCGCAATACTATTGCACACATGTTGGTGTCCTTGGGTGGCACCGGCGAGGTCCATGTCACTGGCGGCGAGCTCGGGAGCGCCCTCGGTTTTTGTCGGACGAAAACAGCGCTGCGCGATTGTCATTTGGGCACAGTTAATGAACCAGTTAAATATTAATCATTGTTTAATTAATGTTTAATCATTGGTTAGTATTTAATGTGTCCTTAACCGACTTAATCAGTCGCTAACACGCGGGCCTGCGCGCATTAAACCCCCACTGTGCGCATTAAACCCCTTGCATAGCCGTGCGGTCACTCACAATGGGCCCTCTCCCCTGTGCACGTGCGCTAAGCCTTGGTTCATCGTGGACCGCTCGATTTTAGATCAACGGCCCAGATCATTTGGGTCGTCCGGACCACCTACATGGCTCAATCATTCTCAGCTGTCCATCTCCAGATCGACGGTCCATGTTCATTGGAATGTTTGGACCGCTGAACACGTAAATCGATCTCAACCATTGATTTCGATCTTAACGGTATGTTGCTGTTTCCAAGCGCGTGTGCACTGTGCGCGCCGTGCGGTGGGCCAAAGGATTTTCAATCAACGGCCCATATGGAGCCACGTCATTTCCTTTGGTTTAATTCGTTTCTTTTTCTCGGTAAGCTTTATTTCACAACTAAAAATTGTATTAAACTTTGAAAATGCATAACTAATTCATTTGAAGTCATTTTCGGTTCATTCAAATTTTGTTAATTCTGTTTTTAACTAAACTTTAATTTAAAAATGGTTTTAAGCTCAGTTTAGCTCCAGAAAAATTTGAGAATATATTTAAAGTCAGTTTAGGTTTATTTATTGCTTAAAATTCATATTAACTTGAAAAATGCGTAAGTAATTCCCTGTAACTCCTTTTTGAGTGAAATCAACTTTGTTGGTTTCCTCTAATCGTGTACTTGCTGGTAAAATAGGTTTTAGGCATGTTACTATTTTCAAAAAGTTTACTTAAGCATTTAACTTGTGCACTTTTGCATGTCTTTGAAAAATCATAGAAAATGCATCCTAGCTCCAAATGAGGTGAACCAAATTGTGTTGTTCATCTCATGAGGTGCTGTAATAACCATAAAAATCTCAGGTGCAACACCTCTTTGGAAAATTGTGCTAAAGAATTAAATTCGGATGAACAGTACCCGATTGCAAATTTTTTCAGCATTTTCTAGCCGGCTGATTTTGTTTTGGCCATAACTTTTGCATTGAGAATCCAAATCAATTGGTTCTTATTGCTAAATTCTTTAAAAATCGTGTGCTTGCTGCTGTAAAAATTTCAGAGCATTTGGTGAAAGTTGGCTGTTGAGTCTTTTCGGTTTTCTTCGTTCTTATCGGTTCTTGTCGTTCTTTCGTTAGGTTCCGACGAGCGCGTTGATCTTGAGAGTGATCCTCAGCAGCATAGTAAGCAACTTCAGCAAGGCAAGCAGTTTGATCATATCCAATCCTATTACTTTTAAAGTCTAATACTTTGTTTGCAAATGATATGTATGCATGCTCTATTTTGTTGTTAAACTATCAATCGATTAGTTGATCCTATAGATGTATATTCTGCAGGTAAATGTTCAATCTCTACTACTAAGCCTAAGAATATCTTGCTGTGATTTAGAGTTCATTGGATGAGCTCTTATCACTTAGTAGTTTACGTGTTGATATTGCTTAGAAATGCTTAGCTAACGGTAGAATTGGGCGGTTATCGACTTAGTCGATAACTTTGATCACACAAAATTATTATTACCATTATGCTCAGCACTTTATGCTTTGTTACTTTGTAAAGTCAAAAACTGAAAATGAAATGATTGAGACTTGGGCACAATGGTTGATGGTGTGATCTTATAGTGTGACTGGAATGGTGCCCGGGTCAACAAGGACCGAGTTACTTATGTCACTAAGCCAAGATATTATTGCGTGCTCACCACACGAGGGGGATATGGGACCTCTCTTAACTTAGTACTTTGGCGTGTGTTAGCTCCGAGTTGCAGGAGGTTGTGTGTGTGTGTGTGTGTGTGTGTGTGTGTGTTGAAAAAGAAACTTGTGGTTATGTGTTGGGTGAGCGGGAGTGGAATCCAGTTTTGGTTCTCCACACAGAAGGGTATTGTAGTTGTCTGGGAGCTTTACCCTACAGTGGTAGTTGACTTTCGGCTTTACAATGACTCTATCTCAACGTATGTGTTTCTATCCATACGGGCGACTCGTAGTTAATACACAATATTGGAAATGTCTCGTAGGACTTAGCCGTGCCAGCATACCAAAGGAAGTGTGCTTAATCATGTGGAAAAAAGGGAGTCTGGCGTGTGGGTACATTGGTACACCCCTGCAGGGTTCAAACTATTTGAATAGGCTCGTCCTAGGTTATGGACATGCTTGGTAAGGTCGTGCAAGAACTAGACTATAACATTTAATTAAAACTTGATGTGGGTGGTATGAATGGGGAATTCATGCTAATGTTGTAGTGGCTATTGGGTTAGCCACTTCCAGGATGTCTTGTTATAATTGTTACTTGTCATATCGCGGTTTTCATCAAATAAAACCGATTGTAAAACTGCTTTCAATCTATTACATTATTGCAAATGAAAACTTGCTTTATGCTGAAAATGAGTCTAAAGCCTCCTCCACTTAAGCAAGCTTGCATGTAGTTATGTATAGGTCTGTTACACTACACGTAAGTCTTGCGAGTATATTTTTGTACTAATATGCTTTGCTTAACTAATTGTTGCAGAGGAGGAAGCTGATCCCCAAGGGATGCACTTCTGTGAGATGTGCTGGGGTTTGACGACTAGGTTGGCGGCCCGGTTGGTTGCCTTGTGGGTTAAAGGCACACTAATTGGTTTTTGTTTATCGCCATCTTATGACTTTTGCTTCCGCTGTTTATTTATCTACCTTTAGTGGTTATTTGGCTGGTCGGCCCCTTTTGTAATAACTCTACTATGTATGTCTTCTGTTTAATCTAGTTGTGCTTTGGTTCTATGTGTTGAATGGAATTGATGCATAATTTTGTAAAGGGGTATCTGTACTGCAAGTTCTTGGGAAGTACATGTATCTTTGCGATAGGACCAAGTGGATGGTTAAGCATTACAAGCCAAATCTTCTAGGTTCTCACACAACCGCAAGCAAACGGGTGGTTGTACCAATGTTCGGTACAACCGCATGCAAATGAGTGGTCGTACCAATGTTTGGTACAACCGCAGGCAAACGGGCGGTTGTACCAATTTCCCTGGAACAGCCCGACGACGAAAAGAAAAATTGGCACAACTTTTGAACCACTTGGCCAAACTCTACGAGATTTGAAACACACCTTCCTAAGGAGGTTAGGAACCTATTCCAAGCAAAGATTTACAAGATCCACGTCAAAGTTCCTACCTTTTTTGATATGAATGAAGAAGGTTTCAAAACCGAGTTTCAACCCTAAACATGATCTAAACCTTGCTCGTGGGTAAAGAATGATCAAGATGATCTTAGATGCACTCCTACAAGTCACAGCAAGCATAAGCAACAGAGGGATTCGAGAGAAAAGCAGTGGATCATCAAAATCACAAAAACTCCCAAAACAGAAGACAAGGAACGAAAGAGACTGACTTCCAGAACCATGATTGGATTGATCTGAACATATGGTTGATGTTTACAGCCTCTCCATCCTAGAGGACACAACTCACTACATGAGCATCAGATCAAGCAATCCCTAAACCCTAGCTCTCCAAAACCCTAAAACCACACGAAGGCTTCTCTTCTTCTCAATCTCTCACAGCACCAAGTGCTTATATAGTGGAGGCTAAGCATATAGGAATATTCCATTAGGGCACCCATTAAACCCTAACACACAATGGGTTAACACACGCACGCATCTCAAAGCGCCGTCTTCATCTTTGATTGACCTAAACCGCTTTCACAAATGCGTATTTGGTGAAATTACCAAAATACCCTTCTCAATCCTTCTCCATGGATCGAGTCAAATCCCGTCGAAGCAATTGCGCTCGACCACACCAAAATCATATCACAACTTTATGTTTAGCCAAGAGTCACAAATCATTTATGCGGAACCAAAAACCAAAGTATAACTTTGAGTGGCTTTGCTAGCATGTCCATGATTGGTGAAATTACCAAAATACCCTTCTCAATCCTTCTCCATGGACATGTTGTTCTATAATTCAATATCCATCCATAATGTATATCTACAATCCCATGTCCATCAATTGTGTAATCCTATACTTCCATCTCCAATATTCGAGTCAAATCCCATCGTCAGATAATAGTTTTATAAAATTTTAGAAATTTGAAACACTCAAATTGGAGTTGGGATTTAAAAGATATGAATTTTACAAATTTTGATCTAAATTTGGAATTTAAATGAATTTTAAATTCTAAAACAAGACTGAACTGAACTCCAAATTTAATACTTATATTTTATTTAGTTAGACAATAATTTTCTAAGATTTTAGCAATTTGAATCATCTAATTTGGAGTTAGGATGCAAAAGTTATGAATTTTACAAATTTAAACCTAAATCATTATTTAACCAATTTTACGAATTATTTTTCTATAGAAAATTCTAATTATTGCGCATGGTGACGTCGGCGAGCAATCGTCCTTGCGCTTTTTTGGCTCATGGGAGGGTGCGTGAGTTACGACGTGGCACCCACGGTAGATCACGTCGGCACGGCTCTCATCATGTCGGCAAGTATTTATAGGGGCCGAGAAGGCTCTCCATGGCGGGCGGTTGTGGCGTCTGTCCGTGCGTGCGAGTCGTCGACGCACGAGCGGGAGGAACGGGAGCGGTTGGAGGCCGTCGTGGAGCTCCCACATGAGGAAGACGAACCTCCATCGCACTTGCACAGAACTTCCTAGAGTTATTTTGGACCTAATAAAATTATTTCCAACTTAAATTGGCTTTTAATTTTGAAATTTAAATTATTTTGGTTTTAAAATATTTAAAGAAAAGCTTTTAAAATTCGCAACTTTAACTTAAATAAAACTTTAACAACTTTAATAAATTTTACTTTTGACTTTTAAAATTTCAGATCCAACCAATAGATAACTTTAATTAATTTTAAATTGGTAATGAAACTTTGACATCGCTCATCATGTCGGCAAGTCGATCAACCTCGTCCATTCTATGCCATGCTTGAGCACCTGACCTCACCCTGCATCCATGATCGTTCTGGACCTCAGCTCTCCAAGCTTAGTCCCGATCCACCTCGTCGTTGACCGTCGTTGACCTGCAAGCCACCTGCACAGCAATAGACAGAGAAATCGTCTCCGAGAATAAGTTCTTCACAACTTGACCCATGTTAGCTCAAAACATGCAATATGCAACACATATACAAATATAAACATGGATATGACCTATCCCAAAACCAAAACTCCAAAATGGCTGACAATCGGAACACAATCGGTACAACCGCCGTGTTACCAGTGGTACTACCGATCTTCGGTTGTACCGCTCCAATAACTGTGGTCGTTCCGATTTCTAATGAAGACCAGAATTCCCAAAACATCTTCTTTGGAAATAAGCTACCGCCATCTACCAATCGGTATAACCGCGATCGGTACTACCACCACGCAACTTGCGGTCGTACCGCCCTTTAAACGTTGGTTCTACCGAAAATCCTGATATTTGCTGAAAACTCGAAATTCAACAAAACTCAAATGCTATTGCCAATTGTCTCATCACCTAAGATCATGAGTATATCCCCATGATATCCACAATCTCCCCCTTGATGAACACATTGGCAATCGCCCAGAAAATGTAGTTTTGAGGTTTGAAAATGAAAATACTCGACGTTTTCGCGCAAAGGCACAACTTGGTCCAAATGCAAGAAAAAGCAATAGAAATGACCAAGCTGGCTTCAAAATAGCATGGGCAAGTGAGATACAGCAAAAGAAAGCAAGAAAGCTTCCAATTCCAGAGAATCGACAAAAATCTCACTTAAGGTCCATATGAAAGAACAATTGTTCTATTCGACCTTTGATCATCGTGAGTCTTCAAGAAATGCAATTCAAATTTAGAAAAGGCAATAAGACCAAAAGAGTGCAATTTAGATGCTCCCACTCACTATGATCACCAAATTTCCAAAAAATCCAATCTCTCCTTATGAATGACTCCAAAAAGCTCTAAAACAACATTTTGACCAATCTTTCTCCCCCTTTGACAATGAATTCATCAAGGTGCATGGAAGAAGATAGAACATGAATGTAATGGAATGGCTGCAATTTTTCAAAAAAAAATTCAGTTTTTTTGTTTAATTTTAGCAAAAGGAGCCATGAAGATTATCCAAGAAGACTGTACAAGTATTACACCAAGCCATATTATGTGAAGAAGCGATGTTCAATCATGGCAAAACATGTACAGCAAAGCTAAGGCCAAAATAGCAATAATATGAGATTAAATGAATTAAGAGCATGACATGGTGCTTAAGATCATAGTTTAACTAATGGTATCCAAAAATGAGTCAGGCCATGTCTATAAGCAAAATGGAGCCCAGAAATAATAAATGAGTCAATTTTGAGCATTATGAGTTCAATTTTGAATCAATTTGTTCAAGCATTTAGAATTTAGCACTTGGAGCACTTTGCTAAAAATGATTGGTTTTATCTTAGTAAAGCAAGTCCTGAACTAGGAGCCATCCACAACTGCCTCCTAACCAATTGCCAATTTGTTTTCTTAGCATTGTGCTAGATCTCAAGCCTCACTCGACCATCCCAAGCAACAGAAGCTTAAGAGAGTGGTCTAGGTCATCCAAAACTCCCTCTGAGTTCATGCCTAGTGCAATGGCAAGCCGTCTAATAAGAAAGAATTGGTGAGATCAGTGTTTTCGCATAGAAAAGCTCATTTTTCATTTTCTTGACTTAAGAATTATCATAGCTCAATTTGAAACTCAGAATAAGTTCAAGACTCAATGAAGCCTATATGACATGGCATGAATCATGAAAGGATCACTACAGCAAAACTAGTCACAAGATCCAACAAGTCATGTTTTGATTCAATTTTCTCACAGATAATAAAGCTAGCATGGCAAAGGCTAAGCTATACATAAAAAGCCATAAAAGATGTCTAGCAAACTAGGACAAGACATGGTAGGGTATAAAGCATGAATTTAAGTCATACAGGGATAATAATCAAAGCTCCATGGATTTATATTACAATGCAAGTTGCTGAAATTTAAAATGCATTATGATACAAATGAATGGCAAAAGAGCAAACTCCCCCTCAAAACAGGCCAAGAGGACTAACAACCCCCAACTCTCCCCGCAAAGAAGCAAAACAAGAAGAAACAAGAGCTTTAGTGAAAATATCCGCAACCTACTACTCGGACTCTACAAAGTGAAGCACAACATCACCCTTCTTAACATGGTCTCTAAGGAAATGATATCTGACGTCAATGTGCTTAGTCCTAGAATGTTGCATTGGGTTTTTGGCAATGTTAATGGCAGAAGTGTTGTCATAGAAAAGAGGAACACTATCCAAAGACAACCCATAGTCCCGCAGAGTAGACAAGATCCAAAGAACCTGAGAGCAACCACTGGCTGTAGCTACATACTCGGCCTCCGCAGTGGACTGTGCAATAGAGGACTATTTCCTAGATGACCAAGAGATAAGAGATGTGCCTAAGAAATGATAAGTGCCAGAAGTACTCTTCCTATCCACTCTACACCCCGCAAAATCAGCATCAGAAAAAGCCCAAATAGAGAGAGTAGAAGCAGAAGAATACCAAAGTCCAATGTCAAGAGTGTCCTGGAGGTACCTGAATATGCGACGCACTGCTTGACGATGAGAGGCTCGAGGGGAAGCCTGAAATCGAGCGCACAGACACACAGCGAATTGTATGTTCGGCTTCGACGCTGTGAGGTAGAGGAGGGAGCCAATCATGCTGCGGTACTCCTTCTGGTCCACGAGCTCTCCATCCTCATCAGGGTCCAACACGGTGGTCGTGGCAATGGGAGTAGACATTGGCCTACTGCTTCCCATGTCGAAGCGCCAAAGAAGGTCCTTTGTATACTTACTTTGATGAATGAAGGTGCCTTCTTTCAGTTGCTTGACTTGAAGACCAAGGAAGAAAGTCAATTTGCCCATCATGCTCATCTCGAACTCCCTGCTCATAGAATCTGAAAATCTGAACACCAAAGCATGAGAAGAACCACCGAATATAATGTCATCCACATAAATCTAAACCAACAAAAAGTCACTGCCATGCCTGAGAGTGAACAAGGTTTTATCAACCAATCCCATTTTGAAATCATTTTTAAGCAGAAAACTCTTAAGCCTATCATACCAAGCTCTAGGGGCTTGCTTCAGTCCATACAAGGCTTTGTAGAGTTTGAAAACATGGTTTGGGAACTTGGGATTTTCAAAACCAGGAGGTTGCTTGACAAAGACTTCTTCTTCTATGAAACCATTCAGGAAAGCACTTTTGACATCCATTTGAAATAGCATGAAGCCATTGGATGCCGCAAATGCTAGCAAAATGCGAATGGCTTCTAATCTAGCTACAGGAGCAAAGGTCTCCTCAAAGTCTAAGCCCTCTACCTGGGAATACCCTTGAGCTACAAGTCTAGCCTTATTGCGAACTACCAACCCATCTTCACTTTGCTTATTTTTTTGAAAACCCATTTTGTTCCAATTATATTATGATTGGGTGGAGGTTCAACTAAGGTCCAGACTTTGTTTCTTTCAAAATTTTCAAGTTCTTTATGCATGGCATTGACCCAAGAGGCATCAGAAAGAGCATGCGTGACATCTCAGGGTTCAAAAGAAGCAACAAAAGCAGAATGTGCATGAGAATCAAGAGAAATAAACCTGGAGCGAATGACTCGCTCATGTAGATCCCCGATAATCTGCTCAGGTTGATGCTGTCGCTGAATGCAAAGAGGGGCTCCTAGTGCAGAAGTGGCCTCGACCTCACGGGTTGTGGAGGTAGGAACAGAGCCACTCGATCGTCGGTGAAGGTAGGAAGAGGCTGCTCACCTGAAGCTGATGTAGTAGAAGCAGGCGCTCCAACCATCTCAGAAGTAACTGGAGGATGGATTGGGCCCTCATCCTCGAGTCATCATCGATTTAAGATGCTTTCTTGAATATCGAGAACCTCGTACCTACAAAGATCGGGTCTAGTACCGTGACTAGCCTCATCAAAAGTGACTTCGCAAGTCTCAACAACTTTGTTAGTGTCAAAATTAAATACACGATAGCCACGAGAATGAGCAGGATATCCAAGAAATATGCCAACAGAACATCTAGATTCAAATTTATGAAGGTTGCCATGTTTAAGAATGAAGCATTTGCAACCAAAAATCTTGAAATAAGAAACTTTGGGCTTATGACCAAATCTGAGCTCAAATGATGTCTTACCAATAACAGATCTCAAGAACACCCTATTAGAGATATAACAAGCAGTAGAGATCGCCTCAGCCCAAAACCTCCTAGGTGTGGAATGCTCATCTAGCATAGTCCTGGCCATCTCTACAAGGGTCCTATTCTTCCTCTCTACAACACCATTCTACTGGGGAACTCTAGGTGAAGAAAACGGTGCTCTAGCCCCTATCGTAGCGTAAGGTGGCAAAGGAAGAATTCTTGAATTCATCCCATTGTCACTCCTAATGGCTCTCAAAGCTCCAGGGAAGCTCAACAAAGAAGTCTAAGGACCAACTCTCTAAAGAAGCCAAATGCCTCGTCCTTAGAAACCGAAAATAAACCCATGAATACCTGGAAAAATCATCCACAATCACAAGCACATACCATTTCCCACCGGCTGACTAAACTCTAGAAGGACCAACAGTGTCTAAGTGCAAGAGTTGACCAGGTCCATCTGTCATCACTAAGGCAAGAGGTGGATGAGAAGCAAAAACCATCTTACCATGTCTACATGGTGTGCACACAAGGTCTCTAATAGTCTTCAGCCTAGGCAAACCTCTAATCAAATCCTTGCTACTGACTCTAGTCAAGTGGTCGAGCCTATGTGACCAAGCCTCACGATGCCACAAAGACTAGATGATGGGAGTCGGTTACAAGACACCTAGGGCTAGAAGCAGAAGAGATACTGAAATCAGCACAAAAGATTCTCTCAAACCTAGAGATCTCAAAGACAAGCTCACCCGAGGAATCTAGAACTCTACACTCACCACTCTTAAATCTCACCTCTAGACCCTCATCAAGCAGCTGAGAAATAGATAGCAGATTATACCTCGCGACGCCCTTACTTACCAAAGCAACGTCCTTGAGCATGAACTTGTTGTTGTGTCGAGAGCACCCGGAGTCAACAAGCCATATGTCCTCCTTCCTCGCACGATGGACCTAAAGAGCACCTAACAGAAACATCTGTGGTCGGGGTTAGTGAAAAGCATCCCCAAATGTGATCAAAATCATAAGAATTCATTCTCGCGGATGCCTCCACGTGTGAGGAGAGAACCATCTAGAAGGTGCAATGGTACTTGACCTTTTGATGGTCGACCATCTTGATGAAGTAGAAGCACTGAAGTAGAAGCCCAAAATCCCTAAGTTGGATTAGTTAAGCATCTAATATGCATTTGTGAAATTTTGGACTTTTTAAAAACTTTTTGTTGCAGCAAATAGGTTTCAATTGTGAGAATGTTTTAGTTGGTTTCTATATTCTCTGATATGCTTGTTTGGATTTCTGTAATTTATTGTAGGTTATTTGGTTCCTATTTAATTTGCATGTTCAATTTTGAATTTGAATTTAAAACACAAACCTAATAGGTAAATAAAACAAATGGAAATGAAAATTGATAGTTAAAAATCTAAACTAAGAATAATTATTCTAAAAATAAATTGAGGAATTAATTAAAGCATGTTTGCAAATTTCTCACATTAAGTAATAATAATCAATATTTAATCAAATGGTTGAAAGATCGCATTTAAATTTAATTATTTTGATTTCTTGTTTTTGCATGCATCACAAGAATCATGTCATTATACATGCATTAGTATCGACACTCTTTTCCGATTTGACCGACGCAGGCGAAGCGCCCGCGTGTCCTTTCTTTTCTGTCATATCCCTTTTTCCTCCCTGCTAACTCCTTTTGCTTCTCTCTTTCAAATCTCATCCAAAAACTCAAAACCAAGCCATGCATGTCATACCACCGCGATCCTCATCGCACGACCAATCAATTTCTGCAATTCGTTTTCGCATGCACGACAGTTTGAGCAAATTCGCAAAAAGGAGAATAGGTAGCAGATGAAACGCCTGCGTGTTCACTCTTGTCCCTAACTTCTCTCCTCACAATCACAACCAAAAACCTAAAATCGTGTGGCGCATGTTATACCATTGCGTTAAATAAATCACGCATAGCATTCCATTTTATAGCGGTTTCGCATGCAAGGTCGTTCTTAAGTTAGAAAAATGAGGAGAAATACATTGCTATTTAATCCTGCCATTTCATTTTCCATAAGAGCATCGCGACAATTTCTTCACTCCCCATCCACTTTTCGGCAAATTAACCACCCTCTTCCATTGCTCTTACCCCAACCGAACACAAGACACCACACCACAACCACTCATCCATTCTCCATTGCCATTCTTTATTTCCCAACCATTACACGTACCGAAAGCAATTCCTTTGCACTACCTTTCCACTTTTCCATCTACTCACACATTGTCATCTCCTCCAACCAACACAAAGACGTCACAACCATTTCTTCCTCCCCAACACAATAGAGCAAGGACACCATTTCTTTCTCTTCTTGAACACAAACTCAAACTCCACTTCTCTCTTCTAATCACTCCCAAGAACTCAAAATCTGCCCATGCATGTTATCTGGGCTGATCCTCATCACCTAAGCTTCCCATCCATCCAAGTAATTTTCATATGCATGTTGGTTTGAGGATTTTGCAAGAAGGAGGAACAAACACTTCATCAGAGCAGCTTGATGCACTCTTCGATCTGCAGCACAAGCATTGCAAACATGCAAGATGGCGCAACATGCAAGCACTTCGGTCTGGCTGACTCCTGCGAGCCGGATGGTGGCGCGGTGGCTCGATAGGTGATGCATCGAGAGCAAGGCAAGCTTGGGCAGCAGCACAGCATGCAACCGAGAGCAAGGCGAAGCTTAGGCGGCAAGACAAAGATGCAATCGAGAGCAAGCTGCGCAGCGAAGCGAGGCCGGCGGCTGCGGGCACACGGAGTAGTGGAGGAGTGGTTGCGACATGGCAGCAAGAGCCAAGGTGCTGTAGCGGCGTGAAGACGAGGGCGCCAAGGCACTGGAGGTGGCCGAGGGTGCGACAGGCGAGCTCGATGCCGAGGCGCCAGATGCAATCGGCGGCGTCGTGCAACTCGCGCCGGCGGCCGAGGCGAGGAGGCAAGACGCGAGTGAGTCGGCGATGACTACGGCGGACGCGGGCGAGCACCAAGAAAACGTCGTCCGGTGGTAGTCGCACGCCTAGCACGTGCGATGGTAAAATCTTTAGTTAGATCGCGTTACCACGTTTATATTAATTATTAGTCATTGTTGCATACTCATCCCATTAAGCTTGGCATTTTATTTTTCATACATGTTTAAATGTAATTAACAAATAGATGTTTGATTCAAGTGAGAAAAAGTATTTAATAGCAAATCAATACAACAAACTCCTTTGGATAAAAATATGATCGGAAAAGGAAATCAGATTTCAATTGAGAATAACAGTAGGTGAGGTTAACAATTAATGGGAAGTAAGATTTGGAATGCTTTGCCCATATAAACAGTGAGCTAAACCATGTCAAATGTCAAAACAGATTGATTAAAAAGTATAATGAATTTTTAGCCATTACCATTTAATCTAAAAGTGTAATTTAATCTTGAGTCAAGAATTAGGATTGGTTAGTTAAGCAACAATAAGTTACTGCCCTTTTCTAATGATAGTAGATGGAAAAGTTTTATTGGATTAAATAGCCTTTAGAGTTTGATCTAAAGAGAGCACTCTAAATCTAAAAAGCAAGTGTTAAGAATGATCCCAATAAAACAGTGAATCTCCATTAGGTAATTGAATTTGTCAAAGTAGCTAGCAAGCTAATTATTCTTAGTAAAGTTGTTAAGAAAGTAGAGGGTAATGAGTTTTGTCAGTAACCATTTGCCATAGTTGTGTTAATAGCAATAGAGGCACTAGGTTAGTGAATTAATTGATAAAAAGGTTGGTTTAAATTTCAAAAATTCACAACTAAAATAAATCAACTCCAAAACGAGTTAAACCAATTTTGTTGGTTTTCATTCTTAATGTACTTTAACCTAGAATAGGTTTGAATCATGTTATTGTCCCAGAAAATTTCGAAAATGGAATTAATTTTCTCGAATGAACTATTTTTACACTAGAAATTGAATTAACTTTAAAAATTCGTAAGTAATTCTTTTGAACTCCAAATGGGATGAATCCAATTGGGTTGTTCATATAATTTGATTATCTATCCATTTTTGTAATCCTTATATCCACCACTATCATACAAAATTTCACTAAATAATTAAAATCGGATGAACGATGAATGAAGTGAATTTCTCGGCATTTTCTAGAAATCTGATTTTTAAACTACTATAACTCTCACATACAAACTCGAAATCAAATAATTTTTGTTTCTAAATTCGTATTAAATCATAATCTAACTACTGTATTAATTTCATAATTTTTGAAGACTTTTGGAATTTGGTGTTTATTTGGTGTTTTCGCTTTGTCGGTTCTTATCGCTTGATGACGATGATTTGGGAGTGCAACGGAGATGATTATGTGAATGTCCAGAGTACCAGCAAGCAAAGGCAAACAGTTTGATCATAAATGTCCCATTACTTTCAAGTCTAATATTTTGTTTACAAATTGTATGTATGCATGCTTTTGTGTCAAAGTAATTTTCCCGATTAGAGGTAGCTATTCCTATTGCATGGTTGCCCTTAAATTGTTATCCCTGCCACAAAACATAAGTTATTAATATCGCTGGTGAATTAGAGCCTGGTGATTTAATTATGCTCTCTTATTGTCTTTGCGGTGTTATGCTTAGAAATGCTTAGCTACTGGTAGAATTAGGCGGTTATCGACTTAGTCGATAACTTTGATCACACAAAATTATTATTATCATTATGCTTAGAACTTTGTGCTTTGTTACTTTGTAAAGTCAAAAACTGAAACTGAAAATGAAATGTTTGAGACTTGGGCACAATGGTTGTTGGTGTAACCTTATGGTGTGCCTGGAATGGTGCCCAAGTCAATCAAGGACCAAGTTACTTGCGCCACCGTACTGGGCAATTTGCGTACTAACCACATGAGAGGCATATGGAACCTCTCTTGACTTAGTACTTTGGCGTGTGTTAGCTCCGAGTTGCATGGTGGGCTTTTGGGTGAGTAGTAGTGGAGGTTATCCACTATAAGGAGCATCGTCCTTTATAAGGAGGTGAGTATCTTTGATGACTCCGCATCAACGTATGGGGCTTTCTCCCATATGGGCGACTTGTAGTTAATACACAATATTGGAAATGTCTCGTAGGACTCAGCTCTACTGGCATACCAAAGGAAGTGTGCTTTATCGCGTGGCATTAAGGAGCGGTCTGACATGTGGGTACATTGGTACACCCCTGTAGGGTTCAAACTATTCGAATAGTCTCGTCCTAGGTTATGGACACATTTGGATACGCCCCGTGAGAAATAGACTATAACATTTAATTAAAACTTGATGTGGGTGGTATGAATGGGGAATTCATGCTATTGTTCTGGTGGCTATTGGGTTAGCCACTTCCAGGATGTCTTGTTATTATTGTTACTTGTATCTCGCTATTTTTGTCAAATAAAAACAGATTGTAAAACTACTTTAAATCTATTATATTATTGCAAATGAAAACTTGCTTTATGCTGAAAATGAGTCTAGAGCCTCCTCCACTTAAATAAGCTTGCATGTAGCTATGTATAGGCCTGTTACACTACACGTAAGTCTTGCGAGTACATTTTTGTACTCATTTGCTTTGCTTAATTAATTGTTGCAGAGGTGGTTGATCCCCAAGGGATCGACTTTTGTGAGACCGACTTCGTACAGGACGACTAGCTTGGCGGCTCGGTCGGTTGCCTTGTGGGTAATGGCAAACCGTTTGGCTTTTATTTATCGCCATCTTATGGCTTATGTTTCATTGCTACTTTAGTTTTTCCCTTTTCATTTGGCAAGTTGGCCCTACTTTTGTAATATGAACTTGTATTTGCCTTTTGTTGTAAGCTTGTAGACTTGGTAATGTAATGACTTGTGTGTGGAATGTATGCTAAATTTTTGTATGGGGTATGTGTCTTTGCAATTAGGAAGTACATATCTGAGAATCGAGATATTTTATTTGTAATGCTAGGACCAATTTGATTGTTAAGTATTACAAGTTTAATACCCCGGTTCTCATAGCACCTATCTTGCTAGAAGGGTTTGGGCAAAACCAGATTTAAAGACTATCTTGGATGGCTTAGGGGTTCTACCTCAAACAGCCACTCTCAATGACTCTAATAACCTTAGGTGGATGGTTCTTGGAATGCTCTAGGAATTAAATCCTAGGCCACTATTGTTCACACTCACCTTAGATTTGTCTAGAATCATGTTGATGTTCTTCTTCCCACTAGTAAATCTCTCAAGAGTCTTGTTAAGGTAGTCATTTTATTTGGCTAGCTCCTTACATGAGGCACACTTATTTGACTTGCTAGCCCTATCAGACTTTTCCTTATAGTGAGCTACCTCGGCTTTCAAAGCCTCACAAGACACACAATAGTCATCTCTAATCCTATCCAACTGTTCTTTGAGCTTAACTCTAAAAGCTTTTTGTATCTTAACTACATTATGCCCAATTTCAATGCAAAGATCACAAGAATTAGAATCAACAACTTTCTTGGAAGTAGTCATGGACAAGGATTGTTCAATTTTAGCCTTTTCTTCTAGTGTCTTGTTTAAAACATCATTCTCAATTGTGAGTTTAATACAGTTTTCACATGAATCAGTTTTAGAATAAAGAACCATTTCAGTCATCTCCTTCATTTTAATCCTACTATCCTCACAATGAGAACACATGCGACTAGCATCAAATTTCTGCAATTCTTCTATTGCGCTATTCAATTTTAATTCAAGTAAAGCACAATTTGAACAGGGTAAAGGAACATCATCTACAGTAGTCACATCAAGAGCAATGGCATTCATGCAAGCAGGACTAGACTTGAGAGTTTCTAGTTCATCAAAAGCATCTTTCAGTTGATTAGCAATAGAGGAATGAGCAGATTTCAGATTTGCTAGTTCATTAAACAAGCTAGAGCAAGAATCACAATTATCAGCAGGATTAATGGATTTGAGCCTAACAACTTCTAGGTTCAAGTCATTAATCATGTCATCCTATTTTCTAATCGTCTTTTCTTGCTTATTCAGTCTTTTCTCAGCAAGGACTAAAGCACGTTTCATATTAGCAAGTGAAAGACGTACCTCATCGGGATCGCTGAAGAGGTCGTCATCGTTGGAGGAGTCAATGTCATGGCTGTCCCTAGCCATGAAGCACATACCGGTGAAGTCCTGGGCCTTCTTCTTGCCATGAGAGTCATCGTCGTCATCCTCCATCTCCGAGTCCACATCGCTCATGTCAACACTCTGAAGAGCGGCAAGGACCTGGCTGACGAACTTGCGATAGTTGGGCTTCTTGCCTTTTGTGTCTTTAGCTTGAGGACGCCTCCGAGAGTCCTTCTCCATCTTGCCCTTCAGCTTGGGGCACTTGGAGTGAATGTGGTTCGGCTCACCACACTCAAAACAAGTGACAGGGCCACCTCTGCTCCTGTTCCTCACCTTGTTGTATACTCTGGAAAATTTTGTGGATAGGAGGGCTAGGTCATCCTCAGGTAGCTTCTCTAGCTGCTCATCACTCAGAGAATGCAAAGCGGATAAGGAAAAACCAAATGAGCCAAAATCCAATGAATCAGAAGAACTACCCTTAGATGGGTCGACCACCAAAGCCATCGACTCTGTCTTGGGGAGACGCGAGATAAAGTCAATCTCATGCATCTTCAACCTGGAGTAGAGCTTATCCATGGTAAGCTCACTCATGACAGTGTTGTCATTGATGGATGTAACCTTCACATCAAGAGCACCCAAAAGCTGGCGTGCATTCTCAGACTCAGTGAAAACAAGATGAACAGCGCGAAGATCATGAAGAATCTTGGAGAACCTCCCCCACAGCTCATCCAAAGACTCACCAGGCCTTTGCTCGATCTTTGAGTATTCTTTTTGAGCTGGTTCTGTCTCACTTCCTTGATCGCGGTAGAGTCCTCCAGATCTTGTGAGCAGACCTCAAATGAGCCACGCGCTCAAACTCAGATCGACTAAGACCTTGGATCAGAAAGTTCTGAGCCTTGCTATTAGCCTCAACATCCGGAGTGATCACATCGTCATTGGCTGGCACGACATATGGATTTTTGACTTTAAGCCAAATAGCGTGCCCTTGAGCCTTGATGTAGGCATGCATGCGTGCCTTCCAGTAAGCAAAATCAACTCCATCGAAAACAGGTGGTTTGGTTGAATACTTGTCAGTCGCCATGGCTCCAAAGACCGGTTAAGATCTATGAGAAGAGCTAATTGTGCTCTGATACCCCTTGTAGGACCGGAAAGGCGACTAGAGGGGGGTGAATAGGAGCTCAATCAATTTTCCTTTTTAGATTTGATTCAACAAATATTTCACTCTAATAGCTATGACAGCTATGAAGATCAATAGATAAGCACAATAGTAGACTTATGTTGAATCCAGTCCAAACCCCCAAATATAGCAAACAACAAACTCAACGATGTGCTGAGGAATCAGAAATTGGTACAAACCCATAGCAAGCGGGCGGTCGTACCAATGTTAAATAAACCGCATAGCAAACAAAGGTTGTACCAATTTCCTGGAATGACTTCGACGACGAAAAGAAAATTTGGCACAACTTTTGAACCACTTGGCCAAACTCTACGAAATTTGAAACACACCTTCCTAAGGAGGTTAGGAACCTATTCCAAGCAAGGATTTACAAGTTCCACGTCAAAGTTCCTACCTTTTTCGATATGAACGAAGAAGGTTTCAAAACCGAGTTTCAACCCTAAACATGATCTAAACCTTGCTCATGGGTAAAGAATTATCAAGATGATCTTAGATGCACTCCCACAAGTCACAGCAAGCATAAGCAATAGAGGGATTCGAGAGAAAAGCAGTGGATCATCGAAATCACAAAAACTCCCAAAACAGAAGACAAGGAACGAAAGAGACTGACTTCCAAAACCATGGTTGGATTGATCTGAACATATGGTTGATGTTTACAGCCTCTCCATCTGGGAGGACACAACTCACTACATGAGCATCAGATCAAGCAATCCCTAAACCCTAACACACAATGGGTTAACACACACACGCATCTCAAAGCACCGTCTTCATCTTTGATTGACCTAAACCGCTTTTCCAAGCGCCGACCCGCGCCGTGGTTTAGCCAAGAGTCACAAAGGTGGTATTTGGTGAAATTACCAAAATACCCCTTCTTAATCCTTCTCCATGGACCGAGTCCAATGCTGTCGAAACTATCGCCTACTTCGCCACTTGTATGTAGATCAACGGCTCTCATCATGTCGGCAAGTCTCTCCCGTCTGGATCCCATCGGAACCTCCATGGCACTTGCACCGACCCCGCACCGCTTGATCCAACCAGCTGTATCGAGCTGCCCATTCGATCAACCTCGTCCATTCTGCGCCATGCTTGAGTCACCTGACCTTACCTGGCATCTATGATCATTCTGGACCTCAGCTCTCCAAGCTTAGTCCCGATCCACCTCACTGTTGACCGTCGTTGACCTGCAAGCCACCTGCACAGCAATAGACAGAGAAATCGTCTCCGGGAACAAGTTCTTCACAACTTGACCCACGTTAGCTCAAAACATGCAATATGCAACACATATACAAAGATAAACATGGATATGACCTATCCCAAAACCAAAACTCCAAAATGGCCGACAATCGCAACACAATCGGTTTTAACAACCGTATTACCGGTGGTACTACCGATCTTGATCAGTGTCGCTCAATAATCTGCGGTCGTTTCGATTTCCAATGAAGACCGAACTCCCAAAACATCTTCTCACGAAATAAGCTACCGCCATCTACCAATCGGTATAACCGCGATCCGTACTACCACCACACAACTTGCGGTCGTACCGCCCTTTAAACACCGGTTCTACCGAAAATCCTGATATTTGCTGAAAACTCGAAATTCAACAAAACTCAAATTGCCAATTGTCTCATCACGTAAGATCATGAGTATATCCGCATGATATCCACACTCGTGACTCCAAAGTCCAAATATCTAGATTTATTGGGTTTTGTTTGTTAGCAGAGCACTTCATTACTAAAGGTTGGAGTGAGTTTATCATATGTAATGGAGTTCTTTGCTAGAACGGTGGTATCAAATGCCACTAGATGGGACACATTTTTTATTGTGCACATATATTGTTGGTTGAAGCTTTCAGCCTAAGAAGAGTAGATCTTTCAATTTCCTTGTTGCAATGTTCTTCATCTGCTACAACCTTGATATATTTCTATTTCTCGATTAAAGACACAAGTGTAACCATGTTACGCTAACTTGCTACTATTATTCTCGATGTGAGCAGCCTTTTGAGTGGTATTGTAGTACGAAATCAACTTTGTTCTTACGAGATTAACAAATATACAAACTTACAGGAAAAAACTTGAAAGCTGAAGACCTTCGAGAGGAAGAGAAAAATGTTCAAAAGAGTTATGTCAACGCACTGTCCTTCCTCTCTATTCATATGTGTGTGTGTCAAAGCATCATTTTTACGTGGTGGTACTGATTGCCACCATTTTATACTTCAGGTGTGCATTAGGTTTTCCGCTACTAAGTATGGCATGTAGTTGAGAGTTGAGATACTATCACACTAGTGGTAAATTTGTTATGAACAGTTCCTTATGTTCTGAGTTAATTGTGAGAGCAACTAGCAAGATGGTGGCCTAACTTGTAGAAGCCATATGGAATCATCGTTTTAAGTACCCTCTGATTATTGATCCATCATTGCCTCCCGAAGGACATTGTTTGCTTCATATATTTACATTGCGAGGCATAGAAGATTTGGAGGTATGGGCGGTGTTCAAGCTTAAACGTAAACTTTGTCAAATAGTGAGAAACCAAGCGTTTTCTATCAACATACTTATTTATTTATAGTATTCTTGATGCTCATATCTTGTTTCACTTTCATCCTTGGTAGGGGCTATCTAGGAAGGACTATGAGAAGAAAAAGGAGCTTGTGTCAAAGGAGATTATAATAAAGCTTGAAAAGAGTTTGTTTCTGGTCTTCAAGATTTGATAGTACTCGTGGAGGTATGTCCTTATAGTCCTTCCATGTTGGGACTCTATAAGTATTTTCTATCATTTAATTTTGACTAATTCTTTTTGAACTTTAAAGTCTTGCCTAGCGATCTTTAAATATGGAACATGAGAAAGGCTTTACTAGCTAGAAATGCAATATATATATATATATATATATATATATATTAAATATTTGTTACTCAATATGATTATGGATTAGTCCGTCACAATGACCAATTGGTGTATTTGTCATTCTTGTTGACTTCACTCCCAACACTGGTCCAATCTACCTAGTATGAGGTAATATTGCTAGGTTGGTCGTAAACCGCAATCACTATGGCAACCTCCAGTGAAGAGTGCTAAAACCTACACGGTACTCTTGAATAGGTTCTTTCAAATGATACAAACCATGTTAGGTAACAAATAGTTAGGTATTAAAGTATGGGCTATGAACCTTCCACTAGGATGGGACTTTTGAATGGGCATGTAAATACCAATACAGAGTTGGAGTTTTGAGCATTACGAATTTCCTAGAGTTCCTTGTGCAACAAATTGCTTAGTGCATAATGGACCACCTTGCATCGCTACATCACCAACCTGGTAAAAGATGTTATAACAAGGACTTTCATGGACTAATCACACATTCCTTTGAAAGTCTAAGGATCAACAGAAACAATGTACTGCTCCTTGATCAGAATGGGAAATTCATTTGGGATTTGCGATGGATGAGGACCATAGGTTGCTTCTTCTCATGCACCAAATATAGATTGTTCAGTATCCAGGTAGCAAAAAGGATAAAATATTTAAAGGCTTGTTATTGGTGTGTTCGTTTAGGCTGTTGATTTTTTAGTACATGTGATTGCTGCCTCTCTTCTTGCTCTTTAATTACGAGCATAACTCTTTTGTAGTCTCACACTAAAAGTAAATGTTCTCAAAATAATAACAAAGTACGAAAACTACTGCTACAAGATAACATAACTATTGTAGCAGTCCTCTTTTGTTATTATTATTAGAAAAAGGTATTGTGCATGTATATTTTTTCTTTGTTGTTGTCAGACATCATATGGAGTTACCGTATGTCTATCCTAACTTGTCAGAATGGATAAAATGCTTATAAGTTGTAATTTGGTACTATTTATATTATGTTGTTGTTAAAGTGTTGAAGCTATGGGTTGGCTGCTTCTATCTGTCAGCTGATGCTTCAAACCGCTTTATTCAATGTTTAGCTTGCAACCTACAGTTTGCATTTTTGTCCAGATTATCAGCTTTTCATCATTCTAAACTGTATTGCAGGAAAAAAGGCATTCTGTTTATTGCTATTGATCAAACAAGACCTCTGTCAGATCAAGGCCCTTTGCAGGTTGTTTGCATAAGGTTAGATACATCGCGTTTATTTAATAACTTCATGTGCTATTTCTCTGGAATGATAAATATTTACATACTCTCTTGTCGTATGAGTTTTTCCTTATTTTATTGCCAAAAAATAGCATTGCATTTCCTCGATGGACAACAAAGGAATGTGAATGATTATTGGAGGCGGTAATACATATTTTGTTAAAAAGGTTCAACCTCTCTTTGTGAGAGATGTTCAATATATAATTTTTAAAATATTAGGCCCTTTATCCTTTTATGTTTTGCAACTTTTTTGTCACATCCCCAAATTAATTAATGATAATTAGTATGCATCTCATGAGCATGCATTGTATTTTTAGACATTTGCATGAAATATTGCACTTGGAAGATCTTAATCACAAGATTAAACCTTAACCTAAAGCAACTCCCCAATTGAAAACAGAAACAAATCCTATTAAAGTTCCCTAGAAAATAATTTATTCAAATACTATAATAATTATCATGAATAAATATAATTTTTTCCCAAATTTATGGGACTAGTTTCAACCCTTAGAAAATTCAAACACATTTCAATGACCTATTCTAAGTTTGAATCTAAACTAAATAAATTAAGTCATGAATAGTTAGGTTTAAGAATTTTTCTGAACACTAGACCTTCCCAGGAAACCCTCTCATTTATTTCAGATTTTTAGGATTTTTATTTCTATTTTTAGTGGCTTGGTCAAACTAGAATCAGCTTAAATCAAATCCTAGTCAAACCACACTGTTCCTCGGGTTTGAACCGGACCCGAGTCTGACTCATGCGAACTAACTCGATCAAGCCACCTAAACGCACTTTGGTCGCACCACACTCGACTCGGCCGCTCTTGTGCGATTGCCAACCAGACCCACAGTCGATCGGCTTCAACCAATCGCTGACGAGCGCCAGGCACCGAGGTCCACGCGGCCGTGATTTTCTTCTGCACGCCAGTGACGCCGTGGATCCACCGCCCTTGGCAACCACTCTGGATCTTTCCCCATGTAACGCCATTGCCATCACCGCCATTCCCCGAGGATAATACCTCTCCTTGCCCTCCATTATTGCTCACTTCCCCTCTCGGTGCTAAGCAGGAGGAAGCTCTCTCGTGCGCATCTCTCGGGTAAGCTCCTCACTGATGCATCCTCTCTTCTCAATGATTTGTGCCATTTCCATTTTGCCTAATGTCAGCCTTTGATTTGGCTTATAGCTTCCGGACCAAACCCGACGCTCTCGGTGGTTCCAGAGCTTGCTCTGAAGGACACCGTCGTGTTTTCTTCGTGTCCGGGAGGTATTGTCATCGCTCTTGTGCATCACCTTACAAGCTTTAGCCTACTAAACAGAACCCCTCTCCACATGAATCGTGCCACCGCCGTCATCCTCTTCGACGCTGGCCAGTCTCCGACGACCTCTGAATCCCTCCTAGCTTCAGGTAGCCTCTCTTTGTCCCGTAGATGCTTGGGCACCTGCTTCTCTGGACATTTTTCTCATACAACCGACAACACTATAGCACGGCCATTAGAGTTAAATGTGATGATTAGCCATTAAGTGTTGTCTTAGCCGTGTAAATGTGTCGCGTACATGCGGGTCGCATGTACAGAAATCAATTAAGTTAAGTGAAGCGGTTGAGTGTATGACATGTGGGCCTGGCTGCTTAAGCTCGCCTGTGTGCTGTGACATGGACCAGTGAACTGCGCGTAATGGCCTTCGGTCCACACACTATTTCGTGGATCGAGTCACTAACGGGCGGGACCCACTTGTCAGTTCGGTTTAATTCGGGAAGTTAAATGAAAAACACACTATTCAATCGAACCACAACAGTGAGCGACCGCGGCTAGGTAACCACCCGGTAAGAAAAGTGTTAATTGCTTTAGAAATTCTGGAAATGAATTGTTTACACACTGAAAATTTGAATAACTTAAAAAATGCATAACTAATTCATTTTAACTCCAAAAACAGTGAAACCAATTTTGATAATTTTTATTTTAATTGAACTTTATTCTAAATAGGTTTCAAACATGTCTCTTGATGAACCATGAAGGTCCTATTCTGGCCCGATCTTGCGATGAGAAGGTAAGTTCGGTAGTAGTCGCTCAAGTCTCATGATCCTGGCTATGAACTCGCAAGGCTCGTAACCACGCAATCGCTGAACTGCTCAACAAGTCGTTATCAACCGTGCACGAATACCCGGATGACCTGATTACGAAGATCAATTCATGTATACACCGAAGAAGCACACAAGAGCGAGATAAATAGCAATCTGAAATTGCAAATAGAAAATAAGATTGTATTGATAAGTGGGGTTCCGAAGAACAATGTCGTTGTTGATCTCGCCGAACAAGAGGACAAAGAACAATGTAGCAAAGCTAAACTTCAATCAACAAAACTCAAGGAACTAGAGGGGGTGGCGGCCACTATGTATAGGAGAAGATGAAGGGGTGGTGGGACTGTTCATGCATGAACAGTACCACATGAATAGTAAATCCTAACTCTATCTCCTCATTCGCCATCTTGTTTTTATGATTTCGATGTGGTCATAATGAATTGGAAGGTGAGGCTAGATACATTGGAAAGGTCTCATAATAATGTTTCCAACAATCCCAAGAACACCCAAATCAGACTCCGTTTGCAAAAGTTATGGCCTTTTTGCTATGGGCCTATTGGGCTGTCCTAGTGCCAGATTGTTTTCACAATTCCGACATGCACAGAAGGAATTTTGAGGTGGGGCTGGATCCGTTGGAAATATGACGAGATAAGCTTTCCATCAAGTACTCGTGGACCCCCAATGGACTCCGTATGTGAAAGTTATGCATGTTTGAAGTCAGTGCTGTCTCCGGAGGCTGAATTGGATTCCAAAATAGGTCCAGCTCGAACTCTTACAAATCAACCACTCTCTATCTTTGATTCCTGAAAATAACAACACATTTATTAGGCAAATATCATATAGTTCATGTAATATAAAGGTATGTCACGACCCGACCCGAGGTCCATCGAGGAGGTCCTCGGGACCACCGGAGGTCTACCAAGACCACCCGGAGGTCCTTGAACCACTCGGAGGTCTAGAGATCGGACCCGAGGAGGTCATGAGACCTAGGACGTCCCCATGTGCCACGACCCAACTCGGGGGTGGTCAAGAGGCCAAACCCGAGGAGGTCGTGAGGCCTGGGAAGACCCCGAGTCCTCTATGCAACTGAACTAGTCCCAAGATCAATAGCTAACTCACACAACAAACAATAGTGGTAACATCCATCAATGCAAACTTATTAATAGACAACAGAGTTGATTACAGAAGGGCTCATAAACCAATAAAACAAATTATAGGAAGATAAAAGCGGCAAGACCACACGAGTCACCATAGGCAGTCGTCTAGAGGGCGCAGCCTAGTCGTCTTGGTCCTCAGGCTCTTCGTAGACGTCCTCCCCTGCTCAATTATTAATCAAGCAAGAATAAGCATAATAACCGTGCTCGCAAGTCACACCCGGAGGTTAACAGATTGTAATGCATGCAAGGTTATCTCAAGGAGGTCTTATAGGGTTGTCTTTGCATAAAGCCAAGTTTCTTTTGAATACAAGTACTAAGTTCCAAGGCAGTTAAACAGTAATTAAAATTCATTTTCTAAAACTCAGTTTTACAGTTAGATAACATTCATCACGAGTGGTGAAGGATACCCTCCTGTCACAAGGCAACCAGCCCAAAACCCAATGGGATAGACATCCCAAAACCATTTTATCAAGCCTTTTGAAAACAAAACCGAGTCTAACTTTGAGGGGCTTTGCCAGCATGCCCATGACCGTGAACATGGCTATTCGAATAGATTTATACTCTACAGAGGTTGCACACTTTACCTACATGACATGATTTCTCTAGTTTGCTTAGCATCCGTTGATACCACCACTCACTACCGAAGGTAAGTGGCCTAGAGATCATGACAAAGCCTTTACAATGCGCCATCCCACCGTAGTTCTCCCTCGCTGAGGTTTCACCCCCTGTGGATAGAAACCCACAGGGTTTAGGCCCCCTCTTGCGCCAGTGGGACTGTAGGTCATGAAAGACCTCCCAAACAACCAAAGGAGCGACCATGGTGTGACTTCGCAAATTAGTTAGCCATGTCTAGCCCCATACTCAGGACATGTTGTTGCACAATTGTGGCTAGCAAGATGTAGCTCAAAAACCGGTCCTTAACTGACCTGGGCGACTTCCACAGAACCCTGGGCATCGACCATAGAAATGAATCGATCCTGTGCATGAACATGCACCCATCCAAACAACCAGTTCGCCCAAGTCCAAACCAATTTTCCTTTTCCTTTGTTTTTCAAAAACATTTTCAAAGCTTCCAAGCCAACCCAATGTCATGGATAAAACATTTGACAACATTGGTCTTTTGGCAGTAAAACTTTCCAAATCAAGATTTTTGGTCTAAGCTTGACTAAGCACAGAGTTTTGCAACCTGCTACTTCATACTAATGTACCAACTAGCTTTTACTATGGTGACAAGAGGTGATCAATCCAATAATCAAATTTGGTTGTACAAAAGAATTAGGAATAACTACAAAGTTAAAACAGGGATTTGAATTACTTGAATTGAAATAAGCATGCACATAATAATTTGAAATCGAACATAAATAATTTGAAGTCTGGGTTCAATATGATCAAGGGTATGACTTGCCTTGCTCGAAGGCTGAGGGTCTTCCTCTTTGTAGCACTCAAGGTCCTTGGAGTCGTTGTGATCTACACATGAGAACGGAACCAATCAAATAAAGGTCAAGTAAAAAACTAAAAGAACTCCAAAGAAACATCCAACTAGAATGAACAGAAATGTTTTGATGGTCAGGAGGAGGTCCAAGGAACTGGTCGAACGAGGTCCGACGGTCTGGAAGGAGATCCAAGAACTGTTCGGGAAAGCAAGAGAGTTGAATGTGGGGAAGAAGGTAAAGATAGAGAGCTGCTCAGGCTTATATAGCCAGAGCCGCTGAGAGACCCAGGGGCACATGCGCCCAAGGGTAGGTGAAAGAGGAGATGGGAGAAGGTAAAGGAGAAGACTGGAGAGTGAATGGGTACCACAGAGGTGACATCATTTAATGCGACACGGTGGCATTAATTGCATGAAGACTTCTGCGGCCATGGTGTTCGATGGAAGGAAGAAGAAGGTGAGCATGTCGACCGGTGGGGCGATCAAAACCGGGAGGAGGTCCAACTAATGGGGTGGTCAAGGCCAAGGAGGAGGTCGTGACCACAAGAGGTGGTCTTGACCAGGAGGGTGGTCTTTGCAAAAAGACCAGAGGTCGTGAGAAGGAGGAGGTCCTGAGGATAAGGAGGTCGTAAGGGGAGGTCCTGAGGACACGGGGGTCCAACGGAGGAAGTCCAAAAGAGGAGATCCTGAGTGGTCCCGATGAGTCCACGAGGGTGCTCCTAAGGAGGTCCTGACGGTCAAGATGAACTGAAAGGAGGTCTCGACAGTCAAGATGAACTCAAAGGAGGTGTCGACGGTCAACATGAAATCAAAGGAGGTCTCGACGGTCAACATGAACTCAAAGGAGGTCTCGACGGTCAAGATGAAATCAAAGGAGGTCTCGACGGTCAAGATGAACTCAAAGGACGTCGTGACGATCAAGATGAACTCAAAGGAGGTCCTGACGATCAAGATGAACTCGAAGGAGGTGCTGACGGTCAAGATGAAATCAAAGGAGGTCTCGACGGTCAAGATGAACTCAAAGGAGGTCCTGATAGTCAAGATGAACTCAAAGGAGGTCTCGACAGTCAAGATGAACTCAAAGGAGGTCCTGCGACAGCGAGGAAAGGCGTGGTAGAGCGGGAGCTATCGGATTTTGATCGAACGAAACAAGGCGATATGAATATTCAAACTGTTCGGAAGAGGTAACGCGATCTAGCCGATCAACTAGATCGGGCGGTTCTCTAGAGAGGATGACGCACCAGAGCAGTTGAGAAGGGTTTGGCCAGAGAGGTCAAGGGGAATAATAAAGGAGGTGCTAAACCCGAGGATGAAAGAGGGTTAAACGAGAGGAAGGTCCAGAAAGAAGAAATTCAACCCGAACTTTGAATTTCAGGAATCAAGGATGTTTGAAACATAAACCCGAGCTTGGAGCACCTCGGGGGTGGTCGTGACCCAAGGGGAGGTCAAAACCGAAGGGGTAGCTTGGACTAGGAGGAGGTCGGACAAGAAAGGCATGCGGATGAGAGTTAGGCCGAGAGGGGAAACAGGGCAAGCGGAAAAAGGGATTCAACACTAGAGAACTCTAGAGAACTGCAACAAACTCCAAATAAACTAGACTTTGAATTAGTTGAAGTTGGAGTTAGTCATTTAAACTGCTTCAAAACCTCAAGTTAAGCTTTAGAACTTCAACAAAACCAACTGGTTCTTTTTATTTTGAAAATTTCAAAAAGGCTCAGAAAACCAGGGTGTGACAAACCTACCCCCTTAAGGGAATCTTGACCCCGAGATTCAAACTTGGCTAGCAAAGAGGTGCGGATACTCCGCCTTGAGGTCTTCTTCTCGCTCGCAGGTGGCTTCATCTTCTGAGTGGTTGCTCCACTGGACTTTGCATGAACGGATGACCTTGCTGCTAGTAACACGCTCTGCGATGTCCAGAATCTTGATTGGCTACTCCACATAGGTGAGGTCTTCTTGAAGGTCAATGCTCTCCGAGAGGTCTCTCTCTGCGCAGCACTCAAGGCACTTCCTTAATCACGACACATGGAAGACATTGTGCACCGCAGACAAGGAAGTTGGCAGCTCTAACTGATAAGCAACTTCACCTTGCCTTGCCAAGATCTGGTATGGTCCGACAAATCTTGGTGCTAACTTCCCTTTGGTTTGAAATATTCTTACTCCCCTGAGTGGCGTTACTCTGAGATAGACAAAGTCTCCCACTTCAAAAGACAACTCTCTGCGACAGTTGTTCGCGTAGCTCTTTTGTCGGGATTGAGCCACTCTTAGATGTTCCCTTATAAGTCTCACTTTACTTTCAGCTTCCTTGATCAACTTGGGTCCAAAGAATTGATGTTCCCCGACTTGATCCCAAAGTAAAGGAGTCCTACGTGGTCTGCCATACAAAGCTTCGAATGGAGACATCTTCAAGCTGGCTTGGTAGCTGTTGTTGTAGGAGAACTCGGCATAAGGGAGGTTCTAGTCCCAACTTTTCCCATGATCTAGAGCACAGGCTCAGAGCATGTCCTCTAGAATTTGATTTACTCTCTCGGTCTGCCGATCTGTCTGAGGGTGATACGCTGTGCTGAAGTTGAGTCTGGTCCCCAATGCTTCATGCAAGCTCTTCCAAAATCTGGATGTGAACTGTGATCCTCTGTCGGAAACTATCCTTTTGGGCACTCCATGCAGGCAAACGATCCTGGCCATGTATAGCTCGGCTAACTTGCTGCTTCTGTAAGTGGTCTTGACTGGTATGAAGTGTGCCACCTTGGTCAAAGGGTCGATCACGACCCAAATGGAGTCATAGCTCGATTGGGTCCTAGGCAATCCTGTGATGAAGTCTATGCCTACTTACTTCCACTTCCACCCGGGGAAGGGCAAAGGTTGCAACAGTCCAGCTGGTATTGCAACTAGTTTTGCAAATGTAGGTGAAGCATTTATGCAATTCAAATCTCTGAAGTTATAAACTTGCAGTGGTAGCACATATGGGCAAATCTACAACTTTTGGAATCAAACAAAGTTCATCCATATAATCATATTTCAATCGAGCAATATCAAATTCATCTAGCAATGGTAAAAAGATTTGTAAGTTATTCCATACTTCAACATTATGATGTAGATTGTCAATACTAGATGATGCAATAACAGATGAACACATACGCATTGGATGATCACTAAATTTTATTTTCCTCTTATAATAAACAAGATTCAGCACACAAGAATTGTTGTTTAAAACAACAAGCTTCAATTCATCCATGTGATTACAAGTTATGCATATTTGATAAACATGAAATTGATTGTCTATACCATAATCTTCAATCAAATTAAACTTGTACTCAGGGGTGTAGGCACTAGACAAGGATTTCGAACATGTAATTTCAGAAACTTTCTCCATAGCATGTGACAAATTCATAGGTGAATCCAACATAATGTAACATAAAGAATCACAGGAGAAATTCTAGTCAAAACTTCTTTATGTCTAACCAATTCCACATGATCATTAGATGTGATTAACTCATCACAGGAAACACTCAAAACAGTAGGTAATTTAATTATTTTATCACATGGTGCACTTAAGTCAATGCAGTCTGAATTCTCTACTTGAAACATGTACATATTAGATTTGTTTTCCACTAATTTTTGCTCTAAAATAGCATGAGCAGTGGACAATTGTAGTTCTTCACAAGCATACTCACCTTGAGTGATGATAGCACCATGATCTTTACCTTTTTGGCTCTCCTCAGATGATGTAGGTGCATCCATCTCCTCACACTACTACAGGAACCGACATCACAGACGGTTCGGAACCGTCATCACAGACGGTTTCCAACCGCCTATGTTTGGTGGTCTGTGATAACAGATATTATCACGCACGGTACAAAACCGTCTCGTGATACGAAATATCACTGAGCGGTTTTATTAAAAACCGTGCTCGCGAAGTCAATATCACTGAGCGGTTTCAATCGAAAACCGCTCGTGATTCGAGAATATCACGAGCGGTTATAAATAAAAGCGCTGCGTGATAGAAGAATATCACGAGCGGTTCTAAATAAAACCGTCGTGATTTGTGACTATCACGACGGCTTTTATATAGAACCGTCGTGATATTCTCCTATCGCTGCAGCGGTTTGTAGTCGAAACCGCTCGTGATACTTTTGCTTCCTGACGGTTTTAACAAAAACCGTCGTGATAGCTAATACCCCCACAATTTGCTATTTTCTGGCTAGCCTCGGGAATTGCTAGCCATGCCCTCTCGAAAACAAGCATTCACGTAAAGATTCAGGCAATCACAAAAACAAAGATTTCACAATAACAGATTCAAGCGACCATGACAACTCAAAGTGATCATTACTCAAAATAAATTACAAAAGATCGCATTTGTTCAAGTATTGTCGCTATAGTTACAACTAGATTACAATTGTTTTGCGTTGAGAGGTTTTAGTGGGGTGATGCTCGGGTTGGCGACAAGTGAAACTCTCCGTTGTCATTAATGATTTCGAGTTGATAAAGGCGCAGAGCTTCCTCGAATGTCCTTGATCTCTTCCGCAACGAGTGAATCACATTGTAAATCCAAGACACATCGCTACCAATTAAGAGTAAAGTGGTAAGCTATATATATTTAAATTTATAATTAGGAAATAATTATTTGAGATTGACAACCTCGGGATCCTTCTTCTTAGTCAGAAGGATTAGTGCATATGATAGCAGACGTAGATTGCACATAACTCATCATCTTTTTCTTTGGCGGCCTTTGCAAAAATAGAATTACATATATAGGTATAGTCGGTTCGAGACGCGTTATTATGAAGTATGATATAGTATTATTGTGTTGTAGCACGTCTCGGAAAATCCATCCGATGTGTTAGTTAGGCGCTCTTTCCATCGTATATTCCTTTGTTGGCAACATAATTGATGAGCGACCTACATGATTCAAAAAGTTATCCTCGGCCATTTCAAACGAATGAAGACTACAATAGAGTTATGTAAGGAGGAAATGAGCATACCTCTCGAGTATTCCTCTTAGAGTGTTGAAGTCGTGCTTGTTGCGGTTTAGGGAATCAAGGTATATCACATGGTTCCTCTTGGGTATAATAACTAAAAGGATCCAATGGTACCTACTCATGTATGTCGCTATAGTCATTAAACCTAAGTTTGTCTTTGCATATAATGTACAAATGAAATTTGTATAGCAAGTAGTGACACTTACCCCACGGTTGTAGGGCACCACTATGTACTTCATGTTCCTCTCAGAGAAGCAATGACCTCGTTATGTATTTCTCGGCGAAGGATCTAGTCTTGTAGGATGGTTTGCAACGATACCACGTGTGGGTCGAGGAAACCCACCGATTCTTTCCATTCCTGACATTTTGCAAAGATGTATCTATACATAAGCAATGAGTTGTGATATTTATTGGTATTAGATGAATGTAGAACTTGATTATGCGCACTTACGATGTCCAACATCGTAGAAGCGAGACGTCGAGGCCAACGAGGTTGAATAGTTCAAATAAATCATTGAAGCCCACGACGAAGTACCTCGTCCGTTGAAGAAATGCTTGTCCTCAGATTCGGCGGTGATTCGATGATCGGACCCCTTCTTTTGGGTCTTGTCCAAGTACCGAGCATGCAAAGCGACAAGCATGTCCAAATGCATTATCTTTGCACCGAACACAACGGTTTTCCGATGATGTATTTCCCGGGTATCGCGGACTTCCCGAGTATCGCGGACTTCCCGGGTATCGCGGACTTCCCGGACTTCTCGGACTTCCCGGACTTGGGAGGCGCCTTAAAGTTCGTTGATTTCGATTTGGCCTTAGCGATTGGCATCGTCTTTTTGTGAGACGACTCGGGAACCGATACGTCGGCACGCTTTTGCTGTTCCTTCGGCGTCTTCTCCACGGGAATCGAAGAGGTGGCCTTTTGAGGCGAAACATGAGGTGGAGTCATCGAGGGTCCCGTTGGAGAGGAATGGTCGTGTCCAGATGACGGAGGGAAATACATCTCAAGATGACATAGAGTGGTCACCACCTCGCCCTGCAGAGCATCTAGTCCTTGGGGATCAATGATCTTCTGAGCAATTGAGTTGAAAAAATAACACAGCCTCAAGATTGCCACTCGGACCTTGTTCGGCAAGATACTTCTAATTGCAACAGGAAGCATTTGTGTCATCAGCACATGACAATCATGAGACTTCATACCAATTAATTTCAAATCTTGCATAGAAACAAGGTTCTTAATGTTAGCGGAGTAACGGATGGGACTTTCACTCCATGCAAGCTCAGCACGATTCATTTCTCTCGGCCTTGGATAGAGTGTAGCAAAATCGGGGAAGGTACGTTAAATCTGTGACGGTCTCTCACCGGTGCTAACTCGATCCTTATGTTCATATCAACCAAGTCACGCCATGCGTTAACACCATCCTTTGTTTTGCCACTAATGTTCAAAGAAGAGACCAATCAAGCTATCACATACATTCTTCTCTACGTGCATGACATCGATGCAGTGGCGAACTTCTAAGTGCTCCCAATAAGGCAAGTCCCAAAAAATTGACCGCTTCTTCCAGATGTTCTTCTCACGGGTTCTTAATTTACGTCCCTTCCCAAGCACAACATCGATATCCTTAACCATATCATAGACCTCTTTCCCTCTAAAAGCCCTTGAGCTGAATCGTTCTCCTTATTTCCGTCGAATTGTTTTTTTCATCTTGCGGTATGGGTGACTCTGAAAGGAACCTACGGTGACGATATATACGCTTTTGCGCGAGTTGTTCAGACCATACACTCTCTGTAGCATCTAAGCGGTCGAATGTGGCTTTGGCTCCTTTTGTACCGGCTTCGACAAAGTTACCAAGGCAGGAAAATCATTGATGGTGCGAGAACAACATGGCGCGTAAAGTGAAGTTCTCTCGTTTATCGCATCCCATACCTGCACCCCTTCGTTCCATAGTGTCACAAGATCTTCGGCAATGGTGCTAGGTACACATCAATATCATTCCCGGGTTGCTTCGCCCTTGGATAAGTAGTGACATCAAAATGTACTTCCGCTTCATACACGCCCAAGGAGGAAGGTTGTATATACATAGATTCACGGGCGGTGCTCGTCGGTTGCTCATGTTACCGAAAGGATTCATTCCATCTGTACTCAACCCTAACCTTATGTTCCTCGGTTCCGCACCGAACTCTTCGAAGCTCCGATCGAAGTTTCTCCACTGGGCAGAATCAGCAGGGTGTCTTAGCTTTCCATCTCTCTTACGCTCCTCTGAGTGCCAACGCAGCAATCTTGCGTCCTTTGCGTTCGCAAATAAACGCTTCAAACGTGGGATCACAGGCAGATACCACAACATCTTAGCAGGAGGTCCTTGCTTCACCTTAGCAGTATTCTGACGCTTGTATCGGGATGCTTTGCACACAAGACATACATGCATGTCTACATACTCTTTACGGTAGAGGATACAATCATTCGGACATGCATGTATTTTTTCTACTTCCATTCCCAATGGACAAATAACCTTCTTTGCTTGATAGGTGGTGCTGGGCAACACGTTTCCCTCCGGAAGGATGTCCGCTAGGAGACCTAACAACGCCGTGAAACTCTTATCGGACCAACCATTGCTTGCCTTCAATTTCAGCAGTTCAAGCATAGTTGACAACCTTGTATATTCCGCTTGCAACCAGGAACAAAGGTCTCACCGAGTCCTCCCTAAGCCCTCGAATTTACAAAACTCTCTCTCATCAGTAGTTCTCTTACGCATCGCGTAGCATCGATCCAGATTGTCATCGTGTGACATATCCTCATCAAAAGCATCTGATCCACATCCGCGATCGTTGACTTCCTCGGCGGTGCCGTCATTACTAACTTCATGTGTAATAATCTGCTCTTCACCGTGGATCGGTCCAACATGTATACCCTTTTGTGAAACCCTTGAATCAAGTGCGCTTCTATTTGCGCGCGTTGTTAAACATCTTCAAATTACCGCAATCAATGCATGGACAAGACATAAAATTTATCTCCTTCTTCAACATATCCCTTTCGTGGCTCTTCTAAAAGCAACCACGCCATTAATGTACTCTTGACTCACACGGTTCTGCTTGTACATCCGGTTTGATCCATCTACACTACGCATGTAACAAATTAGTGTCAAAATTGATTAGCGATTAATTTATAGCAAATATAAAGGGTTATAGATCGTTACCCTCGAAGGTCACGAAGAAAATACGATTCCTCTCCTTTCCTTCTCCTCTCTAAGGTGGCATAGCGGATAATTATTGATTATCCGCATGATTGTTGATTAGATACGAGACAAAAGACAAGAGGAAGATCCTAATTAATAACTAGCAAGTTGGTCCGCGATTTAAATGGGTATCTATTTTCATATAATTGAAACAATAAACCACTTTGTGATGACGCGTTTCTTCATGGATATAAATGGAGGAAATATAAAATACATCATTGCACATGTGACTTATCTTGGTGTGTCATAAATTCTTCTTTTTAATCTGTTCTAGAAAACTACTCATGAAATTAGTTCTGATTAAGACTTTCACTTCTTTGCACGTACTTACTCGTTTTGTCTCATCGTTGCACAAAGGAATTACACCAGATTAATTAAAGGCTACATGTTTTGCTTTTCATTTTCTACAAATAGGGTCCATCAAATTGAGAGCTAGATGTACGTACGTTTTGCCTTTTCCCATCAAGTAGTATTAATTGAAACCTAAACCCTATGCTTCCGATTAAGGAATACAACAAAGAAAACAAAACATTAGCGTCTATGTACAGAGTAGCAAAGTCAGGGAAATTTACTAATCAATAGAGTGAAAAAAGGATAATCAGCATTACTTCATCTGTTTAATTAGGGGAGAAATCGCAGGTTGGAGGAGCTAGGGGGGAAGTGGCCTGGCACTTGGGGGAGGAGAAGCTAGCTACCAGATCTAAGTGGAGCCCAGCAGCAGAGGGCGGCCGTTGGTTATATTTATCCAAACACAGCATGCGAGGAGTGGCAGAGGCATGGCGCAAGGCGGCGATGGACACAGCCGGCGATGCGGCGAGGGATGTGTCGCGCTCAATTTATACGCAGTGGGCATATCACAGACGGTTCTTAATAAAAACCGCTGTGATAGATGACTATCACAGAGCGGTTTGTAAATAGAAAATGCGTGATATTACGAGCGGTTCTATTCACAAACCGCTGCGTGATAATCACCAAATCACGAGCGGTTTGTAAATAGAACCGCTGCGTGATATTCCTGACGGTTATTAAATAGAACCGCTCGTGATTGGGTGATTATCACAGACGGTTTGTGAATAGAACCGTCAGGTAATATCACGACGGTTCTATTTACAAACCGTCTGTGATAGATGATCATCACTGCACGGTTCTAAAAAATACCGCTCGTGATATTCTTCCAGCGCCACCCGCAGGTGCGGCAATGGCCAACACGAGCGGTTCCAAAGGAACCGTCTGTGATGGGGTGTCTACTATAGCCTGTTTTGTAGTAGTGTCATCTTCCTTCTCAACCAATGGAGTCGGTGGCTCATTCAGCTCATTCTCCTCTTCGGTATGGTTCTCAACTTCCTGCAAATTGTAGTCATAGAAAAAGACACAAACACATGTTTGTTCTCATGTTTCCTATCATCAAGTATTCTCAATTTCTTCTCAATCTGACTTTCAACCTTACAAGTAATTATAAACAAATGAGAGAGAGAACTATATTCTTTGTGAACAAGAAGGTCCCGAATTGGTTGATTAAGCCCACTTAAGAATCTATTCTCTGTAGCTTCAGCATGTTCATCTAAGCCACAACGCAATAAATGAGTTTTCAATTCATGATAGTATTCCCTTACAGTTCTAGACCTTGTTTGAAATGTTGTAATCTAGCTAACAAATAATCAGCATGATATTTAGGAACAAATTCATCTCTCAAAAGTTTCTTTAATGCATACCAAGTTTGAGGCACTCTTCCATGTTTACGTAAATACTTCCACCAAAGTATTGCATCCTCAACAAAAACACTAGTGGCAGCTCTAATCTTTTGCCTATTAGACCATTCATAATATTCAAATTCTTTGTCTAAAGCTATCTCCTAGTCAACATAGGCATCAGGATCAAATTTACCAGCAAAGGATGGCAAAATGATATTAGTTTACTGGATGTACTATCACGATCATATACCTTATGTGGTGGAGAAACTTGGCTCAAGATTGCATTTTTCTCATGGACTTTCTTGCGCTCCCGTTCAATGGCTTGTAGAAGACGTGGATCGATCTCGTAATAATCCCATGAACCTGCCATAGTTAGTAGAAAATAAAGAACAAATCACAGTGTACATGTCCCTATCAACTACTAGGTTCTGGCATTTCAACAGTCTCTCTCTCACAACACCTTACTAAGTTCTTACAAGTTTTTACCAATACAGCAAGGAAGTGGTACAACCAGTGGCTAGTTCGTGATACTCTCACATGCGATTAGCCCAACGATTGCAAGGAACGAAACCTGCTGAGTTAGTAGGAAGTGGAGCTCGAAAGGCTTCAATATGGTAGCAAGGATCAGCAATAATTCAAAATAGTTAATGCAAGTTGAAAAATTATTCAAAGTACTAGTCAATATTGATGATCCTAGCCTAATCAAAGCTAGCTAATCAAAGCCCTATTAAGACAAGAAGTGTATGTACGCACACGCAAAGATCAATGTGACTTGATGTAATCAATGGAAAACCTCACAACAAGTTCTAAGAGAGATGCTAACCAACTACTCAAACTTCTTTGTAGGGGCACAAGATTGTTCACGCGATGTAGAGCACAAAAATGTAATAACGTGCAGCGTAAACAGCACTTTAGTTCAAGCAGAAAACAACAGTAAGTCCCGAAAGATGAAAATGCAAAGTTTTATATGGCTTATATATACTCGTTTGAAATGTTTCGACGAGATCTACAACTTTGCAGTTGAGGTGACCCCAAATTCCGAAGGGAAGACCGAAAGAATCGCCAAAAATAGAAATCAAAAACTTGCGACGTGAATTCGGGGCAAACGATGGCGATTTTGGGTCCCCAGAGGGAGACTAGTGGGTTAGTCGAAAAGGATGTGCCTCGCCATTAGCTTTCCAACGAGCACAAGAACATCCAAAATGGACACGATGAGGCAAAAGTTATGCCCATTTCTTGAAGGTGTCTCAAACGAAATCCTACTCGGACTTGAAACCGGCTCGATTCAATCTTGAAACTATTATATCTTTTGATTCCGTGGGCCAAACTTGCTAGAAATTTTTGTGGAAGCTTCTGGCTATATGTAGAAGGGCTCCACCAATTTTCACTGGTTTGGGCAAAAGTGTGATGCGCTTTTGTTTTCATTCCTTTTGTTCTTTTTTTTTCTCTACCGCGGCTTTTGTTCTTGCGGTTGCCTCTTCTCCTTCTACTATTAGGCCAGCACTAGGGTTTCTCGCAAAGTCGCAAAATAACATTAACTCTCCCAAAAGATCACAACAATCCTCTTAGGTTTTTTTTCCAGATTAACAATAGCATGAAATTTCTATTTTTGGTGCCGATTAGAGGAGTTCTAACCCACTAATTTTCATTTTAGATGCAAAAACTAAGAACCTAAAAGAGATCGATCAAGCGGCGAAGGAAAAACACGAGAAACAATCTAGGCAACAACCAACTAGACAATAACTAGAACTAAAGGTCAGCAACTAGACACCACGATGCAACCAATGATTCAACAAGCAAAACCGAAAATAAAAATTGCAAGGGCTCAAAGGGCTTGGTATGGATGATAGATGCAAAACATTTTGGGCAATTTTACGGACTCTAGGTATGAAAAACGAATATACTACTAGAATCTGAAACTCTCATCAATGAACTGTAGCTCGATACCACTTGATGAACCACGAAGGTCTGTTTTGGCCCGATCTTTCGATGAGAAGGTAAGTTCGGTAGTACTCGCTCCACTCTCATGATCCTGGCTACGAACTCGCAAGGCTCAAAACCACACAATCGCTGAACTGCTTGACAAGTCGTTATCAACAATACACGAATACCCAGATGACCTAATCACGAAGATCAATTCCTGCATACACCAAAGAAGCACGCAAGAATGAGATAAATAGCACTCTGAAATTGCGAATAGAAAATAAGATTGTTGTGGGGACCCCGTGATCGGATCCGTTTCAAGCTAAGTAATTACGCTGAAAGAGCACAATACTTAACATGAAACGAAAACGATTTCGAGTGCCCGGATAGGTGTCTCATGTTAGCTCCCAAGGATTAGTGACTAACATGCACATATCCAAACACAACATTGTATTCACATCCATACACAATATACGATAATAAAGGAAACGTAAAAACAACATCAATGAATAGAAACATAATGTACAAGTTTGCATAAGAGGGCCAATCGGCCAAAAGTAATTATCAAATGATAAATCGCCACGGAAGATAAACTTAAAATAAAAAGAGAATAACCAAGTTGTCATGCCCACAATCCCACAAGCAACCAACTGGAATTAAAGTCATAGCGTTTGAAGTACTTTACCCAATTTGAATGACTTCTCACCTGAACAAATGGATAATTTTTAAGTACAAAGTTGTACTCGTGAGACTTTTCAAGAAAAATAAGGATGCATGTAAGTATCAAAGGAAGGCTACTACACTAGTCAATTTTCAGCATAAAGCAAGTTTTGCAACTAGATAAACAGTATAGATTCAAATTGCCATTTTTAAAACATTTATAAAACATTGTATGACAGTAAGCAATGATCATCAATAGTATAATCTCCAAATATAATCAACACACGAACATCCCATTCGTGACAAAATTCATTCCATAACAAAATTAACAAGCGAACATCCCGTTCGAGATAACATTTCAGATCTGGACAAACTAACATAAAGACATAACATTTTTAACCATAACCCAAACTTAATTTCCCATAAGCTAACTGTGCATGCTTTCCCACAAGTGATGTCCATAACCGGGGATATGGCTATTCGAATAGATTTAGTTAAACTCTGCAGAGGTGTACACCTTTACCCACACAGTATGAATACCTTGTAATGTTGCCATGCACCCTTCCGTAGGAGTGTGACTAAGATATCATAACGAGGCCGTTACAATGTCATGTCCTAACTATCAAACCACCCGAGGATCATAATTCCCACAGCAAACTAAGAGCCTGCACTACAGGTGAACCTCGTTGTGTAAGTAAGTCCCTTGCGCAGTTTCACGACAAACGCAAAAGACCCTTAAGGGTAGGAAGGAACAATATAAAATGCCCCCGCTAGATTGACAAGAGAGTCATTAAAACCAAACAACAACAATTGCCAATCTAATTGTGTTTTGATAGCTAACACACAACAAATTATTAAGCCAAGCCTTCGCCATTATCCCGGCATGTGGTTGTACGTAAGACTTGGTTCATCACACCACAGACCGGTTCTCAAATACCCACGGACTCACGAATCCGGGACCACCCCTTCATCACCCTATCACCCGTCCAAGTCCAACACACAACAACAACCCATCAACAAGTTCATAATAATCAGATACAAAGATCTGGACATTTTCCTCAAATTCAACATAATCAAATGCATATAATCCTCAAATTTTATTAAGATTCAATTCGATCCATCGGCCGATGGACTAGCTCCATCAACCGTTATCGACTACAACTACTAGCATGACTAAGCATCGTTCTACAAATTAGCAACAAACCCATATATCATATAGCCTTAATCATTCAAGGTAAAAAGGGTAATCAAGATTCAAAGGAGGGCCAATGCAGCAAGTATGAAATTAACTACTTCTACCCATGAACATATTTTTCAACATAGCATGCAATTGAGAGATTAAAACCATACAAAACATTTTAAAATCAATAGGAGAAATATGTTCAAGAGGAGGGTGCTCGCACCTTTGCTGTACCACTTGTTCAATCTCAGGTTACACTCATGAATATATGTTTGTATCGTCGAGATATCTATTGAAAGAACGATATTGCAATTAACACCAAATAAGCCAAAAATTCAAAATAACCAAAAATGCATGAAAATTATACAGTAGGTATATTATGATAGTATGTGAGAGTTATGATGGTTTGAATTTCAGTTTCAATATGTCTTAATTCATGTAATTTAATTATTTGGCCAAAAATTTTAGAGTAGTGGTGAGGCAAAGTATTACATAGATTATTATAGAATAATATTATAAGACCAAAATAGTTGAGTTTACCTCATTTGGAGTTTTTATGAAATAGTTATATATTTTCAAAGTTATCGGCCTTTTTCTATAGTAAAAATAATAGAGTTAAAGGATCATTTTTCCAAAACTACCTTCTCTGTTATAGAGACATGTTTGAAACCTATTTTAAAATAAATTTCACTTAAAATGAAAATTATCAAAACTGGTTTCATCCATTTTGGAGTTAAGACGAAATATTTATGAATTCTTAAAGTTAAAAGCATTTTCTAGGGTATAAATAAATAGGTTTTGAATCAAACTCCAATAACTATATTTTCTAAGACAGCTACATGGTTGAAACCTATTTTCTTATATAGTTCATTTGAAATTAAAAATAACAAAATTTGTTTCACTTTGTTTTTGGAGCTAAAATGAATTAGTTAAGCATTTTAGAAGTTAATAGTATTTTCAGTTTGCAAATAATTCACCTTCGATTTCATAATTGCATTTATTACTTTTTCTACGAGCTGGAGCTAGCCTCGAGACACTAACAAGTGGGACCGGGTCAAGGGTTTGACCCGGCTTTGACTTCGATCTTGGCCGATGCTAAACGAAGGCGCATTCTGAGAATCGTCTTCTATTCAAGAAGAAGTAAATTCATTCTAAGCCTACTACGAATACGCTTTGCATAAGCGAAAACGTACATCTTAGTCTACACAACCACTTAATCATATGCACGGGTCCACATGTCAATGACTCTAATGCAAACCCGTTTATTAAAAAGCCTAGATTTCTATTCAAGGGACCCACACGTCAGTGGTACAAACGTGTGCTTAGGACAGCCTTTAATACCCAAAGTAATCATTAGCACTAAAACAAACGTGATTTAGCTAATTAGTGACATGAATAGGAGCTGTCCAAGAGTGACACTCGCACACGCGCGCATGCACGGTGGGGCTTCGCCATGCCGGGCAAAATGAGCCGGGCTCAAAATCGACACGAATGGATGCGCAAGGAGAAGGCGAGCTCACCCAGGGCAGCACGGGTCCAATGGTCTCTGGAGTCGAGCGCGTGGCGGCCGGAGGCGGGGACGACGGTGCGGTGCTCGTGGAGAAGAGGCTACGGACGTCGAGGAGACTCGGGGAGGTGCGCGCCGCGGTCGTCCAGCCACCAGGATCACGAAGTCGATCTATGGAGGCAGAGCTGCGCTACGGCGGCTGGGACATGGTCGGCGGTGGCGCGGCCATGGAACTTCATGGCGACAAGCTTGACCTTGCAATGAGAAGGGGCAGGGAGCTCAAAGGAGGAAATGAAAGACCTCTGGAACCTATAGGATGCATATCTAAGGAAGGAGACTCACCGGCGGACAAATTGCTTGGCGGCGGTGGTTCACCGTGCGTGGAGAAGAAGAGACCCGTCTCCTCGGGGCTACACCAAATGGCAATTAATCTTGCAGGTGAGTTCATCATGACGATCGCGTTTAGGGACAAAGAGGAGGGCCCGAGACTCATCGTGGCACAAATGGCGCGTGAAGCTCAGCAGGCGTGCCGTTGACGAAAGAAGACACGTCCACACACCCGAGCGCTACAATGCGAAAGAGGAGCTCGGATTAGCAAAAATGGAAACGGCGAGGAAGACCAAGAAGATCAGAGGGGTCGCGGGTGGAGCTTACTGAGAGGAGAGAGCTCAATGCCTCCTCTCTCACGGCGAAGAGAAGTGAGAGGAGAGAACGGTGTGGAGATGGTTTTTGCGGTCCTAAAGACGGAGGGAGAAACGGCGTGAAGTGGCGGTGCTCAGGGATAGGCCGCGGAGGGCGGTGGGGCTACAGCGTGAAGGCACCTAGACGGAGGCGCGCAGGGTTCGGCGGGCGCGTGGCGTGCCGTTTCTGCCCGAGGTTGAAGATGACCCTAGCGCGGTGGGGCCCGCTGGTCGGAGACACAAGGTGGAAGGGTGCGATGCGAGTTGGTCCAGCCGAGACGAGTGTTACGGGTCGGAACAGTGTCGGGCTCGGTCGGTGAATTGTGGACCACACGATTTGAAATGGACGGCCAGGATTGCGCACTGAGATCGGGCAGTCCGATCGGCCTAACCGATCCGGACGGTCCAACTGAGATCAGACGGCCCACGCGCGAGTTGGTCGGGTCAGACCCAAAGTTTGGTCGGTGCAATAGTGTAAGGCTCGAGCCAAATGAACAGTGTTGAGCCCGAAGTTTTAAAATCAGTTTGACCAAACAAACACCGGGTTTGACTAGGGTTTTAAAAATAGGAATAAAACTCCTAAAATTCTGAAATAATTCAGAGGTGTTCCTAAGACATCCTAGTGTTCATAAAAATTATTAAACATTACTATTCAAGATTTATTTGCTTAGTTTAAATTCAAACTTTGAATAGGTTATTGATTTGAGTTTGCATTTTCTAAGGGTGGAATTTAGTTCCAAAAATTTGGAAAAAATTATATTTATGCATGATAATTATTCTAGTATTTGAATAAATTATTTCTAGGTGATAATCAAAAGTTTTTTTCTTATTTTCTTTTGGAGCTAAATTTTGAAGTGTAGGTTTAATCTTGTTTTGAAATTTTCCAAGTGCAATAAATGATGCAAATGTTTCCAAAATGCCATGCATGCTGATAAGATGCATACTAATTATCATTAATTAACTTGGGGATGTTACAATTGTATTGATAAGTAGGGTTTCGAAGAACAATGTCACTGTTGATCTCGCCGAATAAGAGGACAAAGAATAAAGTAGCAAAACTAAACTTCAATCAACAAAACCCAATGAACTAGAGGGGGGTGACGGTCACTATGTATAGGAGAAGAGGAAGGGGTGGAAATACTGTTCATGCATGAACAGTACCACATGAACAGTAAACCCTAATAATATATCCTGATCTGCCATCTTGTTTTGATGATTTCCATGCGCTCATAATGAATTTGAAGTTGAGGCTAGATCCATTGGAAAGGTCTTGGAATGAGCTTTCCAACAAGCCAAAGAACACCCGAATCGGACTCCGTTTGCAAAAGTTATGGCTTTTTTACTATGGGCATGTTGGGCTGTCTCAGTGCTAGGTTGTTTTCGTGATTCCGATGCGTACATAAAGAATTCGGAGGTGTGGCTGGATCCGTTGGAAAGATGACGAGATAAGCTTTCCATCAAGTACTCGTGGACCTCTAACGGACTCCGTGTGTGAAAGTTTTGTATGTTTGAAGTCAGTGCTGTCTCCGGAGGCCGAATTGGATTCCAAAATAGGTTTAGCTCGAACTCTTGCAAATCAACAACTCTCTGCCTTTCATTCCTGAAAATAATAACACATTTATTAGGCAATATCATATATTTCATGTAATCTAAAGGTACTCCTAAAAACGAGCTCACCTGACAATTTAAGTGAAGCGTACGAGCTCTTGTAATTGGAACAACAAGCATAGGAAATATGGTTGTATCCATAGGGGTCATGTCCTCATCATCTCTGCCACAGAAAATATAGTTTTGGAAAATGATCCCTAACTCTATTATTTTTACAACAGAAAAAGCTGATAACTTTGAAAATTCATAACTAATTTATAAAAACTCCAAATAGGATGAACTAAGATATTTTGAACTTATAATTTTATTCTCTAATTAACTATGTAATCCTTTGCCTCCACATCTTTGCTCTGCAAATTTTGACCAAATAATTAAATTTAGTGAGCGATGCTTGATTCCATTTAATTTGAATTTTCTAGAAAATTGAGATTCAAACTGCTATAACTCTCACATACTAAATCCAAATGGAATAATTTTTTACCTAAATTCATCTAAAATCATCATCTAGCTCTGTATTTGGGAAATTTGTATTTTCGCCTTTTACGGTGTTTATTAGGTGTTGTCCTTACATAGATTCTGAAGCTTTTGACATTGACTTCGTAGGCATTGGCGAGCAATTAATCTACCAGCAAGCCAAGCATCATTTGAACTTTCTTTTGCATCATATTGATCCTAGATTTTGATTAGTTACATGCAATGTAATTGCTTGCATACTAATTTTGTTATGTCACTATTCTTTCTTTATGTCTTTGCATGAATGTTGTATGGATGTGATCAACGTTGAATGATAGTATGAGCATGTTGGTCGCTGATCTTGGGAGCCAACATGATCTCATATTCGTTGTTGATGAATTCCCTCTTAACTCATTAAGTGCATTCTTGAACTGTTTAGAGAACCAATTATCATGTAGTGCTTAAAGAGGAGCTGTATGCATGATCATCGGAGCTCTAGTTCGGGCAAGACCTCTCACTTAGATGAAGTTAAATTGGAATCCATTTACCTAAGGCCCATAGTTCTTTCCAAAAGACTGGGAAGGCCTCGGTCTTATAGAAATAACCTAGGGGTCCCCATAGTGTTGGTATCGAGTCGATCACGGTTAGAAATAGCACGGGCATTAAGTTTAGCAAATCCCTTGGTCAAAATTATTTTCAAATTATCAAATTAATTTCAGGAATATAAGTTATGAATATCTTTTATTCCTCATCCATCTTAGTATCATTCTCTTACCCTACTTTCATTTGATTTGCAAACTAACTCATCTTGCCCTTCTTGTCCTTAGATGAGTCATCAATACCTTGTCAAGGAGACCCAAGCGGAAGATGTGGATGGATATCCGGCAGCACTTAGAGACATGATGTGGAGGGCTAACTTCACGTATCAACCTTAGTATTCCATCTACCGCCCGACAAAGTACCAGGCATGGAGGAATACCTGGCAGTGATCAACATCATCGCAAGACAAGTTATGGGAAGCATTCCGTACTATTTCCAGGCACATGGCACTTCCGAGGCCATGGCATTACAGGAAGTGGCTCGTGTGGCCATGAGCCATCTTCGTCATGAATTGACGGAGTTGTCTCACCACCATCGACCATTTTCCCATGCGAGAGCATGGCGCGAGTGGACACCTTTGCTAGGATCGATCTGAGGAATATCCCCAAGTTAAGCGATTAGCAAGATTGGTTCATGTCATGGACCAAGTCCGTGGGTGTGCTATGCATGAGTTGTACGAGACTCGACAACATCTCGTGGAGGCCCAAAAGCATCTGCAACTCATGTGTAACATGGGGCTTGTTGACCCGTAGTGTGTTATATGGCGCAAATGAGGTATCCCCATATGTGTCCGCACCACCGGAGTACCGTCTTCCCGAAGTGGGAGGACGAGTACCCAACTATGGACCAAGACACCAAGCCCGTATGTCAGTGGGTCTTGCTCACACCCATAGGCCGGAACCTGCTGGAGGCCACATGGTCGCACAAGGGTCTCCATTGCGTCTCGTCAACCCGTTGGACTACGACGACACAGGATCACCCAGATATCATCTTGTAGATGAGTTCCTAGTGAACTTTGATCAGGAAAATAGATAGAGTGATATATTAGTGAGCTCGCTGTCTGGTCGTGTGTTCAGCGAGCATGTCTCTTTAAATTCATGTAATAGGTTTGTGGTTGTTGAACTCTTGATGTATTGTTGCAAAAACTTTTGTTTGGGCGGTTGCCATTCACCTCTGGTATATATGAATGTAATTGTACCGAAAACTATGATTTGCTTTAATGGATCTTATCTTGGCCTTAGTGCCTTTGTATCTTCATTTGGTGTTGATTTTTGTGCATTTTATGTCTTTATGCATGCTAAATTAATATATGATACACTTGCTGTCTAGATTTTCGCTCGCTCTTGTTGAGTGTATCTTCCGCACGGAGGACCCTATGGAGGCGGAGGACTGGCTCCGCACCATAGAGAAGAAGCTGGTGATCGCGCAGTGCACCAGCATTGAGAGGATCCTATTTGCCAGCTACCAGCTAGATGGCGCCGCAAGCGCATGGTGAGATAACTTTTACGCCATGCAACCCAACGAAGACGTTCCAACGTGGAACCAGTTCCAAGCAGCCTTCTGCGAGGCTCACATCCCTGAGGGGGTGTTAATGATCAAGCATCAACAGTTCCTTGCCCTTAAGAAGGGGAAGAAGAGTGTTACGGAGTATCTACACGAGTTCAAATTCTTGGCTCGTTATGCTCCTGACGACGTCTCCACCGATACCGCCGTCGAGCAGTTCATCAACAACTTAGCGAGAGGAGATGCGACTAGCTCTTCTGCGTGCACGACTTCTGAACTTCGATGCGTGGTCAACAAGGCCATAGTGGTGGAACACAAGAGTATAGAGTTGAATGAGTTGAGAAAGAGGAAGAGATCTGTTGAATACTATGGAGTAATTGAAGAAATAATTGAACAATTAATAGTGGATTGCTGACTATAGGACAAGATGGGAGCGATACACCTGTTGAATACTATGGAGTAATTGAAGAAATAATTGAACTATATTTCCATGGTAGCAAACCTCTCAAACTTATGTTATTCAAATGTCATTGGTTCCATCCGTTTAGAGTCGGATGAGATACATCACTTGGGCTGGTTGAAGTTGCACATCAATCAATCCTACCGAGCAATGACCCATTTATTGTGGCTCGACAAGCCACCCAAGTATACTACATCCGTGCCCATGCAAAACTATGAGTAGTCTAGTGGATTGGTGGGTAGTACATAAGGTGCAACCATATGGTAAACTACCTACCCATAGTGAGCGAGGACTACAACATGGAGACCAACAATGGTGTTGACCTATTATTTCAAGAAGATGGGCTACGAGGACTTTTCAAATAATAATTGGGAAGAGGGCGATCACATGGATGATATTCAAATCGATCTTGATGAGGTTGTAAACCAAGAGGACTTGGAACTACTTAATCGCTTAGACATTGGTGGCACGAAGGGGATGAGGTTGAGTCAACACCTCATGATAGTGACGATGACTTTTGGAGGGCCCATCTGCGAAGGATCCAATTGTAGATGACTACTTCTAAGCATGATCTTGTATGTCTTCCATTTATTTGTCTGCATGTTTTAATTTTTGTATGAGCTTACTTGATTACGTTATATTACATTTTTCTATGAGCTTACTTGATTATGCTATATTAATTGATTTATTTTGTTTCATTTCATTTGAGGACACCAAAAATGAGTGGCGGCGAAGATACTCTAGTCGAGGCAGACACTTGTTTTCCACTCGAGGAGGCGGAGGGCAGCCAGCGCCACTCAATGAGGCGGAGGCAGCCGCCATGCCTCCAAGAGCCTGAGGGCAGCAGCGGCCCTCCAGGAGGCGGAGGGCAGCGCGGCCGCTCCAGAGGCACGAGGCAGCCTCGGCCCCTCCAGAGGCACAGGGCAGCCGTAGTCCCTCCGGGAGGCACAGGGGCAGCCACGGCCCCTCCACGAGGCAGAGGGCAGCCACGGCCCCTCCAGGAGGCACAGGGGCAGCCTCGGCCCCTCCAGGAGGCACAGGGGCAGCCGCGGCCCCTCTAGGAGGCACAGGGGCAGCCTCGGCCCCTCCAGGAGGTAGAGGGGTAGCTGCGGCCACTCAACGAGGCAGAGGGGCAGCCATGGCCCCTCGAGGAGGCAGAAGGGCAGCCGCGGCCCCTCGAGGGGGCAGCGGGGGGTCTACCTCTAGTAAATCAGGCTCCTGTACCCCGCAGCCCTCGCGTGCTGATGATGTGGAGTATGAGCACCGTGAGGCGGAGGGTGAGGAGGAAGAGCACCTTGAGGCGGAGGGTGAGGAGGATGAGCACCATGAGGCACAAGAATTTTGGATCGAGGACCTGCGAACCTGCCACGACGACCAACTTAGAGAGGAGGAGAAGACTCATCATCGTTCTGTTGGCGACACGTAAATGCTGTTTACACTTTCACTAATTTAGCCCTTACTTGCATACCTCAAAAAACCAATATCGCGAGCAATGGCGAGAAGAAGGCGGGGTGAAATGTAGACTTCGAATGGCATAATTGGCGTGTTGATTCGATGGCACTTCCTGGCTTGGTCACCTCTGAGACGGCGGGGAGCCTGCATGGACATGGTGCCACTACAAGGCCGCTAAAGATCCGCCGCCTTGAAGGAGAGGTTCCATTTGACAAGCTGTTTTGCGGTGGTGGAGGAAAGTTTTGGGTAAGTATTGAATATTCAAATCTGCTTCTATGTGTTCCTATGCACGTTAGGGTTGATTTGGTCACTACTCTCAAGTCTCAATTTAGTTACTATACTAACTTACCCCACGAATCCCAAATAATATGTACTTCTACATGATGCAACAGGACAGAGGAAAGCCAATAATTGAAATATATTTTCTACTTTGTGACTAGATGAGGCATAAATGTTTGGGTAAAATAATGGCCCCAATGTTCAATCACCTAACGACAACTTGACTATTTAACTCAAAGATTAATATTTTCCGATGTATTAATACAAACTAGATCATTAAACAACCATACTTAACTTACGGTAGAATTAGGCTAGTTTTGCTCAATCTATTCATGTTAGGATAGTTATCTTAATTGTGACAGACAACTAAATCATCATCAACTATTTATTAGCTGGTACATGGCTAAAAATGGTAGTTTTCGTCCGGCACCTATCTAAATTCTGACTTCCAACACACTAACCTTTTGCTCATAGAAGTGTTGATATTAAAGTAATGGTAGATGTATCACTAAAGCAATGTAAAGATTTGTGTGGAAGACATCTTGAGGATAAAATTGCACAAGGACTACTAACATTTTGAAGAACACAGAAGCCATTTGAGGACAAAGTCGTATATTTTGTGTTTTTATGCAAACCTAACCTGGCTAATCTCACTTGTTTGGGTACTAAAACTTCAAGTAGTCGACATGTTTAATTTACCTCTTTTGGATGTTTAGTAGCCAAGTAATAAATGTCAACTAACTTAATCATCTTATTCTTTATCAATTCCTTTTCGCTTTCATCAACTAACTTAATCATCTTATTCTTTATCAATTCTTTATTCTTGGATTGTAGTGGTGGTTTCGATGAAATTTGAGGGACGAAGTGATTCTAGGAGAGTGTTGTGTAATTGTGTTAAGAAGTGATCCCACAGATGTTCTCTGAAGCACGCATCAAGCGGTGATCTGTTACCACACACAAGTCCTTGGGCAGCAAATTAAGAGGGCCGACGCTTGCAAACACATATCACTTTGGGCGAGTACATGCGGTAACCAAGCTGAACAAGCGATGTCCTTGATTACAATCAATTCTAGTTTATTCATATTTAACACTTGGTTAATTTAGGCAATACCTTGGTGGGCCCTTAAGTGTGAAAATGCATGGCGGCAGATTGCCCAAGGCAATTGGTGCAACGAATGATGGTTACAAGACTCTCGTCTTTGCTAGGGAGCGGAGATTGTTGATGGGCGGGATAGCACATCGTCAAGGCAGCTCCTCCATGGCTCGTTACAAGAAGAACCTGGTAGGTCAACATGTTCATATTGATTGTATGTTGCAGATACATATTTATTGATCGCCGTGGTTTTCTTAGGTGCAGGAAAAGAAGAAGCAGAGGCCTGTCTCCAATATGGAGGCATATGTAGCAACTAGGAGGGTGATCGGGAGGGCACCTTGTGCGGCCAAATACATGACGAGAGAACTTGGTACGATTTACGATAATTTTGTCCCTAATGATTTTTGCTCCTGATGATTTTGTCCAACAAGCTGCATATCTTGATCTTTGCTAAGGAGATTCATGGCGGGACTACAGCGTTATGAATTCACCACTAGGCGCGAGTCTTGTGTACAAAGGTGGAAAGGAAGAAACATGGTCGTTTCTTCATGGGTGCGGCTACATTAGCACAATCGACAACCCTCTCGAGAGGTCGATCCACGAGTCTTTGCATCAACGGATGAAGTACACTTTCAAAGTCGACGACCATCACATGATTTCGATCTCGGGTTTCTAACCTTCGTAGCGTAGCTACTGACGAGAAATTGAGGCTAGGCAGTGGTTGGAGCAAATGTTCCTGAGGGTTAGTTGGAGCGTGGTAGTACAATAACAAAGTAAGATGCAATATATATATTCATACTTGGCTAATGTATGGCAATGTGCAAACACTACTACAAAACAGGCTATAGTAGACGCCCCATCAAAGACGGTTCCTTTGGAACCGTGCGTGTTAAATCGATCCGAACCCGGGCGGCGCGAACAACTATCACAGAGCGGTATTTTTAGAACCGCTGCAGGATGATCACTATCACGACGGTTGAGAAATAGAACCGTCAGGAAGTATCCTGAGCGGTTCTATTCACAAACCGTCAGTGATAATCCTAATCACGAGCGGTTTTACGTTACAACCGTCAGTAAGAATTATCCTGAGCGGTTCTTATTAAGAACCGCTCAGATATCCTCCGCCTTTGCGTGCTCAGTGTCCCTTCGCCAAGATCGCGATGGGCCGCCTCTCTGCCATTTGCCGATGGAGCAACCCGGCCGCCCCCCACGGGCTCGAGATCAACATACCTCCACACTTCAAGACCGATGGGATGAGGATCTAGCTCTTACTATGGGCAAATAGATATAGTAACTTCTCCTCCAAACTTTTTTTTTTAATTTTGGAATTTTCATATATATAGCCAAACAACGTGGCCAGTAGCTTACAAAAAGATTAAAAAACTAGAAACCTATCTAGTGGTGGAGGTAGGCTGCTATCTCCGTCTTCAATACTTCGTAGGCGGCGGCGTCGGGGGCGGACGGTTTAAGATCGAATGAATCCTGAAATACGTCCACCCGTTGACGCGCTCATTCGAGTGTGTCCCGAAGACCCTCGGACTGTTGAATCAAGTCGAAGAGAGCCCATAGGCTCTCTTCTCTTGCTTGAGGGGTCTCGGCCTGGCCGAATCGATCGCCTGCTGCCTTGATTAAGCAGTCTAAGTGACGACAAGCCTCTTGGAGACGTGCAACTTCGTTTTGGAGGACCACGTCGACGACACGGTAAACTCGCCGAAAGTGGGAGATCACCCGGAAGACACGGCGGAGGAGAATGTCAACACGGCGGAAGGTGGCCGTCACCCGCTCCGGCAAATTCTCGGACAGAGGAGTGAAGACATTGTTGAAATAGTGTTCTTCCAAGCCACGACTCAACGTCTGGCGAGAGAGGTGCGCAGACAAGGTCGTGTGTCTGAAAGAGGAGGCAGCCATTTACTGCTTTTGTGGAGAAAGGGGATCAAGGAGGTTGTGTGAAATACATTGTAGAAGGGACACATCTATATATAGAACAATTTCTAAAGCCGGAGCAGAGACGAAGAGATATTTGGGGAGTCAGAAGCGACGTTGGAAAATGAAGAGATGAAGCGCGCCGTGTGATGCGTGAGACGAAGAGACACACGCAGAAAATGAAGACGAAGAGACACGCGGAAAATGAAGAGAGTTATCATAGACGGTTCCGTTGTATAACCGTCAGTGAAAAGAATCACTGAGCGGTTCTAGTTAAAAACCGTCGTGATATGTTCATATCACGAGCGGTTGTAGTTAAAAACCGTCAGGATTATCCTGCACAGTTCTTTATAGAACCGTGCGCGATATTATTATCACGCAGCGGTTCTCGTTATAAACCATCTGTGATATACTTTTTATAAAGGCGGAAACGCTAGGGTTTTGCTCTCACTTGTCACTTCCTCTCCCGCCCTTAGGCTCTCGCTCGTTCGCCTCCTCTAGGGTTTAGGGCTCGCTCGTAGTTCACCGCCGACTCGACCTCGGCGCCGCCGCTCCCGACCTCGGCGCCTTCAACCTCGGTGCCGCCGCCCCGACCTCGGCGCCTCGACCTCGGTGCCGCCGCCCGACCACGGCGCCCGTTCACCTCCTGGCCGTAAGCCCGATGTCGCCGCCTCAGACCTCGGCGCCGCCATCCTCCTCCCGTGTGGGCCTCCTCCTCTGCACCGGCCTTCTCCCCCGCCGTCCTCCTCCTCGTGTCGGCCTCCTCCTTGCACCGTGAGTTCTTGTGCGGCATCCTCTCTGTGAGTATTGCTCCTCTATGGCAGTTCGGCTTTGTTGATCAGTGGGCTTTGTTGACATGCTCTGTGATGAACTATGTCTTATACTGAGATTGAATGTGATAGTTAGTTCATACTTGAGCTCTATTGTATTACTTGCTACTGTCAATATGATCTACTGTTAATTGGTTACTTTCGGTTGAGCTCATCATTCTGTTGCAAATTGATCAGTGGGCTTTGTTGACATGCTCTGTGATGAACTCTGTCTTATACTGAGATTGAATGTGATAGTTAGTTCATACTTGAGCTCTATTGTATTACTTGCTACTGTCAATATGATGTCTTTATTAATTGGTTACTTTCGGTTGAAAGCTAGTTATTCTCGATTCTTCATGTTCGATTACATTGAGAGTATTCGGTTTTCGTTGGTAATCTAATGACTAGTTTGTGATTCTTCTAGTAGTCTCAGATGAGCTCATTCAACTTTTCATTTGCCATCTTGATCTCTGTAGTCAACCTCTGTTTGATCGAAGTTTAATCTGTTTTAGATTACAGCTTGAGATCGTTTGACGAGTTAAGCAAAGTATTGTTTAGAGCTCATAGTTTGAATTTATATTATCATATTCATTTAATGAAGAGTATAGACAATAGGATTGAGATGGCAAAGACTTGTTCTTTAGCTACTCTCCTTCGAGAGCACATAATATCATCAATCAATATGTTGGAATAGTGTCGTGTACGTTAATCTCTAGACCTTTTATTGGTCGAGAATTTAATCCGCGGTTCTTATTAAGAACCGCTCTGTGATTCCTTTGCATTTCCTTAGAAAGCTGGTGGATTAAGGAGTGTTAAATTCTTTAGAAATTATGCTTTAATGTTAATTAATTTTGTTGGGATTAATTTTGAAATTTTGCTAAAATCGCATTTTTACAACAATCCAAAAAGAAAGTTTTACTTGATTCTATTTTGTTTCTATGTTGGGATTAAACCTTTGCTTAGCATTTCCTTCGTCGATCATTTTACTTGATTCTAGTTCTATGTCTTCATTAAAGGCTAGTCTTACGTACATGAAGCATTAAACCTTTGCTTAGCATTTTCTTCGTCGATCTGACACACTTGAGTGTACCTTTGCTTCGTGCCAATCCTCCACGGACGAAGCAAATGGTACACTCCAAAGGTGTCGAGCTCGATAGTAGGCTCGAGCAAAGATTTGTATCACTAGTTTCTATCTATACAAAGATCACAAGAGAAGCTGGTGGATTAAGGAGTGTTAGGAGTGTTAGAATAGAAGTCGGTGGATTAAGGAGTGTTAGGAATGTTAGTAGTCTGTATGAGCTCATTCAACTTTTCATTTGCCATCTTGATCTCTATAGTCAACCTCTGTATTTCTTCTTGAGATTAATTGTTTCATATTTATGCTGGAATTATTTATGATTATTTGCTATGTCTATTTTACTTGATTCTATTTTGTTTCTATGTCTTCATTAAAGGCTAGTCTTACGTACATGAAGCATTAAACCTTTGCTTCCGTTGATTAAGGAGTGTTAGGAGTGTTAGAATAGGAGGCGGGAGGCGGCGAGCCCTCAGATTAAACCTTTGCTTAGCATTTCCTTCGTCGATCCTGACACACTTGAGTGTACCTTTACTTCTTGCCAATCCTCCAAGGCAAGAAGCATATGGTACACTCCAGTGTGTCAGGGTCGATGAAGAGTATAGACAATAGGATTGAGATGGCAAAGACTTGTTCTTTAGCTACTCTCCTTCTGAGAGCACATAATAGGAGCGGAGGCGGCGAGCCCTCTGAGATTAAACCTTTGCTTAGCATTTCTTCGTCGATCTGACACACTTGAGTGTGCCTTTGTTTCATGCCAGTCCTCCACGGCATGAAACAAATGGCACACTCGAGTGTGTCGGCCTCGATGAAGTAGGCTTCCTTAGAGAAGCTAGTGGATTAAGGAATGTTAGTACTCTGTATGAGCTCATTCAACTTTTCATTTGCCATCTTGATCTCTATAGTCAACCTCTGTACTTCTTCCCGAGATTAATTGTTTCATATTTATCTTTGGAATTATTTATGATTATTTGCTAATATTGCACATGTTGAGCATATTATTAAGTTTAAATGTATATGTTAATTTGGGACACTTGCAATCCATTTTATTGCATATGTAACTTATATAGATAGCAAGTAAGCGAGATGGCGAGACATCGTCTTCGCCACCACCGACGCCAGAGATGGAAGAGGCGCCGACAAGGTCACGACATCGACGCCATGAGATGGAAGAGGCGGCGATGAGGCCCGTCACCGTCGATCGATAATGACATGGAAGCGAGATGGCAGAGGACAATCGAAAATGCCTCACGGCCGATGGTCATCACGGAGGTCGGTGACTTTGGGGTCCCTCTCGAGTCCCAAGAGATCGTGGCGAGATTCCTGGACCATCTGCGGGATACTTGCAAGGAACGGGTCCTCATCACCACACCAACGTGGAAGGACTGACGAAAGAAGCGAAGGCGCTGGCCAGTGGAAGCATGGGACACCTTTGTGGCTATGAAAACGACGGCCGAATTTAAGGAGCAAAGTCACGGCGCACAAAGCTCTCATAGACCTGAAACACTCACCAAGACAGACTCGGCACCGCCGATACGCTGGTAATACGAGGAATGGGCGGAGAAGGAGAACCCGTTTCACGAGGTCACGGACCAGCGTTCCTAAAATTTGGTTAAAAGCGAGGGCACAAGTCTCGTCTTGAGGCAAAGATCTCCTTCACAAACCCTAGTAGACCGGAAGTGTCCCAACGTGTGGTAAATATGTCGAACTACTAAGTTGTTAATAAGTCCATCACTTCATAGTGCCTATAATAACATGATGACCTCTTGCGGCGTGACTTGATCGCCCAAGCTTCCCAAGGCTCCTTCCATGCGCATAGGAGAATGATATACTATCTACGGCCTTGGGAAACAAGGAGCACCCGGTCGCACGCGGGCTTTGGTGTTAACGTGCCTTGGAGTCATGGATTCGCAGACGACTCATCGCACGTATAGGACTAGGAAGAGATCCAAGGCGAGCACGACAACCGGTTAGTGCAGATGATTACTAACCAATTTCAAGTAGAGATGGTAGCATTGCGAGTCAAATGGATATACTCATGAGCCGTGATGCATAAGCCGCCCGCTAATTCGGGAGGCGCCTCCTCGGCGTCGGAGTAGCGTCGCGTTCACAAGCATAATTGTGAACATGACGACGTCCGATTACCGATAGACGACATCAAGGTAACGTACATCTATGGAATGCACCAAAGATAGACCTATAGGACGCCTTAGCTAATTGCGTATCGTTTTGTAGGAGCCGACGCCCTGTAAGCTCCAAGTGAGGATGGATGGGTCCCTTTGTATTGAGGCTGCGCAGGGGATGGTGTATCCATACGAGGAAGTGGCGGTCTGACCGCGGTGCCCACCGTGGCGCCGCAGTTACGCCAGGTCCGTGGATATGGTACATGTCAATTTCCGAGCCGTCCCGCTGAAGATTTGCCCGAACGAAGAGATCACAACACTAGGGGATGCCATCCTCTCTTTTATCCAGTGGCCCAAGAAGGACATCGCCCTGGACCCAGCAGTGCCGCGATCTGGACACGACCATTCCTCTCCAACGGGACCCTCGATGACTCCACCTCATGTTTCGCCTCATAAGGCCACCTCTTCGATTCCCGTGGAGAAGACGCCGAAGGAACAGCAAAAGCGTGCCGTCGTATCCGTTCCCGAGTCGTCTCACAAGAAGACGCTGCCAATCGCTAAGGCCAAATCGAAATCCACAAACATTAAGGCGCCTCCCAAGTCCGGGAAGTCCGCGATACCCAGGAACTACATCATCAGAAAACCATTGTGCTCCGATGCGAGATAATGCACGCTAGATATGCTTGTCGGGCTTTGCATGCCCGGTACTTGGCGAAGACCCAAAAGAAGGGTGCGATCTTCGGAATCACCGTCGAATCGAGGACAAGCATTTCTTCAGCGGACGAGGTACTTCGTCGTGGCTTCAATGACTTATTTCAACTATTCAACCTCGTTGGCCTCGACGTCTTGCTTCTACGATGTTGGACAATCGTAAGTCGCGTACAATCAAGTTCTACATTCATGTAATACCAATAAATATCACAACTCATTGCTTATGTATAGATACATCTTTGAAAAATGTCCGGAATGGAAAGAACCAATGGGTTTCCTCGACCCACATGTGGTATCGTTGCAAACCATCCAACAAGACTCATCCTTCGCGAGAAATACATAACGAGGTCATTGCTTCGTCGATTTAACATGAAGTACATAGTGGTGCCCTACAACCGGGGTAAGTGTCACTACTTGCTATACAAATTTCATTTGTACTTTATCGCAAAGACGAACTTAGGTTTAATGACTATAGCGACATACATGAGTAGGTACCATTTGGATCCTTTTAGTTATTATACCCAAGAGGAACCATGTGATATACCTTGATTCCCTAAACCGCAACAAGCACGACTTCACAGACTCTAAGAGGAATACTCGAGAGGTATGCTCATTTCCTCCTTACATAACTCTATTGTAGTCTTCATTCGCTTGAAATGGCCGAGGATAAACTTTTGAATCATGTAGGTCGTTCATCAATTATGTTGCCAACAAAGGAATATACAATGGAAAGAGCGCCTAACTAACACACACAGATGGATTTTCCGTGCGGCGCTACAACACTATAATCCTATATCATACTTCATAATAACGCGTCTCGAACCGACTATACCTATATATGTAATTCTATTTTTGCGGTGCCACCAAAGAAAAAGATGATGAGTTATGTGCAATCTCGTCTGCTATCATATGCGCACTAATCCTTCTGACTAGGAAGAAGGATCACGAGGTTTGTCAATCTCGAAATAATTATTTCCTAATTATAAATTTAAATATATATATATCTTACCACTTTACTCTTGCTAGCGGCGGGCCTTGAATTTACAATGTGATTCACTCGTTGCGAAGAGATCAAGGACATTCGAGGAAGCTCTGCGCCTTTATCAACACGAAATCATTAACGACAACGGAGAGTTTCACTCGTCGCCAACCCGAGCATCACCCCACTAAAACCTCTCAACGCAAAACAATTGTAATCTAGTTGTAACCATAGCGAGAATACTTGAACAAATGCGGATCTTTTGTAATTTATTTTGAGTAATGATCACTTTGAGTTGTCATGGCTCCTTGAATCTGTTTACGTGAATGCTTGAATCTGTTTACGTGAATGCTTGTTTTCGAGGGCATGGCTAGCAATTCCCGAGGCTAGCCAGAAAACAAAGAAATTGTGGGCGAAGTACGAGCTATCACGAGGCGGTTTTGTGTTAAAACCGTCAGGAAGGCAAATATCACGAGCGGTTTATTTGCGCAAACCGCTGCGTGATAGCGAATATCATCGCAGACGGTTCTACAAAAAGCCGTCAGTGAAAGGAGAATATCAAAGACGGTTCTACACAAAAGCCGCTCGTGATATTCGTAAATCACTGACGGTTTTAATTTAGAACCGTCGTGATATTCTCCTATCACGAGCGGTTTTATTTAGAACCGCTCGTGATATTCTCATATCACGCAGCGGTTTCGCGTTCAAACCGCCTATGATATTTTGACTTCGCTGAGCGGTTTTTAATAAAACCGTCAGTGATATTTCGTATCACGACGGTTTTGTACCGCTCGTGATAATATCTGTTATCACAGCACCAACAAACATAGACGGTTCAAAACCGCTGCGTGATGACAGTTTCGACCAATGCGTGATGTCGGTTCTGTAGTAGTGAAACAAATATGCAGGCACTCGGGACCGAGACTCGACTTAATGTCCCTCTGTCGGGGGAACCACTGCCTCACTTATCTGCTCTGGTTAGTAACTGCATACTGATTATTATATTGTTAGTCTTATGACTACTTGATTCAGAAGACATTGAAATGAAATGCAATGTAATTATTGGTCGCTACTGCAAATTTCTTATAATGCGATTTCTTATGAAAATGTAGGGAACGGTGGGATCAGTTGCTTCTACTGCTAATGCTAAAGATCCTGGTGCTAATGTTGAAGATCATGTGAATGCGTCCATCGCCGAGAGGCCACCACTAGGTGCTTGCTATTTTCATGATCTACTGTTTTGACATTTTTACCTTTTTAATAACTACAAATTAAATTTCTCATCACCTGACGTAAGCAAGCTATGAGGGATGGCTAAATATGAAAATGTATTGCGGTAATGCCTGCAATAGCACCTTGACTAAGTAATTTCTCCCTGCATGTGCCTTATTTTTTGGATGATGTGGTAAATAATTGAAACCTAAGTTGCCCCATCATATCTACTTGTTACTTATGGTGGAGGGGGAGGAGATACATATTAAAAATATTGAGATGCTTTTAGGACCTATTATACAAAGATCAATTCTTGTCTTCCAAAGAACATATTTACTATCAATTTGAATGTAATGAAGCCGACATGTCATAGATCCTTTTCACGGATGTTGGGTACTTGGGTTTGACTTCTAAAACCACAGTCATGTCATTATATTTCTTAATGATGGTCAACCAGTCTATGTTCAGATTCATGATGTTGTGTTGCTCTGTCAGACATAGCATTTTCTTGGTCACTACTAAATAGTCATTACTCATTTCCCTTGCTTACTGTCATTTCCCTTGCTTTGTCAATACTTGGGTTAATTATTTTTTCATGTAATATCAATTCCTAGCTTTTGTTGTAAGATGGCACTAATATTAAGTTTTGCTCTATCTGCAGAACTCCCAAAATGATGCTTTTGTGCACAGAAGATTGAAGGAGGAAATTCTGTGCATGCAAATGGTTGTAGTGATACTTGCTTTTGTTTTATGTATATAAGACTTTGAAATTACTATTTGGAACTGTCATATGTATAATGCCTTATGCTTACATTTTCCAACTTGAACTTGAATGTTGTGAGCTCAGGAACTGTTATGATGTCTTTTGTTCGATCTATACATATATATATATATATATATATATATATATATATATATATATTTGTGGAATGGATGGATGGATGGATTATTTGATTGTTTGTGGAATGGATTTTAAATGAATTTGTGGAAAATGGGGTTGTCTTTGGATTGTCGATTTCCGAGTGTTTTAGATTTCCAGTGTTTTGGCACTTTCGGTAAAGTGATATATATTTCGAGTGTCGACACTCTGGAAACCGACCAAAAGTTTCGAGTGTCGACACTCGGGAACATTTGACAAATGGCATTTTCTCGTCGGATTCGTCGGAAGATTTCCCGAGTGTCATTTTCGCCATGCACTTGGGAAACACGGCCAGGTGTCAATTTTCCTGATTTCGTCGGTCGAACATTCGAAACATTCCCGAGTGTTTTTTCATCATATTACCGAGTGTCAACCCTCGGGAAAAATTCTCGTTACGGGCGGAGAAGCCGTTCAGTAGGGTTTTTCCCCGAGTGTGTGAGTTTCCCGAGTGTATAAATATACACTCGGTAAAGTAATATTTCCCGAGTGTAACACTCGGGAAACTGTTTATATCCCGACTAATCTATCCTGAGTGTTTTTTCCCGAGTGTTTTTGGCACTCGGGAAACATCCTGTTTCTGGTAGTGGCTTAAGGCCGCTATAACTCTCGGGTTATGTCCTAATTGTTGTTGTGTGTGATCTTTGTGATCATATATTGACGGATGTGATTGATTAGATCGTTGTAGCGGTTTAGGTGTATTGTTGGTCGGTGAATGCTAAATTAAATACACGTTGGATCAATTAGTTGAATGATATTATTTTGGAGTCGCATGCAAAATTGTGGTGATCTTAGATGACATATTAATTGGAGGTTTTCCCTCAACCTTGGATTAGTAATTTTAGAGTTAGGACGATAAGGATTTTATGAATTATTACTTGATGGATAGCTCTTGTGATGATATTTATGGAGATATGGAGGTTGAATCGGATGATTTAATTAATCATGAGTAAATTGATGAGATGTCTTAAGTAATAGCTTTATGAGTCACTTATGCTAGATTTGGGTGACGGTAGAATGGATTATTTGATTGCGGATAAATATTTGGATTGCCATGTAATTAGTAGTTAAGTCTTATGTGCCGAGTTGATAGATTTGTACCCTCAATTGGAGTAGTAGATAAATGATTATTAGTTGATCATAGAAGCACATATATGATTGGATTGGTAGAGGTCGTTCATGACTAAGTTTGGTGGTATGGATATAAGTTGATCGATTAGTGAGCCATTAGATGTTGGATGTGTTTTTAAATTATGAGGCTCATTAGGTGTCAATTAGTCTATTAAACCTCGGACGGTGGAAATTTTGGGTGTATGCGAATATGGATTTCTGATACGATACCAGTAGAGCTAGATAGCTAGTATTAGCTTAAGTAGTCTAGCGGAGAAGGATTGATGGATTTAGTCTTGATCATGTGCCCATTTGTTAGTGGAATTCGTACAATTATCGGATAGGTTGTAAAGTTGGAAGATCATGAATCCAGGCATTATATGGTTGGATGGGCTACTTTGATTATGACAGAGGCTAGGTTAGCCTGAGTTTTAAAAGTATTTTAATGTGGTAGAAATTTCAGAAAAAAATATTTTTACACTAAAAACTCTTTCAACTTTGAAAATTCGTAGAAAATTCATACGAACTCCAAATGAATTGAACTAAGTTATTTTGGTCTTATATTTTTATTCACTATTTATATATGTAATCCTTTTTCCCACCACTATTCGACAAATTTTTTCCAAAAATAATTAATGTAATATCCCATTTTATTAAATGAGTATTTAATGAATTAGAAAATGATTAATAATATGAGTTTATAGGGAAAAATGAGGGAAACAGATATGGGCCTTCAGCCTATAACCAAGAGGTGGGCTGACCACCAACAAAAGAAGGAGAGAGGGGAAAACCCTAGGGGGCTACCGTAGCACGACGTGCTACAGTAGCGCTGTCTTTGCTACAGTGTTTTCATGAACAGTAGCCACCCTCCTATTCATTCCCCCTTGTGCCACCATCTCCTCCCCCAACCGAGCTCACCTCGTTGCCATCTCCGGTGCTGACCACGTGGGTTGGCCGGTCAAGAAGAAGAAGAGAGAAGGGAGGGGAAGAGGGATCACATGGTGTTCATCGTGGTCGACAGCGGGTGCTCCAAGGGTAACGATTCTCGGTTGTTGTTGTTTGATTAGTCGTAGGAGAGAAATCGAATAGATTTCATTGGATCAAAGTCGGTCTGCCGTAAATACCAATCTGTCCAGAATGTTGCGTGGGCGATTTCGGGTCCTTAGATGCCGAACCAGTAGTTTTGATCTCCTAGAGATATCTATATTATGTTCTTAGCTTTCTGTGGCCACCGAGTTCACCTGATTCCGTCGCTCGAGTCAAAAGTTATGATAGATTTAGTATCTGCTGTCCAGATTTCTGACGCGAATAATCTGTTTTGTCATTTCATAAAATATGAAAATGTAATTGGAAGGATCTGGGTTTTCACCCAACTAGGATTTTGTAGAGAATTTGATAACCTTTCCAGATTGTTAAAGAATGATCAATTCGGAGTTCTATATTAAAAGTTATGATCGTTTTAATACTACTGTTTGCACATTTAGGCAGCAGTTTCTGATCTGAAAGTTCAACGATCTGTTAGCGTACTAAATTGGCCGAATTAGATTAGCTTGTCAACTAGAGTATTGTAGATTTGTCAGTTAAGAATCCACAGAAACTAGGCTCATCTCTTTTTGATTTCCAGATCATGAGATATGTTAATTTCCGTGCTGCTGTCCAGAGGCGGTTTATGGCTGAATGCGTTGGTTTTCAGTTTAGGGTTTGTAGTTACATCTTGATTCGCCGGGGAAGCGTTGTAGAACATTAATCAGTAGTGTCGTGTTCATCGTATTCTTATTTCAGTTATTTAATTGTTTAGGCGGTGAAGCTTCGGGTTTAGGAGTACCACCATTGCCTGCTAACGCGTCGCATCGCGGAAGGCAAGAACATTGCTTATCTTAATGATTGTGGTTGATGAATGCTTTTATGATTATACTGTGAGTTCTTATGATTCAAAAGAAGTTGGATTGTCTATGGTCTTTCATATGTATTGAATCCATAATTGGAGATTATAATATTTAAGTTGATGTTCCTTCCATATGTGTGTTATCTCCATGATTAGAGAGCGTGTCTTTTCAATATACATATTTCATTCCATGCATTAATTATTCATGTTCCATCCACGGGAGTGCATTAAAAAGACCCATCAATTCCAGGATGGGCACGTAAGACCCACCATTCCAATGTGGGCCCCACTATTCCAATGTGGGCATTTTGGGACACTCGTATGAAATGTTCTTCATACGGGACTTGGATCCCCGCATTTTTGTTAAGATACGGGCTTAAGTGAACACGGACGGGTGTGTCACTAGCAATACCGGTATATGCATGTGTGTAGTCCCTCCATTCCATTCACTACATTCATTCCATTCATTCAAATACTCGTTCTGTGATTTCTTCATATGGTTCAATGATGTTGACTTGTTAATGTTTGTGGTATGTTCCATTTATTCATCGTACTTGCTTTGAGTCTTGGACTCACTCTTGCTTTGTTTATTTACTTTTAGGTGATCATTGATGAAGTTCTCTTGGGAGGAGTAGACATGCACTACTCACATGATACACTTTACATTCATTTCAATATAAGGATGATTAATGTCATTCATTCGTTAATTGTTGGATGGTAATAATTACATCTGGACATGGATGATACATTTCTGTTCGTTGAGTTTTGATTAAGTAACTGTTAAAGTTCATGGATTATTCGTTGATAGGATTATCTTAGTGGATCCAATCTTACATTCTTGTTTATGTTCCAATTGTTGATGCTCTGTTTAGCTTAGTTGATGAATTATTGTTGATGTTTTCCGCTGTATGATTAAATGTTAGATCTTTAGGTAGCATTTTGGCTTCCGAATAGCCAGGGTGTTACAATTAATTTTGGATGAATAGTAATCGAGCTCCATTTTTCAACATTTTTCCAAAAGCTGATTTTCAAACTGCTATAACTTTCACACACTAACTCCAAATGGAATAATTATTTCACCGAAATTCATCTAAAATCATTAGCTACGCACTGTATAATTTTCATATATTTTTTAGTATTTTGAATTTTCAGCTTATTTGGTGTTAATTGCAATATCGTTCGTTCGATAGATTTCTCGACGATACAAACGTATTCATGAGTGTAACCTAAGATTGAATAAGTGGTACAGCAAAGGTGCGAGCACTCTCCTCTTGATCATATTGCTCCTACTGTTTTAAAAAGTTTTGTATGGATTTTAACCTCACCATTGCATGCTATTTTGAAAATTATGTTCATGGGTAGAAGTAGTTAATTCCTAATTGTTGCATTGCCTTCCTTGAATATTGATAATCCCATGTTTAGTTGATGCCTAGGATATCTATATATGTATGGGAATTTTCTATTGTTGGATAGATCGATGCTTAGCCATGCTAGTAGTTGTAGTCGAAAGCGATTGATGGAGCTAGTCCATTGACTAATGGATTGAATCGAACCTTGATGAAATCTGAGGAATATATGGATTGAATTATGTTGAATTTGAGTATTATATCCAGATCTTCAAATCTTGTTATTATAGACTTGTTGGGCATGGGTTTTCTTTATTTATAACTTGGACGGGTGAATGTGATGACGAAGTGTTGTTCCTGAATTTTGTAGCCCCATCTGAGTGATTAAGGACTGGTCTGTGGTGTGATGAACCAAGTATTACGTGCAACCACACGCTGTGTTTATGGGCGATGGCTTGGCTTAATATATAATTTGTTGTGTGTTAGCTATCAAAACACAATTGGGTTGACAACTTTTATTGTTACTGTTTAATTGTTGTGTTGTCAATCTAGTGGGGGCATGTTAAGTTTCGCCTTACTTGCCCTTAAGGGTCTCTTGTATGTTAGGGACTTACTTACACAACAAGGTGAACCGTGGTTCTAGTGCGTACGATAGCCTGCCATAGTTCTGAGCCTCGGGTGGTTTGACAATTAGGACATGACATTGTAACGGCCTCGTTATGATATCTTAGTCACACTCCTAAGGAAGAGTGCATTGGCCGACATTATGAGATATTCATATCGTGTGGGGAAAGCTATACACCTCTGCAAAGTAAATAAATCTATTCGAATAGCCGTATCCCCGGTTATGGACATCGCTTGTGGGAAAGCATGCATAGTTAGCTTGCGGGAAATTAGGTTTTGGGTTATGGTTGGAAATGTTATGTCATTATGTTAGTTTGTTTAGATCTAAAATGTTATCATGAACGCGAAGTTCATGTGTTAATTTGTTGTGGAATAAATTGTGTCACGAATGGGATATTCATGTGTTGATTATATTTGGAGATTATACTGTTGTTGATCATTACTTACTATTATACAATATTTTCTAAATGTTTTAAAAATGGAAATTTGAATCTATATCGATTATCGCAATGAAAATTATTGCTTTACGCTAAAAATTTGCCTAGAGTAGTGGCCTTCCTTTGATAATTACATGCATCCTTATTTTTCTTGAAAAGTCTCGCGAGTACAACTTTGTACTTTAACGAATTGTCCGTTTGTTCAAGTGAGAATGATGGGTGCATCGGCTTTAACTCCAGTTGGTTGCTTGTGGGTTTGGGCATGCCAACTCGGCTCTTTCTCTTTTATTTCTAAGTTTATCTTCTGCTACGATTTATTTGTGTTGTTTAGATTTGGCCGATCGGCCCTCTTATACAAACTCATACCTTATGTTTCTATTCAATGATGTTGTAAATATGATTCTATTATTCTTGTACATTGTGTATGGATGTGAATGCAATGTTGTGTTAAGATATGTGCATGTTAACCATCGATCCTTGGGAGCTAACATGAGACACATATCCGCACTCGAATCGCTTCGTTTCATGTCAAGTGTTGTGCTTCCGGTGCAATCACTTGGCTTGAAACGGTACGATCCCGAGGAGGTCCCCATAGTTGACCTTGCCAAGAAGGCTATCTCCTGCAAGTGAATCGAGAACACAAGTAAGAGAGTAGAAGATGTAATCTGAAATTGTATTGCGAATAATGATTAAGCTCACAAAGTTGGGGTTCATCAACCGAATGTGCGGCGAGACTGCTATGCAAAATAATATAAAAATAAACCCGAGGAAAACTAAAGGGGTGATGCCTCCTTAAATAGGGGAGGGGGAGCCTCACATAGCTAAAAACTAAGGGCCGGGACTATTCATGTGGTAATCGTTTCACATGAACAGATCACGCGGAACAATGCGCCCAAGGAGGGGCGGCTAGGGAGATGACCGCCAAAGATATGACCCATATGGCCAAGTTAGCCCATTCTTTACATAGCCTATAGACCAACAAGAGATGACGCACACCGGGCATGTAGACATAGTACGATGGCATGTAGATGCAATTGGCTTGTAGGAGTAGACGTAGCTCGGTCCAACTGGTGAATATGGCAGTGTAGTAGCCGAAAGTCCTATCGGAGAAGATGTGATTGAAGTAGAGGATGTCGTGCAGTGGGTCGAGGTAGTGGTTGCATTCTTAGGGTTGATGTCCTCATCAAGAACACTACTATCTTTTATAGATTGCTAAGGAAATGTGATGCCTGATCACTATCAGATCCCTTGTGTAAATTCAATTCATATCAACCAAACTAATCATCCAAATGACCAGAATCGTTCGATCCTGAATGTAGTTTGATTTCAAAGACAAATTACACAAGAATGAAATTTGTTGTAGAAGCCAAGCTTATTTGTTACTGTGTTTGTGTACTAGATGTAATACATATCTTTCTCTCGTTAACAAAGATAGTCATTCTGCTTCTTTAGGATTTCTTTAGAAGCGGATAAATTTTAATGTGCGATATGCAAAAAATTTACTGAAACAAGCAATAACACCCTTCAAAAATTTTAGTCGTTCACAACTTTTTGTGTGCTTAGTAAAAAAAGGGTTATTTTGATTATTTTATTACTTCCGTGATACTAAATATGAACAAACACTTATAAAAACATAAAAACAAATTTAGTTTTCCTTCAATGTAATCACAACATTAGTTAAGCAAAAGCAAATTATGCCTTTTGCAGATTTTTTAAAAAAGAAAGATATGTCCAATTTTGTTATGCTTGTTTTGAAATCCGTAACTTGATTAATCCTTCATATTTATATGTGACTTTTGCGATAAATAACTTGATTAATCCTCCATAATTATATGTGACTTTTGCGATAAATAACTTGATTAATCCTCCATAATTATATGTGACTTTTGCGATAATTTTTTTGAGGTGTAATATGTGATTACTAATTCTACTCCTCTATTAGAGCTTGACTATGGGTCCTACATGTGTCATCTATGACAAAACCGGAAAGGTTGATCAACTCAGAATTGAAGCAATGGCTCGAAAACATCAATATAAATAAAGAAAATGTCAAAGTAATGGTTAGTTATGATGCTTTAGTTGTAAGTTTATTTCCGGAGTTGCCTTTGGTCAGTATGTAATTTTGGATGTCCTTACATAGGTCAAACCTACGAGCGATGGATCAAGGATTGGTGTAGTTGTCGTATATGGTGCTCGCGAGGCATCTAAAAAAGCTAAGAGAATAATTTCATGCGTACATGGTGATTGCTGCTATATTTCTAGAAATTGTCCAGTTTACAATGTACTAATGGCTTTGATCTTGTATCCACTGGTAGTTGATTGGGAATGGATAAGGTACTAAGATTATCATTGAATTTACAACCATCATTGTTGATGTTGGGACAGCTAATGAAAGTGACCTTGCTGTTTTACTTCCAACAAAAGTATGTTTTATGCCATGTTGTGCCGGTTGGCATCTACCATGTAGGAGCTTTCTATATAGTAGTATTGTACGATTCAAACCTTGCCATTAATATAAGTTTTCTATTGCAAACATTATAATATACAAATATTACATCATTTAGTCATTGCTCATAGATTGTTCAATCCAGTGAAGAAATTCCTATCCATAAGCGATACTCGTATCACCGTCGTGATTGAATCACTTCCATGATAGACGGGTTGGACGGTGTGGCATAGTGCGCGTAACCTCCTAGTTAAATAAAAACCTATGTTAATTGGCTTCCTTGTGTTCTAGGAAATTTTTGGGTATTTTTTGAGATTTTTCTGGATTTGTTTGCTATTTATTTGGTCTTCTTGATTTTCGGCCTTTTATTTAAATCCGAAAATCCTTTCTTTTCTCTCTCCTCTCGGTTGCTACAGTACCTATTGGGTACTATTCATATTCAATCCCAACGGAATAGCAGAGGGCCCGTCGCTTGTATGCAAGCAATCAAAACCTTCCAAAAATCATATCTTCCTCCTCGATGTATATAAAAGGAAATGGATCACGTCCAAACGTCCGTTTTGATCTCCTCTCCCAATCCGCCAAATTGGTTTCATGGATTTCAATCTAATTTCGTCGCTATCTACAAAGCTCCAACGGAAAGTCTTCTCCGGCGAGTTGCACCTTCATCTGATATCCCATGGCCCCGAACCATCTGCGGCATTGAGTTCGCGTCGCCGCATTCTACGTCATGCTTCCATTCTCTTTGCTCGAAGTCCACCGGTTCACTGTCGGCCATGTCAAGCCATGTCACTGAAACGTGTACGTCAAGCGCCACTTCTTCTCGGTGAGTTTTTCCAAAATTCGATCACATCATCTCGTGCCCCTCATCGATACATATTTTTCCCATCTTTTAGATTCAAGTTTCATCCACCGTACGCTGAGAATCGAGTGTTCTCTCTCCTCTTGTCGTCTCCTTCTCCGACCAATTACTCGCAACCGCTGATCTCCGCCTTCAACTCCATCATCAAGGTTCGTGACGCATCGCTTTCACGCCAGGCTCACCTCCTTTTTGCGAGCATCGGTGGAAGTGTTACACACCGTGAGTCCACCGCCACTACCGTGTTTACCTCGCCGCCAATTCATGGTACAGTTTCGTCATTTTGACCGCGTCATCATCTTCGCCTCGTCGTTGCCTTTCGTTTTGCTCGCCAATCCCAATGGCTTGAAACCATCTGTGATGACCGAAATTTTCCTTACTCTATGATGAGATACTTATCGAGACAGTTAGATAAGAATCATCTCTGAAGTATCACGTACATTTGTGATACTTCACAAATGGTTCTTAATATGAACCATCTGTGATATTAGCTCATCACAGATGGTTCTTAGCGTATCTAGTAATAGAGACGGTGGCGCTGGTAAAACTGTAATACCTCATTTTCGATTAGTAAGTTTTCGCTTCAAATTCAAATTTAAAATTCGTGATTTCGATAATTCATCGATACTTCGGGTTTTGGGCCTGGGCTTGTGGGCCAAGGAGGGCAGACTTGGAACCAAAGGGGGGAGGCAACCATGAGGCCCAAGCCCACTAAGGGGGCCGGCCAAGAGGGGCTTTAGGGGGGGGGGCGGCCAAGGAGGGAAAGGAAAAAGAGAAAACCCTAAATTCCCACCCTTCCACCCCTCCTCCTCCTTGCAGCCGCCACCCACCTTCCTCCCCCTTGTGCGCCTCTTCCAGCAGGGGAACCGCCCCTCCTCCACCCCATTGGTGACGCCCAAGGTCCAGGTTTGGTGCTCCTCCTCCCCTAGACCTTTCCCCGGGTGCCGTAGAGGAGAAATAGGACAGATTCATTTGGGATCAGGGTCAGTCTGCTGTAAACCCCTCTCTGTCCAGATTGTTGCGTGGGCGTTTTAGCGACCTTAGAGGCCGAACCAGTAGTTTTGATCTCCTAGAGATATGTAGAGGTTGTCCTTAACTTTCTATGGCCGCTGAGTTCACTTGATTTCGACCTTTGAGTCAAAAGATATGGCTGTTTTAGTATCCGCTGTCCCGATTTCTGACGAAACTGAACTGATGTGTTAATTTGCAACTTATGATTTGGTAATTGACAGAATCTGGGATTTCTCCCAACTAGGTTATTGTAGGTAATTTGATAACCTTTCCGGATCGACAAAGATTGATCAATTCAGAGTTATAGATTAAAAGTTATGGTCGTTTTGGCGCCGCTGTTTATTCTGTAGACAGTTTTTCTGTGCTGAAAGTTCACCTGCCTGTTAACGAACTAAATTGGCCGAATCAAATTATCTTGCCAACTAGAGAATTGTGGGTTTGTCAGTTAAGAGTCCACAGAAACTGGGTTCACCCCATTTGGAGTTCCAGATCAAGAGTTATGCCATTTACCGTGCTGCTGCCCAGGGGCGGTTTAGGGCAGAATGTGTTAATTTTCAGTTTGGAGGTTCAAGTTATATTTTGGAATCGCCGGGGGAGCGTTGTAGAACTTTATCTAGTATTGTCATGTTCGTCGCATCCTTATTTTAGTTATTTGTTTGTTAGGAGGTGAAGCTTCAGGTTTGGGAGCACCGCAATTGCCTATTAACACGTCGCAACGCTAAAGGCAAGTACCTTAGTATTTTTAGGATTATGACATGTTGAATGCTTGCTATTGGTATTGAATTTCTAAGTACCATGTTATTACTTAAATGTTCATATTCAATCCATGTGGTTACCTTCATGATGGAGAGCATGTTTCTTATTGTTCAATATTCATATGTCATACTCGCATTCATCTTTCATATTTCATCCACGGGAGTGGATCGATTATAAGCCCCATCAATTCCAAATGGGCACGTAAGACCCACCATTCCAATGTGGGCGATTAGGACACCGTCGTAAACGTTCTTCAGACGGGGCTTGGGTCCCCGCACTTTGTTAAGTGCGGCTTAGGTGAACACCGACGGTGTGTCACCAGCAATACCGGTATATGCATGTGTGTAGTCCCTTCATTGCATCCGCATCATTCATTCCATTTATTCAAGTGTTCGTTCTGTGCTTATTTCATACACTTTAATGATGTTCACATGATCAAGGTTGTTATGTATTATTCATCAACTGTACTTGCTGAGTCTCGGACTCACGCTTGCTTTGTTTGTTGTTTTTTTTAGGTGATCTTTGAAGTTGACTCCATGGGGAGGGAATAGACACACGCTACCTTTTCACTTCACCTTAATCAAGTTCAGGATTTCATTTTAGTTCAATTTAATCATTTATTATTGATGCACTGTAATAATAAACGTTGGCTGTGGCTGATAACTCTTCTCCATTAAGATTGGTTAATAACCGTGCGTAAACTTAGTTCATCTTTTTGATATAGTTGCTTGAGGTCGATTATACTTCGCGATGATTCGATATTTGTTGATTCCATTACTGCCTTGATATTAATGATTGTTGAACCTCCTAGATAGCTAACTATATGAGGAGGTTCTGCCAAATTTAGAATTTTTGGTCGTCTGCTTTTAGCTTGTTAACATGTTAGTTAGTAGCATTCCAGCCCTTGTAGGACTGGGGTGTTACAAAAACCGTCTGTGATTACCATTAACACTACCGGTTTTGAAAAACCGTCTCTGATGAGGCGTCCAATATTAGCCTTTTTTGTAGTAGTGGCATTAGGAAACAACTTCGACGCAAAAGGGGGCTATGGAGGGTGGCATGCACTATGGTCGTACCTGGCAACCACCCAGAGAATGGAGTCCAAGGGTGGCGCGGCTGTATTGCATTAGGAAACCACCTTCAGTAAGATCATGGGCCCTAGTCGATTGTCTGTGGGTATATCGTGAGGGTTCCACATCGTGTATTTTTATTCTACTTCATTTCGCTGCTGTTCTTTTAAAGGTATTTGGCATGTCCTACCATTCTCGCAAGTCAAAAGTTGTAAGGTATATTTATACTTTGTTTATTATTATGCAATAACTTTACATATTCGTGATATGTGATTGATATTCAATTATGTAATCAGAGAAACTAGCTACCGATCTAGAGACTAGTGTCAGGAACACGTAAGATTTCAAATTTCAAACTTGGGGTCTGATAATTTTGCCCATTTCAGTCGGTGAATCTTCTGATTGTAAATTGAACTCCGCCACCAATGGTTTGAAATATATGATGTCGATTTTGACACAAATTTGTTGGCGCTTTGAAACAACTCATCGAATAGGTCAGTACAGCTTGTGCAGTTACTTTAGGAGCACTTCATGTCCCGCACAACTTAAGAACTTCTCTCCCCGGTACACAAACGACCGCACCTGAGCGGCAACATGATCAAAAGCTCCTAATAAATCTTTTTACCTTTTTATTTGATTCATTATCTTTTTACTATATTTTTGTTGTACTTGGATCCAAATCTCAACTCTGTTCAGTCCAATTAAACACCAAATAAATACCTATCCTCCACACCACCTTCCTTTTTTCTTTCTTTTCTGATTTTATTTACTTGCATATTATTCCCACTCATTCCTTGTCGAAATGGATTTTGTTTGGATTATTTTATTGTATTGCGCCTCGTTAGGTCATGATTTTGATGACCAAACTCTAGAGGAGATCGGACAAGACCAGTATCTACAGGACTTTGTGCAAGAAGGCAAGTCACATTTCTTGATCATTTTGAGCCTATAATTCATATATTTATTATTACTTTCATTATTGTATTTGTGCTAATTACTTTAATTATTGAAATAATACTTTCAAATGTCATGATATTTAGATAAATCCCATTTACCCCACATACAAACCCATCTAGCACTTGTAGGCCATATTCACCTTGACAAGTTCACATAAAATATTAGCTATATAAGTAGCTTTGTCACATAAATGTGTATATTCCTAAAAGCAATATTGGCGGTTAGTAGCATTCCAGCCCTTGTAGGACTGGGGTGTTACAGTTGGTATCAGAGCGGGCTTTAGGTCCGTGGTAATTAATCTATTAAAATGACACACTGTGCACAGTAGGTGGGATGGGTAATTCGATGTTAATGATTTATCTGTTGAGCAATTGTTGAACGGTTCCTGTGCTTCTATTACTATTAAGCTAAATGTTTAGTCTTATGCTTTGGATGTTCTTAGATGGCGAGAGGTAGTGGCAATGGTCGTGGCGCGGCCCGTGGACGTGGTCGTCCACCGGGCCGGGGCCGTGGCCGTGGCCGTGGTCGTGGACGTGAACCGGCGGTGTCTTCATCTTCGTCCGAGGAGACTATTGGTGTTGCCGCTGAGGGGGTTGCTTCACCGCCACGGTACACGCAAGCTCGAGCGCGCCACCGCCATCATTCGTAATCTTCGGAGGAGAACTAGGAACTCCGTCGACAAATGCAGTACCATTCTCGCCGCAACCAGCACAGTGGCGGAACTCGCCGCTATAGCAAATCCACACGAGGCTAGGATGAGTCTCCGCGAGTGGATGTCGCTCCGTCTGGACACCTTCGACGGAGCAGGTACTCGGCTCAGCCGCAGAATGGTTGCGATACATGGAGAGACAATTCGGTGCTTTAGAGATGACTTCACGCAGAAAGGCGCGTTCGTGGCCTTTCAACCTGAAGGGTCAAGCCGATATCCGTGGGAGGAGTCCTATCTGCCAGACCCCAAAGATAGGGACCCGCCACTTGGGAGGTATTCGTGGAGCGCCAGACCAAATTCTATCCGGATTCCTTTGTTGAGAGGATGGAGCGGTCATTGCGACATTTGTTCAAGGGAAGATGTCGATTCGAGTACGAGGTCGATTCAACAACCTGATGCGCTTTGTACCACCGTGGGCCAATGACGATCGAGAAAAGGCCAAGAGGTTCCGCAGGGTCTCATTCCCGAGTATCGCCACGCCCTAGGGGCGATCGCTTGCGCGATTTCAGCTCCGTGGTCGAAAGCGCATCAGGATGGAGCCGAGAGAGATCTCTTCTCGTGAGGCAGGTCGCTAGCGCCATGTCTCGCTAGAGGTTCTGTGGTGGCGAAACCCGAAACGGAGTTTTGGTGGGGAGGTGGGTCATCTCAACACCGCTCCCAAGAGGTTTCAGGGGAGTCAAGATACCCGCCTGTTCAAAGAAGATGGCGCTTCTTCTTCGCCACGCTTTTCATCACCGCACCTCGGATCGTCCCGCCTCGAGTCAAGGGATGATATGCTTGTGTGTGGTAGAGAGCACCGCATCGAGTGTTCTTTCAAAGGACATAAATCGCCGGTGTGGCGGGATGGCCACAAGTCGACAAAGGTGTAAGGTAACCCATCGAGCATTATCAAATGGGAGCTACCCAGCAGCGCCCGCTTCAAAGGTGCTCCTCGGCTTCAGATTGAGCACCCTAGCCAGCTGTTCCTGCACCTCGGTTAAGCTCAGATGGGCTCATTCGGCAAGCATTCTCGCGCCTCCGCAGGTTTTACTGAACCCCATTCCGCTCGCACCACCGACACTCGCCTCCACTTGCAGCTCCGCCCACCCTACTCAGAGTGTCGGTCGTCTTTCTTCCCAAGACCACCGGAGTTTACGCCATGCCTACTCCAGCGACCTTGGGCCGCCCCGATGTGGTGACAGTACATTGCTAGTTGATTCACATGATGCTTTAGTTCTCTTTGATTCGGGGCTACCTATTCTTTTGTGTCTCGAAATTTGCTAGAAGGGCGAGTTTGAGGGTGCAACGATTTCGAGTCTGTGGTAGTCGGTTCTCCGGGGTCTTATTTCTAGTGCTCTGATTTGTCCGGCCGTTCTATCGCTATTGATGATGAGAACTTCACGGCTAATCTTACGATAATCCAGCTTGTCACCATTCGACGTTATTCGGCATGGACTGTTATTTAATTACCGTGCCAAGATATGTTGTTTCGGAAGACGGTGACCTTGCAAGCCCCATCCGGAAAGAAGCGGTGTTTCAGCGATGCACCGCCGATTCCTTATTCAGATTGGCTAGTTTGTTTCCCGGACTTCGGGCCTCAACCATTGAATACTTTTGGTCTCTTAGCGAGAAGGCTGATTCTTCACAACAAGCATTGAGGAGATTCCTGTGGTGAATGAGTTTCTGATGTTTTTCTGCGGAACTTCTGGGTTGCCGCCAGAGCGAAGGTAGAGTTCGGATTGATCTTATTCCGGACTCGACCTATTTCAATGTCTCCATACCGGTGGCACGACCCTTCCAAGAGGAGTTGAAGAAGCAATTGACGATCTTTTGTCCAAAGGTATGATCCGGCGAGTGTTTCGCCGTGGAGCGCCTGCTTTTATTCACTAAAAAGAAAGACGGTAGTTGGCGCATGTGCGTAGATTATCGGGCTCTTAATCAGGCTACAGTGAAGAATAAGTACCCTCTACCCCGTATTGAGGATCTCTTTGATCAGTTGAAAGGAGCTAAAGTATTCTCCAAGATTGACCTTCAGTCAGGTTATAATCAAATTCGAGTTCGGGAGAAAGACATTGAGAAGACGGCTTTCTCTACGAGGTATGGCCATTATGAGTATAAGGTTATGTCTTTTGGACTAACAAATGCTCTTGCAGTTTTCATGGAGGCCATGAACAGCATGCTGCATCAATACTTGGATGATTTCGTTGTGGTATTCATTGACGATATTTTAATCTATTCCAAGACTGAAGAGGACCATAGGCAGCATTTGAGGTTGGTTCTCGAAAGTTTAAGAGAGAATCAATTTTACGCCAAATTGAAGAAGTGTGAATTCTGGATTTCTGAAGTTGGATTTCTGGGCCATGTAATCAATCAAGAGGGCATTTCAGTAGATCCTAGCAAGATTTCAACAATGGTAGAATGGAAAAGGCCAACCAATGTCAAGGAAGTGAGAAGTTTTCTGGGTTTAGCTGGCTATTACCGGCGTTTTGTGGAAGGTTTCTCAACCATCGCTAGACCGTTGTCCCAGTTGACGCAGAAAGGTGTCAAATTTCAGTGGTCAGATGCGTGTGAGCGCAGCTTTTGTACTCTGAAAGATAGATTGGTGACCGCCCTAGTCCTTACTCTTCCCGAGCCTGGGAAGCGGTTCACTATTTACTCAGATGCGTCCATAGTCGGGCTTGGTTGTGTGCTCATGCAGGAAGGCAAAGTGATTGCCTATGCATCGAGACAGTTGAAGAAACACGAGCAGAATTATCCTACCCATGACCTAGAGCTTGCAGCAGTGGTTCTTGCTTTGAAGATCTGGCGCCATTACTTGTATGGTGAATCCTACGATATATTCACCGATCATAAGAGTCTGAAATACATCTTTACCCAGAAGGACTTGAACCTGAGACAGAGGAGGTGGTTATAATTGATAAAGGACTATGATCTCACCATTCAGTATCACCCGGGCAAGGCGAACGTTGTAGCAGATGCCCTGAGCCGCAAGGCAACACCTCCTACTCTCAGTTGTCTTATTGCAGACCTTGAGCGTATGGATATCTCCTTTTGCTTTGCGGGTACCGCCCAGACTGAGACACGTTTGCTTCTTGAGTTAGCCATTCCAGAGCAAGTGCGGGAGGCACAGCAACACGATCGGATGCTCCAAATAATAAGGAAGCGCATAGATGAGGGCAAACAAGGCCACTTCAAAGTAGATGATTACGAGCGTTGAGATTTAAAGGCGCCTCTGCGTGCCACGAAGGCTCAAGTCAAGGATGAAATTCTAAGGAAGCACATCGTACTATATACCGTACATCCCGTGAGACCAAGATGTACAAGGATTTGAAAAAAAGTTTCTGGTGGAAAAGGATGAAGGTCGACATTGCTCAGTACGTAGCATCTTGTGGAGTTTGTCAGCGGGTCAAGGCGGAGTATAAGCGACCAACAGGTTTGTTGCAGCCTTTGGAGGTTCCAGTTTGGCCTTGGGATGACATCTCCATGGATTTTGTAGTTGGCTTACCTCGCACACAGCGAGGGAAGGACGCTATTTGGGTCATAGTGGACCGGTTCAAGAAGTCTCGCACATTTCATACCTATTCGCACAACCAACTCAAAGAAGTGATTTAGCTCCTCTCTATGTGCAAGAGATAGTGCGGTTGCACGGGTACCCAAGACCATTGTTTCAAGATCGAGATGCCAAGTTCGCTCCAAGTTCGGGAGAGTTTGCAAAGTGCTTGGCTGGGCACACAACCGCCTTAGCACCGCTTTTCACCCCCAAACAGATGGTCATCAACGCACCATTCGCATAATCGGAAGATATGCTCGATGTTGTGTTATGTCTTGAAGGAGGTGGGAAGACCACCTAGCGTTAGCACTCACAGATAACAACAGCTACCAGCTAGCATACTGAGTGGCACCGCTTGAGGTTCTCTATGGGCGGAAGTGCAGATCCCGTTGTCTTTGGGATGCGCTTGGGAGCGGGCGATTTGGGCCCCGATTGGGTTCAGCAAACCGTGGCCAGAGTGGCAGAGGTTAGAAAGAATCAGTTAGCTGCTCAGAGTCGACAAAAGAGCTATGCAAATGTTAGGAGGCGAGATTTGGAATTTGAAGTGGGGGATCAGGTTCTTTTGAGGGTATCGCCTACTAAGGGTGTAGTGCGTTTTGGTACCAAAGGGAAGCTTAGCCCGAGGTACGTTGGGCCATTTCCAATAGTGGCACGAATTGGGAAGTTGGCCTATCGTCTGGATCTTCCCGAGTCCATGCAAGGAGTTCATAATGTGTTTCATGTATCCATGCTGAGGAAGTACTTGAGAGATCCAGAACACGTGATTCCATTAGAACCTTTAATAATGGAGCAAGATCTTACCTGTGAGTCCCGACCAGTGAAGATTCTAGAGGAGTCAGAGCAGGTTCTGAGGAACAAGACTTTGAAGTACGTCAAGATTCTTTGGTCGCAACAGACTGAGAAAGAGGCTACATGGGAGCTGGAGTCTCGCATGCGCGAGCTATACCCGGACTTGTTCACTACAGGTGTGTATTCCTTGTTGTTAAGCTTTCAATTCCGGTTTTCTCTTGTAGATTGTCGTTTAGATTCGAGGTCGAATCCTGGTAAGGGGGGTAGAATGTAATACCTCATTTTCGATTAGTAAGTTTTCAGTTCAAATTCAAATTTAAAAATTCGTATTTCCGATAATTCATCGACACTTCGGGTTTTGGGCCTGGGCTTGTGGGCCAAGGAGGGCAGACTTGGAACCAAAGGGGGGAGGCAACCATGAGGCCCAAGCCCACTAAGGGGGCCGGCCAAGAGGGGCTTTAGGGGGGCGGCCAAGGAGGGAAAGGAAAAAGAGCAAACCCTAAATTCCCACCCTTCCACCCCTCCTACTCCTTGCAGCCGCCACCCACCTTCCTCCCCCTTGTGCACCTCTTCCATCAGGGGAACCGCCCCTCCTCCACCCCATTGGTGAGGCCCAAGGTCCAGGTATGGTGCTCCTCCTCCCCTAGACCTTTCCCCGGGTGCCGTAGAGGAGAAATAGGACAGATTCGTTTGGGATCAGGGTCAGTCTGCTGTAAACCCCTCTCTGTCCAGATTGTTGCATGGGCGTTTTCGCGACCTTAGAGGCCGAACCAGTAGTTTTGATCTCCTAGAGATATGTAGAGGTTGTCCTTAACTTTCTATGGTTGCTGAGTTCACTTGATTCCGACCTTTGAGTCAAAAGATATGGCTGTTTTAGTATCCGCTGTCCAGATTTCTGACGAAACTGAACTGATGTGTTAATTTGCAACTTATGATTTGGTAATTGACAGAATCTGGGATTTCTCCCAACTAGGTTATTGTAGGTAATTTGATAACCTTTCCGGATCGACAAAGATTGATTAATTCAGAGTTATAGATTAAAAGTTATGGTCGTTTTGGCGCCGCTGTTTATTCTGTAGACAGTTTTTCTGTGCTGAAAGTTCACCTGCCTGTTAACGAACTAAATTGGCCGAATCAAATTATCTTGCCAACTAGAGAATTGTGGGTTTGTCAGTTAAGAGTCCACAGAAACTGGGTTCACCCCATTTGGAGTTCCAGATCAAGAGTTATGCCATTTACCGTGCTGCTGCCAAGGGGCGGTTTAGGGCAGAATGTGTTAATTTTCAGTTTGGAGGTTCTAGTTATATTTTGGAATCGCCGGGGGAGCGTTGTAGAACTTTATCTAGTATTGTCATGTTCGTCGCATCCTTATTTTAGTTATTTGTTTGTTAGGAGGTGAAGCTTCAGGTTTGGGAGCACCGCAATTGCCTATTAACACGTCGCAACGCTAAAGGCAAGTACCTTAGTATTTTTAGGATTATGACATGTTGAATGCTTGCTATTGGTATTGAATTTCTAAGTACCATGTTATTACTTAAATGTTCATATTCAATCCATGTGGTTACCTTCATGATGGAGAGCATGTTTCTTATTGTTCAATATTCATATGTCATACTCCGCATTCATCTTTCATATTTCATCCACGGGAGTGGATCAGTGTATAAGCCCCATCAATTCCAATATGGGCACGTAAGACCCACCATTCCAATGTGGGCAGTTCGGGACACCGTACGAAACGTTCTTCGTACGGGGCTTGGGTCCCCGCACTTTGTTAAGTGCGGGCTTAGGTGAAGACCGACGGGTGTGTCACCAGCAATACCGGTATATGCATGTGTGTAGTCCCTTCATTGCATCCGCATCATTCATTCCATTTATTCAAGAGTTTGTTCTGTGCTTATTTCATACACTTTAATGATGTTCACATGATCAAGGTTGTTATGTATTATTCATCAACTGTACTTGCTGAGTCTCGGACTCACGCTTGCTTTGTTTGTTGTTGTTTTTAGGTGATCTTTGAAGTTGACTCCATGGGGAGGGAATAGACACACGCTACCTTTTCACTTCACCTTAATCAAGTTCAGGATTTCATTTTAGTTCAATTTAATCATTTATTATTGATGCACTGTAATAATAAACGTTGGCTGTGGCTGATAACTCTTCTCCATTAAGATTGGTTAATAACCGTGCGTAAACTTAGTTCATCTTTTTGATATAGTTGCTTGAGGTCAGATTATACTTCTGCGATGATTCGATATTTGTTGATTCCACTCTGCCTTGATATTAATGATTGTTGAACCTCCTATTGCTAACTATACAGGAGGTTCTCACGAAATTTAGAATTTTTGGTCGCTCTGTTTTAGCTTGTTAACATGTTAGTTAGTAGCATTCCACCCTTGTAGGATGGGGTGTTACAAAAACCGTCTGTGATTACCATTAACACTAACAGCTTTTGAAAAACCGTCTCGATGAGGCGCCCAATATTAGCCTTTTTGTAGTAGTGGCATTAGGAAACAACTTCGACGCAAAGGGGGCTACGGAGGGTGGCATGCACTATGGTCGTGCACAGCAACCACCCGAGAATGGAGTCCAAGGGTGGCGCTTCAGACAGTATTAGGAAACCACCTTCAAGAAGATCATGGGCCCTAGTCGATTGTCTGTGGGTATATCGTGAGGTTCCACATCGTGTATTTTTATTCTACTTCATTCTGTTCTTTTAAAGGTATTTGGCATGTCCGGCCATTCTGCAAGTCAAAAGTTGTAAGGTATATTTATACTTTGTTTATTATTATGCAATAACTTTACATATTCGTGATATGTGATTGATATTCAATTATGTAACTGTAGAAACTAGCTACTGATCTAGAGACTAGTGCTGTGAACACAGAAGATTTCAAATTTCAAACTTGGGGTCTGATAATTTTGCCCATTTCAGTCGGTGAATCTTCTGATTGTAAATTGAACTCCGCCACCAATGGTTTGAAATATATGATGTCAGTTTTTGACACAAATTTGTTGGCAGCTTGAAACAACTCATCGAATAGGTCAGTACAGCTTGTGCAGTTACTTTAGGAGCACTTCATGTCCCGCACAACTTAAGAACTTCTCTCCCCGGTACACAAACGACCGCTTTTGGTGGCAACATGATCAAAAGCTCCTAATAAATCTTTTTACCTTTTTATTTGATTCATTATCTTTTTACTATATTTTTGTTGTACTTGGATCCAAATCTCAACTCTGTTCAGTCCAATTAAACACCAAATAAATACCTATCCTCCACACCACCTTCCTTTTTTCTTTCTTTTCTGATTTTATTTACTTGCATATTATTCCCAGCTCATTCCTTGTCGAGCCGGATTTTGTTTGGATTATTTTATTGTATTGCGTCTCGTTAGGTCATGATTTTGATGACCAAACTCTAGAGGAGATCGGACAAGACCAGTATCTACAGGACTTTGTGCAAGAAGGCAAGTCACATTTCTTGATCATTTTGAGCCTATAATTCATATATTTATTATTACTTTCATTATTGTATTTGTGCCAATTACTTTAATTATTGAAATAATACTTTCAAATGTCATGATATTTAGATAAATCCCATTTACCCCACATACAAACCCATCTAGCACTTGTAGGCCATATTCACCTTGACAAGTTCACATAAAATATTAGCTATATAAGTAGCTTTGTCACATAAATGTGTATATTCCTGAAAAGCAGTATTGGCGGTTCGCCAATAGTTTTCGGTGGAGAGTTGTGGGTTGTGTTCAAGAAGTACGACAACCCAATAGACTGGTGTTAAAAGTGAGTCATTAGTAAGATCAAGCAGGTGGACAACCACGAGTTAGTGTTGGTCCATTTCCACACTGTTGACAAGTAAGGACAAGAACCTTGTGCCAAAGTAACAGACATAGAAAACCGCTCAACCACATGTGTGGTCATTACTCCCTGGCTTAGTAAACTGCTCTTCCATTTGAATATCTATAGGATGTTAACTGCTCTCGTGTGTTAGAGCAGATGGAATTGGGGTGAGATAGGAGTGGGCCTGTAGGCACACTCGCTAGTCTACACGACAGTATGGACCCGTCAGCTTCGGAGTACGCATTCCATTGTTGGTCAGTGGTCTCCCGAGGGCTGTACGGAGTAAGACTTACCAGGTCGAGGCCAAAAAGGGTTGTGCAGTGAAAACACTTTGTTATCTCGACTCAGTCGCACGCTAAAGTGTTGCGTGTATATTGCATAACAGTATCAGCATGAGATATCTTGTGGGTAAAGTTGGGCAACTCTGCAGAGTGTATAATTAAAGGTATTCGAATACGCCGCGCTTCCGGTTAATGAAGCTGTGTTAATGGGTGATTCCAATGCAAAGGCATAACTAGAGTTTTTGAGATGTTAAGTTGGTAGTTGAGTTTGTTGAGAAACCCCTGATGTTATTATTTATTATTGTTTTACTGTTTTAAATATAAACTGCTTTAACTGCAAAATGCATCCACATATGCCTACTAAAGGTAAACCCTAACCATCCATTGAACTCCTTGTATGTAATTTTTTACCTTTTCCATGTGGCTTGTTGAGTACGGAAGCTGTACTCATTCTTATATAATCTGCAAAATCATCTACAGAGGAAATATGGGAAAATGTATAGGATCTAGTTGATTAGGATTTTGGTGGACCCACGGATGGCAGCGACTACTGTTATTAGGTCTCGACTGCGCTCATACGTGCTTGTGGTTTGAAGTTCCTTTGTCTTGTATTATATTAAATTTGGGCTTCGATGCCCATGTCAGGTTAAAATTGGCTATTAAGCCTTATCCTTGTGTAATAAAATGTTGGCTTTTGTTGTATTCAAGTTTGCTTGAGACATCACTTACTTAGCAACTACACATCCTTGGCGGTTGTGAAGAGTTTAACGATCCCGATTTTGGGGCGTTAAAAGTGGTATCGAGCTTAGCTTGATCAGAGGTTGAGACCTTAAGTTGGCTTTAGGAATTGGGAAATGAAGACCTTCAAAATCCTAGTTTGAAAGATTATAAAAGAATTTCGAAAATAAAAATATAAGTATTATTGTTGTCTTTTCCTTCTATTTCTATCTCATCTAACTTAGATTTGTAAAACTTCGATTTGTTTTATAAAAGATTTATCCCTTTCTCACCTAATCTCTACTTTTCAAAAAGTTGTAGTGTGGAAAAAAGCAATGTTCAGAATACGCTAGAGAACTTTTGGTTGCAACCCAAGTTGTGCTATGTACTCTAAGTAGTATATATACAACTTGTATCAATAAAATGAGCTATGTTAATTATTGATAATTTGTTTTTCTATCAAGACCAGATATCATCCTTATCAAAATTCAATTCCTTCTTTTCGTCTTAATATTTACCTTGATCTTTCTTCACTTAACTCAAATCTGAATCTTACTCACCTATCTATATTTGGTCAAAATCGCTGTAGAAATACATTCCTAAGATGTCAGGAGTTAGAACAAGAAGTCATGGCAATAACTACCACCAGAATGAGAGCAACTCAGAAGATCATCAGCCAGGCATGGTAGAAGTAATGGCCATGATGGAAAGAAATAGATATCAAGTAGAGCAAAATCAAACCAAGATGATGGAGCAACATACTAGACTCCTAGAGAAGATAGCTACCAGATCACCAGTACCATCAGGACCCTACCTAGGAACAACACATGGAGGAATCACCACATGATCAAGATAGGCGATTTTTAAAAACAAGACAACCAACTTTACAGGTTGCACCGAACCCCTAGCAGCAGATGATTGGATAAGAGACATGGAAAGAAAGTTGAACACTATCTAATGCACTGATCAAGAGAAGACTCTTTTTGCCTCCCATCAACTTCAAGGACAAGCCGCGGCATGGTGGATGAATCACCAAACACTCCACCCCGGAAGAGATATATCATGGCAAGAATTCAAGGATACATTTCATAAGGCACACATCCCCACTGGTGCGCTCGCCTCCAAACGCCAAGAGTTTCTTGCTCTTAGGCAAAGAGGACTTATTGTGACAGAATACCTTCATCAATTTAACTACCTTGGTCGATTTGCCCCAAATGATGTTGATACTAAAGAAAAGAAGATGGAGAAATTTTCTGAAGGATTACAAAAGTCGCTGAAATTTCACATTTCAGCCCTAGATTTCAAAGACGTGTCAGCTATGGTCAATAAACTGCTAATATCAAAAGAAGCCGAAATGCAATTACGTGAAATCGGAAAAGAAGAGCAATGCAGATGACACCTTCACCAAGTGCACCTAGAAAAGAATGATGACATCACCACCAAGACAATTTAGCGAAAACCACCTACCAATCCAATTCCAAGACCACAATACAACATGAGTCAACCACCACAATTTAGTGTTACACATGTGGAGGAAATCACCACCAAAGGGATTGTCCACAAAATCAATAAACTGTTACCACTGCGGACAACGAGGTCATTTCAAGTCTCAATGCTCAAGGAAACATATGTCAGCAGAAGTAGCCAAAGCTCAGTTGAAAAGTCAATTGCAGATCAACAAGATGCCACAAACAATACAAGTTAACAGAGGTATGCTACAATCCAAAGAACGGTTAAGAAGACTAGAACAAATTTCAGGAGAAGGAAGATCAACAACAGGACCAAGTAAGGGCAAAATCAAATGTGTCACTACCAATGAAGCTACAAAAACCACAAACAATACGGCTGGTACGTTTTTACTTCATCAACATTGGTCTTAATTGATCCAGGGGCTACCTTTTCAGTTTCAGTGTCAGAATCTTGCAACAGAAAGAGCAACATGGAAAAAGGAATCGAAAATGCAGTGTAGTTTTCCAATTTGTCCACCGGCTTTGAGTGAATCTCGAGGTCGAGATTCTTTTTAAGGCAGGTAGATTGAAACAAACTAAAATTTCAAAAAATTCAAAATTTTTGAATCTTTTTGGTCGGATTTTGAAATCTTTCCTGATTTGGACTTTCCCCTTCATTTTCCGCTTTCCCCTTTGGAAAATTCGCTTCCTTCTCCCCATGCGCCACCCCCTTCTTCCCCGTCGTCACGCCCGTGCATCACTACCCCGACGCCATCGCCTCCTCCTCTGCTGCCATCACCAGGCCACCTCACCTCCCCGCGCCACCTCCAGTTCGCCTTCAATGCGTTGCATGCCCCAAGCCGCTAGTGCCGCGCTGCTCCCATCGCATGGCCCGCCACGCCACATCTCGCCCCGCTCCAGTGAGGGAGCACCACCACCGCGACACCACCCATGCATGCCCATGCCGCCACCTCCCTGCTCGGTGCCACCCAAACGCACATAGCCACACACGTCGCGCCCACCGCACTGCCTCCCTGCTCCCCACCGCCTTCACCCTAGCTATAAAAGCCCACCCTCCGGCTCGCTAACTTCCTCATCCGCACCTCCAACACCTCCCCGCCCTCCATCCCCTCCGCTACCACCTACTCCTTCTCCAATGAGCCAAGGTGATTTCTCCCCTCCCCATCCCTTCCTCTCCCACCCCAACGCCATCTCCTCCGCTCCCTCTCACTCTAGCTCGGCCGACGGCGCGGCACCTCGCCATCCATGCCACCCCATCCTCTCCGTGAGCCGACCGCCACCACCCCAAAAACCAACACCCAAGAACCCAGTCCACACAAAAATCCAACGGGGAAGAGCTCGTACCTTAGTGCAGCTCCCGCTCCATCCCCGTGCCGCCACCGCCACCACCCATGTTGAGCGCCACCGCCCTTCTTGCCTCCTCCCCTCCACTCATAGCCTTGAGAGGTGCTCGGCCTTCGGTGGCCTTTCGGCCTTAAATGCCAGGCTGAGTGGGCCTTCAGGCCGTGGAGCCAAATGGGCTCGGCCCAATTCCGAAGCCCAACACTATTCACTAGCCAAATACTGTTCATTCATATTTCGGCCCAAATATTGTTCATGATCTGAAAAACAGAAAAATCCATTTACTATTCAGCCTATTCACTATTCATTAACTAAAAACAGTAATCCTAAGCATTGTTCACTAATCTTCTTGCAAGAATAGTAAAATAGCACTACTCATCATCCGACAATTTCCGCACGAAACCCTAATTTGACACTTTATATCCATTTCGACCGTTTCAAGTCCGCAAATTCATTTCTCAACTCCGTTCAGCCTACTGAAGCTCCCAATAAATATTTTTACATTTTTATTTTATTCATTATCTCTTTACTATATTTTCGTTGTACTTGGATCCAAATCTCAACTCTGTTCAGTCAATTTAAACATCAAATAAATACATATCCAACACACCACCTTATTTTTATGTTTCTTTTTTGATTTTATTTCCTTGCATGTTGTTCCTAGCTCATTCCTTGTCGAACCGGATTTTATTTGGATTATTTTATTGTATTGCTTCTCGTTAGGTCACGATTTTGACGACTAGACTCTAGAGGACATCGGACAAGACCAGTATCGACAGGACCTTGTGCAAGAAGGCAACTCGCATTCCTTGATAAATTTTAGCCTATAATTCATATATTTATTTTTAATTTCATTATTGTATTTGTGCCAATTACTTTAATTATTGAAATAATACTTTTGAATGTCATGATATTTAGATAAATCCCATTTACCCTACATGCAAACCCACATAGCACTTGTAGGGCATATTCACCTTGACAAGGTTAAAATCCTTTGTAAGCCATATTCACCATGACAAGTTCACATAAAATATTTTCTATATAAGTAGCTTTGTCACACAAATGTGTATACTCCTGAAAAGCAGTATTAGCGGTTTGCCAATGGTTTTTGGTGGAGAGTTGAGGGTTGTGTCTAGAAAGTTGGACAACCCAATAGACTGGTGTTAAAAGTGAGTCATCAGTAAGATCAAGTAGGTGGACAACCACAAGTTGGTGTTGGTCCATTTCCTCACTGGTGACAAGTAAGGAAAAGAACCTTGTGTCAAAGTAACAGACATAGAAAACCGCTCAACCACATGTGTAATCATTACTCCCTGGTTTAATACACTGCTCTTCCATTTGAATATCTACAGGATGTCAACTGCTCTCGTGTGTTAGAGCAGAAGGAATTGGGGTGAGACAGGAGTGGGCCTATAGGGACACTCACTGGTCTACACAACCGTATGGACCCATCAGCCTCGGAGTACGCATTCCACTATTCGTCGGTAGTCTCCCGAGGATTGTACGGAGTAAGACCTACCGGATAGAGGCTAAAAAGGGTTGAGTAGTGAAAAGGCTTTGTTATCTCAACTAAGTCGCACGCTAAAGTGTTGTGTGTATACTGCATGACAATATGATAACGAGATATCTTGTGGGTAAAGTTGCGCAACTCTGCAGAGTGTATAATTAAAGGTATTCGAATATGCCGTCCTTCCAGTTAATGAAGCTGTGTTAATGGGTGATTCAATACAAAGGCATAAGTAGAGTTTTTGAGATGTTAAGTTGGTAATTGAGTTTGTTGAGAAACCCCTGATGTTATTATTTATTATTGTTTTACTGTTTTAAATATTAACTGCTTTAACTACAAAATGCATCCACATATGCCTGCTAAAGATAAACTCTAACCATCCATTGAACACCTTGTATGTAATTATTTACCTTTTTCATGTGGTTTGTTGAGTACGGAAGTTGTACTCATTCTTACATAATCTGCAAAATCATCTACAGAGGAAACCTGGGAAAATGCGGAGGATCTAGTTGATCAGCATTTTGGTGGACCCACGGATGGCAGCGACTACTGTTATTAGGTCTCGACTGCACTCAAGTGTGCCTGTGGTTTGAAGTTCTTTTGTCTTGTATTATATTAAATTTGGGCTTGGTTGCACGTGTGTCGATTAAAACCGGGTCATAAGCCTTATCTTTGTGTAATAAAATAGTGGCTTTTGTTGTAATCGGAAGCTTGTTTGAGACACTGCTTACTTCGCAACTGCACATCCTAGACGGTTGTGAAGAGTTTAACTGTCCCAGATTTTGGTGGCGTTACAAACCCATGAGGGACTAGAATTGTATCTTTTCCTGTTTTATTATAAACCCTGTTTGCAATTGTATATATACTGTATGTTGTGGATGGAACGAGAGTCATGCGTAGGCATAATGAGCAGGCAGCCGACAACCAGTCAAAAATATTTTTTCATATTTTTCAAGTAATGATACTCGCACGAAAATGCATTGTGCTGTTCTCGTAGGGGTTTAAATCCTAGTTCTATTATTTATGCATACGTGAGTGCGCTTTCAGTAGAAATTTTGTGAGGCTAAGAATTTATCTGTGGACTCTATCTTTCTAGATGTGTGTTAAGGAAGCGTAGCCGCGTGTGTGTGGAGGTGTTTGGTGTGCGGAATTTTTTTTTAAATAATCTATTTTTTTATTAAAATTACAAAAATATTCCAGCGTTCTTTTTTTTTACAGAAATAGCCGTCTGTCGCCGAACGATTGGGCGACTGGATCCAGTCGCTCCACCATTAGGCGACTGGAGTCCTATCGCCCAACCGTTCGGCATTTATGGCGCGGGCGCTGAACCGTTGGGCGTCATTATTGCAGTCGCTGAACCGTAGAGCGACCACAGTTCCAGTCGCCCAACGGTTGGGCGACGATGCCTATATAAGAAACCGCGCGGTCCCCGCCGGCTGCGCGAGAAGGAGAGAGGAAACATTTGGATCCAGCGCTCGTGGGGAGAGGGGAGAAAAGAGGGAGAGGAGAGGAAAAATAGAGGGAGAGGAGAGGAAAATAGAGGGAGAGGAGAGGAAAAATAGAGGGGGAGGAGAGGAAAATAGCATCTGGGAGGTAAGTTTGTTTTATTTTGTAGTTTAAATTTTGTAGTAGGTAAATAGTTTATTTAGTACAAATTGTACTGCAAGTAGTACTCGTATGAAATTTTAGTTAGAGAAAAAAAGTAGAAAATCGAAATGTTGTTGATTTGTATGTAAGTAGCCGCGATTAGAAACTTTAGTTAGAGAAAAAATAGTCTGTGAGGGAGTATTAGTGTTATTTGTGAGAAGTATTGCAGTTTTGTGGTTGCATGCGTGGCCGACTATTATTGGGTGAATAATGCGTGACCGAGCGCATAAGGAGGATGAATTATTTTATAAACTAATTAGTAGAAGTTAATTAGTATGAACTAATTGACTTAGGTAATATGTATAGCTCTGTAGAAGACTGGAACGCCACCTATAGCATTTCGGATTGCAAGTTAGCGTCCGAATCGGATAATGCCTGCTATGGAATAGCTCAGTTTTGATGTTGAATGTAAATATCGTACTGCACATTCATTGTGGCCTCTACCGTAGGTAATGAATGATCATGCTGTCGTGTAGTTGTGGACGATAGGCGAAGGGCCTTAGAAATGTAAATCACAATGTAGCAGAACTTGCATATCGTGCGTTGTGATCTGACTAGTTGCAATGTTGGAAATATTTGCAGCCATACAATAAGTCATGCCTATACCCACTACATTGAAAGTGCATTACGGTGTTGGCACCGTTCGTGAAGGTCCGTGTGGTGTTGACTTGAGCAGTTTTCGGCAAGCCACTGTTGTACACCCGATGGCGAGAATGCCCGAATCGAAGATGTGAAGCATTGGCTCACCCGAGCTTCTCTTTGAACCACGAGGTGTCTGTCGACATACAAGGGCTTTGGAGCGGTCTCCCACAAACATCGGATGGGAGTTGAGAAGACCGACGCCAAGCAGCGGTGTGGAAGGCCTTTATAGAAGGATGTCGGCGCCGTGGATATGAGTGTGTGATACTTGTGCAACCATACCCAAAAGAAGTCAGGCAGGCCCCCGGCGAGATATCATCCGGGTGGTGCAAGCGATTGGTGCCCAGCATGTTGGTGAAGAAGAGGACCCGAGGGCTGTGTTATGAAGAGTTCGAGAGAATGTTGCTTGTGATCACTCGTAGCGGTAGATAGAGAGAGGAAGATCGACCACCGCATGGTGAGCCTCTGAGACGGTGATGAAGGAGAGCATAGGGATTACATATTGCATCAAATGGAAAGTGATGACCGGATGGCCTTGGCTGAAGACGAAGCTTTACAAGAAGACAACGAGGACAATTCCGATGAGGACGGAGCTCCCATCCCCTGGGAATGGAATAGATTGGACGCTGAGGGTCTATCTACGCATGACGAGCACGAATCGCCGTGGGAGTACCATGCCACGGAGGTTCGGTTGCACTCAATGTTTGCTGATAAGACATCCTTGCAGGATGCCATTAAGCTGTGGGCTATGTCTATCAATGGACGTTTGGTCGTCAAATCTAGCCAAGAGCGAGACAAGTGAAATCTTGAAGTAGGCGGGTTGTCCATGGCGAGTGCACGCACATAGACCAAGTATGAGACTCACTGGATTGTCTCGAAGGTGGAGCCGCACTCCTGCATGCTCAGTAGTATTTTGTGCAGACATCGTAACCTAACGTCGACCTTCATAGCCAATTTGATGTATGGAGAGATAGTCGAGAAGAAGGATGTGGAGGCCAAGCACATTATGGTGGCTATTGAGAAGAAATTCAAGTACAAGATTATCTACGTGAAGGCGTGGCGTGCGAAGCAGAAGGCTTTGGAAAGACAGTTTGGATCTTTTGAGGCAGCGTACGACAACCTTCCTCGTATGCTTGGTCTTTGCAGGGAGAGAAATCCGCACGCGTACTGCTTCTTTGTGAGGACATGCCATCTAAAATTCCGTGAGGTTTTTTGATATTGCGTAGGGCCTTCGTAGCCTTCGGTCCCTGCATCGAGGCTTTTAGGCATATGCTGCCCGTGATCTCAGTGGACGGGACCTTTTTGACCGGGAAATACAAGGGGCAGACCCTTACCACCATAGGCGTTGACGGGAACAATCAAATTCTGCCATTGGCCATCGCATTTGTTGAAGGTGAGAATTTCGATAGCTGGTTGTGGTTCCTTTAACATCTGAGGGTGGGAGTTGTTCGAGCTCATCCTGTTGTGTGCGTGATCCATGATCACCACGCCGGGATGCTGAAGGCCATAAAAACACTTCAGGAAGACCCGGAGTTGTTTGTGCTGTTCCTTCGACATCTGAGGGTGGGAGTTGTTTGTGCTGTTGTCTCTTATGCAGGACTTCTAACTACATGTTACGTCTTGCAGGTTCAGTAGGAAGGGAGTCCGTCGCGGCACGAACTGGGCGAGTAGGATGGACTTGTGGGTAGGGCAGTGGGAGGGCGCGCTACAGGATCGTGTGCAGGAGGACACCCCTTACGACCACTGGACCTACGACGAGTACATTCGTTGGTACGCTCCTCAGACACGTACCAGGCTCGTGCTTGCTGCAGACGAGCCCGCACGAGGCCGGACCACATCTGACACCGACAAGAGCAAGGGAAAGGCTCATGCAGCTGAGCCCGGCCGCCACAGCGTATCCGGTCGCCCGGGCGTAATCCGTATTCACGACGTGAGTTATGAAGAATTTACATCCTTCTTCGATTCTCACTATCTGATGCACTTACATCATGGAATCGCGGGACATGGGCGACTTCGATATACCGGCCGACGTGGGCGGTCCCGTGACAAGGAAGGAAGGCCGGGCGAGGAGTTCAACGCCGAGCTACCAAGGAAGGAAAATGGCCCGGTCCACGATGAGTCGGTCATTACGTAGTAGTCCCCCGTCCTAGCCCCCATGTTGTTTACTATCCCCTAAAGGTGAAGGGCTACGGGTAGGCTACGCTAGCGCAAATTAATAAAAATTCTACCCGTAAACCAAGATCACTGCAGTTATAGATCACGGAATTACCACTAGACGCGCAGGTGCGGAATTGATGCAAAGACGTCGAGGCGGAGTAGTCGTACTACGTTGATGCACGACGTCAGGCGAGTAGTCGTACTACTTTCTCGTCCTCGTCGCGGTGTCCAACGTCATGCTCCTCTCTTGCGGTTCGTCCAAACGCTACTGATGCAAATACCTCCACGTATCCACGTGCGGGAGGAAGCGACGCCGCCGACTACTAGATCCGCGGCGAAGCGACGGCGTGGGAGGTGGCGGCGGGTTTGAGATGTCACGAAAAACTCATCATTAAACTCAGGCGCCTTGCCCTCCTTTTATAGGCGCCCTTACAATGGGCTTCTACTAATAGAGGCCCATTGGGACTCAATGCTTGATCTAATTGGATCCAATCCGAATTAGGCTTCAGCCCTAAGTGTGTGACCCTATAGGTTCACGTATGTTTAGACATGACACGAGTATACATACTTGGTCAATAGTTGGTAGCGGTCTCTAGCAAGGCGTGCCAACTCCTAAACGTACACAAAGATCATATCGACGAACCATCACAGCGTTATGTACATGCCAATCCCTTTGCCTCACGATATTGATTGAGCTCCAAGTGACCACTCTTTCTCGATCCCGTGATTGGAATCCCTTACTAGGTTAACTCTTAACCTTAAGTAGCATGGCCATGCATTTACGATCCGATCACTCGAGGCCCAGAGATATCTCTCTCGGTAGAGAGGGCAAATCCCATCTCGTGACCATGCCTCGCAAACATGCTTCATGACAAACCCGAAGCTACCTTTATAACTACTACATACGGAGTAGCGTTTGATAGCCCCTAAGTAGGTGATTCACATCTCAAGTACATGCGACAATCTCGGTCTAAGGACAAAGCGTACACATTGTGTAGAGAGAACCATAAGTATAATTGTTATGTCTCATGTTGGGTCGGTCCAACCCCATGTTCTAAACATGTGTCCACATTATTGGTTTGACATCTCCATGTCTATGACCATGAAACATGGTCATCAACCGATACATGTGCTAATCCATCATTCACATGTGTCCTCACATGAACTCGACTAGGGACAATCTTTAGAATAACCATACAAGTGAAGAGTTTCACAAACAAGTCACATACTTGTTAATCAACACAAAGGCAATATTCAAGGAACATTTATTAAATCATGGATACAACGAAATATCATCATCTCTATGATTGCCTCTAGGGCATATTTCCAACAAAAGGCATGTAGACTTACATGGTCCGGATGCTTGTGTCATGATGTACCCTAGTAGTAGTGAGCATGACTAAAGCAATTAGCGAACCATCATGCCATGTGACTATGTGTAGCGATGTACATCATGCGGACTCTAATGTAGTTTTGGTTACGTGTATCCGCTAAGCCATCAAAGCAAGCCTACATTGCAAGTATGCCTCTTCTAGTGCAATCCCGAAAAGAACCATTACTTTTGACGTCGAATCCTCCATGTTTTAGGGCATCTTCATAATCTGTGAGCGTTCTCAGCCCGTTCAATCATATCACTATCTCAATCGTTCTCCCAAAATTCTATAGAAATTTTGTGCGCTACAACAATATACGATGATCACAAAATGTTATTGCGAGTCTCACAAATTTCGTACCGTTGATATTCTACGAAAATAACAAACATACCAACCAACATCGTCACAACACTATTATTTTGAAAATAAATAACATCATACAATCAGATTTGCTAAATCACTAATTAATTGCAAAAACTAGTGGTGCCCCCTGTCGCCTTACGGTTAGGCGATAGGAACCTGTCGCCCAACCGTCAGCGGCGTCAAGTGCTTATACTTAACGGTTACGCGATAGCACTTCGATCGCCTAATAGTTAAGCGATCGATCCATCATACCGTTCGCTCGATAGACGGCTATTTCGTAAAAAAAAAAAACGCTGGAATATTTTTGTAATTTTTAATAAAAATAGATTATTTTTAAAAAATTCTGGTGTGCGTGCATCTTGCGCTTCCTTGAATCGGAAAAAAAAACACAAGTGGATCGATGGCCCTTTGGAGTTGCGACATGTGTACTAGATATCGGTATTTTTTCAGGGCCCAACGGTGGGGTTTTTCGCACTGAACATTTCGCATATATACCTATGATCGGTATGGTTCGTACCTCAGCGAGAGAACAGTGTGTTTATTCAATTGCGTGCAGAACATTTACCCTTTAAAGCCCTGTATGGGAACAGTGAGTTCATTGGCGAGCACTCTGGAACGCATACATGTAGATGCATTATTGCCCAATTGACCCTATGCAACAGCTGTGAGCTATCTATTCTAATCTAGCCAAGTAGCTACGTCCCCATATATGGATCCTTGGACATACTGTTTATGTGCGGCATGAGCATATCTGTGCACATGTGGACATAAGCGATCCGAGGTATCCATCACGAAAGCAGCGGCATAGGGCGAGCGAGCCTCCCACTCAAGTCTACTTTGCGGAAACCCCCCACGCGAACCAACATCGTCTTCAATTCACCCCGCACTACTTTCCATTCCCCGCAACCCTTGCACGCTAGGGTTCGGAGGCCCCACGCCGCCACCCTTGCATCACGTCGCCACCCTTGCATCGCGTCGCCACCCTAGTCGTCACTCCCTGCACCGAGTCCCCCTTCTACTGCGCCCTAGTCGCTGCAACACCGTCCCATTCGCCGAGCCCTATGCACCCCTGCACCGAGTCCCACGATGTTCCCCCTCGCCAAGTCCACACTCGCATTGTGCCCAGCCGCCTGCACCGAGTCCACTCTCTGACTCGCCCCGGTGGAAGGTGAGCCTCCCGCCCCCAAGCTCCTCCGCTCTCGCGTGCCCGCTTTGCCGCCTATGTCATGTAATAGAATTTGTTTCTAATTGATTGTGTAGTTGACAATTGATATGAATTGTGTAGCACTAGATAATTGATATGAATTGTGTAGTTGACAATTGATACGAATTGTCGATGTGCAACTACATGGATTCAATGGAAGATGTGAGCAGCATCGTGTGGCCACTAGCTTTGCCAAGTACCGAAATGGCCTATGCACACTCTCACGTAGAACCCCTCATAAGGCGTCCAGCATACCATTCTATGCGAGTGTGCACACAATGCAATTTGTTAATTTGCATGATTAATATTGTTCTCGAGCTAAATCATCCTTACTGCTGCAAGGATCATCGTCCACACTGGTAGTTAATGATGAGTTGGCGCCTACCGTGGGGATGATTTTTGAAGATGAGGATGCAACCCTGGAGTTTTACAAAGCATACACACATATTGCAGGCTTCTCCGTTCGTATTGGACAGCGGACGACTACCAATGGTGTTTTGAAATGGAAGCGGTACTATTATGGCAGACATGGTTGGAAGGAAGAAAAAGGTAAGGACAAGTTGGAGGTCAAAGTGAAGAGGACGTGTGAGTCTAAATTGAGTAGGTGTGGGTGTGAGGCCATGTTTGGTATCAAACGGACTAAGGACAATAAGTTCAGATTAGAAACATTTGTGGAAGTGCATGACCATGGTTTTGTCTCACCTAGTAAGCAGCCCTTGATATGTTCTAATAGACAAATAGATGAGAAGGATAAGAATACATTGTTCGCATGCCATCAAGCTAGCGTTGGGACATCTGGGGCATTTAGATATCTTCATGTCAGTGAGGGTAGATTTCAGAATGTAGGATGCACAAGGAGGGACTGGCAAAATTATCATCGTACTTTGAGAGAGAGTATAAATTCATCAGATGCTCAGATGTTCCTTGATAATCTAGCTAGAAAGAATGAGAATAATGTTGCATTTTATTTTGACTATCTTATTTATAGCAAGGGTAGGTTGGTGCATGTATTTTGGGTAGATGTAACCTGTAGGAAGAATTATGTTCATTTTGGTGAGTTGCTCTCATTCGATATAACATATAATACAAACCAATATGACATGATCTTTGCACCATTCATGGGAGTGAATAACCATAGGGGATGTGTTCTATTTGGGGCTGCATTGCAGCTCAATCAGACGATTCAAACATTCAAATGGTTATTCCATACTTTCTTAAGATGTATGGGAGGCGTTCCAACTTGGTTTATAATAACTGATGAAGATTCGGCCATGAGGAAAGCAATTGAGCTTCTATTCCCAACTAGCATGCATAGGTTATACATGTGGCACATATTGAACAAACTTCCAACTAAGATAAGGCTAGATTTGAGGGATAACCAAATCTTTTATAGTCGTGTCAATTCATGTGTGTATCCCTAAAAAATTCTAGAAGAATTCGAGTCATAGTAAGCAGCTATTATTTCTGAGTTCCGTTTGGAAGATAATGAGTGGCTTGCTGGTCAGTATAGTATTCGAGCATCTTAGGTACCAAATTACTTTATGGACATACCATTGGTAGGAATTCTTAGAACAACTTCAAGGTCCGAAGCGCCAATTCTTTTTCAATTGCTTTATTGGTTACAAACACGCTTTGGTTGAGTTTTGAGTTCGGTTCGACACTGTAGTGGATGAACAAAGACAAAAGAATTGAAGAGAAGACCATGCCACCTTTCACACGAAGCCTCAGTTGAAGACACCATGGGCAATAGAGCTGCATGGCAGTGAAGTGTTCACACATGAGGTGTTCGCTAAATTTTAGAAGAAGGTTATTGCTGCCAGGGACAACTGTGTTGTTGAGAGCAAGACGCAAGTATGTGACCTTAAAGTAATAACGGTGAATGAGGATGGCAATAAGGTAAGAAAAGTCACATGTGACACTAACACCATGATTGGCAACTACTCCTATATGTTGTTTGGCACCCATGGAATTCCTTGCCATCACATTATCCTCGTATTACGAGATGCATTACTGAATGAGCTTCCAAGTCATTATATTTTGAAATGGTGGATTGCAAATTGCAAGAGGAAGGTTGTATTCGATGAGAATGGTAATGTTCTTGAGGAAAAACCCAAAAGATCCCACGGAGGAAGAAATTAAAAAGTTGGCTTCGGAGATGTGCAAGGACTTAAAAAATTTGATACATCGAGCTAGACCCTCACTTTCGTACATGCAGAATGCAAGAGAGAAACTTAAAAAGTTTATGCATGACATAAACTAGGAAATTCCTGCCCAACAACAAAGTAGAGTGGAGGAGGTTGAAGCATATCTTGGATGTGGTATCCCTGATCAGATTGATATATTGCCACCAACCAACAATCTCACTAGAGGGAAATACATGAGGAATCGGCCTGGGGAGAGCAAGCAAAAGAAGTCCAAGGGAAAGGTTGCTTGCATGTGCAGGACATGCAATGAGATCAGCACCCATAACAGCTACAATCGTCCTTTAAGGAAATAAGAAAAATAATAATGTAATGAAGTATTTTAATTTCTTTCACTTCACATGTGGTTCCTGTTGGTTCTGCACAATTTGGCATGTAATGTAATTTTGTTTTATGAATTATCTTAATGTACTGTACAATGGCTGATTCTGTTTATGTCTGAAATCTTCGAATGATCATGCACTGAAATGGATGATTTTGTTGCTATACTGAATCTTCGAAATATAATGTACTGAAATGGCTGATTCTATTTCTGTGTGCAAATGGTGTTCAGATTATGTATGCAAATGTTGTACTGATTCTGTTTCTATATGCAAATGGCTGACAATCAGAAATTATGTTGATGTGTGCAAATTCTATGTGAGCTGTAGAATTTTTTGAGTTCTGATGTGAGTTCTGGATGCATCATTTTTTGAGCTCTGTGGCATGTTTATCTCTGAATGTGCATCTCACCGCCCTTATCTCTAGAATCATATATCCCTTGAGCCATTTACGTAGTTACGTGTGATCGCACCATTTTGTAGCTCTCAATTACTGAGTAGACTACGGTAACACGTAGCATATTACAACTTCTAGTTACGGATGCAACATTTTACGAGTTCTAGTCTTGAATTGCGAGCATATTACGGAGTAGATTCATCAATTAGAATTTGTAGTACTCTTAGCAACACAGTTGTAGTAACACACAACCATGTAGTGCTCAAAACATAAGTGAGTTGCCAATCTTCCCTAATCTAGTTACATAAGTCAGGTTGCCAAACTACATATTACATTACGTAAGAATACTACACAACAAAATTACAAAGTCGGTTGCCAATCTTCTCAATGCAAATTTTTACCAAAGAATAAAAAAAAAGCAACGACACCATTTTAAACTTTTCATCTCAGTAGTGGTCGATTTCTTGATTGACTTGTTAATCTGTTCTAATGATGTTTTCTTCACACTAAATGTTCCAATACATGGTGGTCAACATGGAAAACTATTTCTTTTCCATTGCTCAACTTCACATGAGAATCATCTTTTCTCTCCTGTTTCACCAAATGCATCCCACTCAAATGGCTCACATATTGGTCTTTCCACATGAAAGTGTCACACCCGTTGGAATACGTCTGGACCAAAATAAAGCATCCAATTTCATCATTAAAATGCAAAAAGTGAAATCGACCGATAATAAAAAAAACCAAATTTCAACATCAAAATCAAATCAAATGGAGTTTCTTACACCGTCATTTTTAGGGCATTTGTAGTACTCTTTTCCTCGATTCTTCGAGCTCCCAGACACGGCCTAGATCATCTTCATGTGGCACTTTGGGTATGGCATGAGAGGTAGCCCACCGCTAGGCGCTGTCGGTAACCACTCGAAGTGCACCTCCGCGCGAGCTTTCATCTTCTCCATGGTGCGACAACGCGTGGGGGAGCGACGCTCAAGGGTGGAGGCATAGAGGGTCGCCGGTTTGTCGAGGCGTAGCATAGGGCCTAACTCTAGACTTGATTTGGGGAGGAGCCCTGGTGGGAGCGTTATCGGGAGGTGGATACTACTATAGAAAAGGTCATCACAGACGGTTCAAAATCGTCTTCACAAACGGTTTTTGAACCATCTAACTTTATGGGTCTATGATGATATGAGATCATCACAGAGCGGTTTTTGAACCGTCTCAGAAAAAGCTATCACAGACGGTTCCAAACAATAACCATCTGTGGCTATCTCGAGATGGTTTTGAATAAGAACCGTCTATGATAATCAATTATCACAGATGGTTCTTATTGAGTAACCGCTGTGATAGCTTTTTCATAGAGCGGTTTTAGTAAAAACCATCTCGATAGTTTTTCTATTGCAAAAAAAAAATCGAATTTTAAGCCAAACCAATCAATTACTAGACAGTTGCACCCAAGTATCTGCTTATGGTTGATTACACAATCTCGAATGAAAGAAAACTCAGATTGGACAGAGAACGAGCGGCGAAAATGGCCCTAAACGACCTTTTTTTTGGATTTATCACTTTTTCAAATTTGTAACTTCCGATGCTATGTAGAGGCCTATCTTAATTGAATTTGACTTGCACTTATGGGTTTTCGGATGCATCTTTTCGTTAGCTTTCCAACAAGCCAAAGAACGTCACAATCCGAGTTTGTATGCAAAAGTTATAGATGTTTCTTTGGGTAGTGCGCGATCTGCGGTGGAGGTCGGGGGCAATGATATCGGCGGAGGCTAGGGGCGATGAGGTTGGGGAGGCTAGTGGCGACAAGGTCAGGCGATGAAGTGGAGGAGGTCGGGGCAACGAGTTCATGGGAGGTGAAGCGACGAAGTGGAGGAGGCTGGGGTGACGAGGTTGTGGGAGGCCGACGATGAAGAGGCCGGGCGAGGTTGAGGAGGCCGCAGCGACGAGCTCAAGGGAGGCTAGGGTGCAAGGTCGGCGGCGGTGGCACTCGGCTTGGGTTGGGGAGAGGAGAGATGGCGAGAGGAGGAGATGGAGGTGTGTGGTGGATAAGGGTGGCTTTTAATATAAAGCGAGTTTGACAACCCGCCTATCAAGTCCAAATTTTTGTTTCCCTGCCCAACAAAACAGAAGTATCAGAGATGGTTTTGTCTGCAAAACCGTTTTTTATATGATTATAATCACAGACGGCTCGTGATAATCATCACAGATGGTTTTTTAAATACAATTTGTTTGTGATATTCGAAGACATCACAGACCGTTTGTATTTAAAACCGTCTGTGATAATTTATAGACGGTTATTAACAAGAATCGTCTGTGATAATTATATATCATAGACGGTTCTAGCCATCGCTACATATCACAGACGGTTCTTATTAAAAACTGTTTGTGATAATTACAACAAAGACGATTCCATAGGAACCGTCTTCGATGAGACGTCCAGTATAGCCTATTTTGTAGTAGTGGGACGAGCACGGAGCACAAGGGAGAGGCATTCCAGGGCTAGAGGAGCGGTGCCGCCACGGTCGCCTAGTGCGATTTGGGACAAGGGCGAGAGGAATTGGGGATCGGGAGTGATGGGGGCTGAGGAATTGGGGATCGAGAGTGTCGGGGGAATGGAATTATGGAAAGCAGTGCGGGAGCTAATCGAAGACAATGTTGGTTCACGTGGGGGGTTCTGCAAAGTGGACTCGAGTGGGAGGCTCGCTCACCCTGTGCCACTGGTTTCGTGATAAACGTCTCAAATCGTTTATGTCCACATGTGCACAGATGTGCTCATGTCCACCGGATATGCCGCCCTCTTTGTGGGCCTATCATGGTTAGGTCTGCAAGAGCCAGGAGTGCGTGGAGGGGTCACAAGTCACCAGCACACAAGGTCAAAAATCTACGGCGCTCGCTATGCACAGTGAGAGCTCGATCCATCCATCGGCGTCCGCCTCTGCATGCAGACGATTCCAAAGCAGGCAGGCCGCCCGGCCGCGGCTGCGGTTGCACACGACGTCAAAATGGGATGGCCTACGGCATCACCGTCTCGACACTGCAGGCTAGCAGTAGCTTCAACTTGCATATATGCACGTACATGACACCACCACTGCTACTCCCGCATGGATCTTCAACGCGTGTGAACAATTGCCCTCTTGTCGTGTTGATCGTGTGTCGTTTTGTTGTTGCTGTGTGCTATATAAAGCGACGGAGAGGATCTAAGAACAAGCTCAAGCTAGGGGCATGCTTAATATATACAATCGCTGAATAGCAGCTGAGAGAGAGAGAGAGAGAGATCCATCAAGGCTAATGGGAGAAGAGAGAGAGTACAGCTTTAGCTAATTAGATAATTAGATGTTATATAATTCTTGCGTCTAAAATCTTCTCGGCAAGGCTGTACCCTCTCTCTTCTTCTCTTAGCTTCTTGATGTACATGCGGCCAGATATGCGCTCTTTGATCTAGCTAGCACACGCAACTGACCAACAAAACACCCCAACACAACACCGCTGAAAATTCAGGGAGGTCTGCCTCTTCGGGTGGATACAAATATTCATGATTTTCTATTGTGTACATATGTAAGCCACAGCTTGGCTAGCTGATGTTCGATTACCAAATCTCAAAGGTAGATGCCAGCTTTTGTTAGATAAATATAGGATTCCCCAATCCCAGTTATGGTCGTGCTGGTGGGATAGCTGTGGGTTTTGAGATCTAGTAGAACTTTAATTGGCTAGTGCTGCTAAACAGTGACATTAAGTTTCTCATACGTTGAATTAATTTCTTTTGGTATGCTATGCTGTGTTTATAGTATTAAATTGTACATAAATACTATATTTTTTGGGGCTGTCTATTGCACATTTGTCTGAAATTCTCGTAACTTTCAGTCAATTTCTCAGCCATTGGATCAAAATCCAACCACCCACATAACTCCCTCCCTTCATATATAACCCCAGCCCAGCCGCCCCGCCGCCTCCAACCCTCCCTATGTGGAGGAAGATGGCAACGCCGGAGAGGAGGAAGATGAGTTCATCGAAGCACGAATCACAACGCAAGATACGAAGGTTTGAAAATTGACTGAAACTTAAGCAATTTTCAGGTGACTGTGCATTAGCAATTCAGATATTTTTTGCAAGGGGTGAATACTATTTGCTATATCTAACAATATATTTGGCTTGTTTTGGATCTCAGTTAGTAAAATAACTAGTTGGTTCAATCACCAAAACCTTGTGGTTCCTACCTATGATTAACAAAATGAGGGATCGATAAACTAGCGGTCCTAGCAATCATGCCTGGTATGGTTAAAGGTCAAAAGGTGTTTTAGGTGTTTAACTCGATGATTAAACCCATATAAAGTTAGCCCTTTAACAATTAATCTTTACCTTGGATAAAGTTATCACAACAAAGGCTCCATTTGGAACACTGGATTGTCCTATGAATTTTGTAGAAAATAACATCTAGTGAATTAAAGTAGATATCCATTTCCTACAAAACACTGATAAAATTCCTATGTTCCAAATAGGGCATAAATGTAACTAACCCACATAGACTCTCTTTGTGTATTACTTATTCAATTAATTAATTAAATCAAACAATATTTACAGTAGTTGGTTTTGTTACTCCTATGTTTGATACGTTGAATATAACGCATGTATACTGTTTTTCACCTTGTACGAAAATACTAGATAGTGTGCTGAAAATTTATGATATTTTCTCTCTTTCATCCTCATTGATGTTCACTCTCTCTTCAACATTATCTAAGTATCCACGCTAACAGCATATTGGGTGAAAATGCGAATATGGTGACAATTAAAAACTTTCGATTTTCTCCAAACTTAGAAGTTTTGAACAATTCTAAAAAAAATATTACATGTAGTGGAGAATATGTTTGACATCTTTGCAAAAGTTCAAGATCAATCTTGATCGCATTTGTGAGATACAAAGAAAAAGACAAATTCTATTTTGAAGAGCATTCACTGTTTCAGCAAGAATTTATCTTTTTTTGTATCACAAAAATACAATCAAGTTTGATCTTGAAATTTTGCATAGACGTATAACACTTCCTCCACTACATGTTGTAATTTGTTTGGGAATTTTTGAAACTTCTAAGGTGAAAATCGAATTTGCACCATATTCGCATTTTCACCACATATGTCAAGAACAATCATATATCTCTTATTTCTAAGACATCAATACTAATGATATCATCACCATTTCCTTTATATTTGTCTTATAAATGCACATGCCTAGTCAAAATACGTCCTATAAAGAAAGGGGAAATTGTTTTTTTGGCCATTTCAAGTGTGGCCCAATGTTAATTTGTCACTCTCAAATGCAAAATTGCTACCTTGCCACTCCAAAGGCAAGGCAGAAATAGGACTTCGTGCCACTCATCTCACTGATTATGAAAATACCCTAAATCCTAATTTCCCTTTTTGTCTTTCATTTCCTTGTTTAAAAAACGAAAAGGACAGCCTGCTCTTGACCATGGAGAGGGAACCGCTGCACTCTCCCAAGTTCATGCACTCTCCTAAGTTCATGGTCTCAAATCACATTTGGAGTGCCCTAAACACTCGGAAAAATACCAAATACACTTGGGATACTAATTCTCGAAGGTCGGTCATCGGGAAAAAACACTTGTGATCGTTTAGTCGGGTAAAATTGGTTTCGAGAGTTACACTCGGAGAAATAACTTTCCCAAGTGTTCGGATTTACACTCAGGAAACATCCAACACTCAGGAGAATAGTTGTCACAACGGGTTCAGCCACCGTAACAGAATACTTTCCCAAGTGTATGTCAAGCAAAGACACTCGGGAACAGTTCTTTTTTCCCGAGTGTATATCAACCAAAGACACTTGGGAAATTAACGGAATACTTTCCCAAGTGTATGTCAACAAAGGACACTCGGGAATAGTTGGTTATTCCCAAGTGTATGTCAACCAGGGACACTCACAAAATACCCGAACAGCTTGTAGTTACTTTTGTATGTTTGCCATTAACAAATACTAGAATGTGACCCACGCCAATGGCGCGGATATATATGGTCGATGGTAGTGAAGGGGAAAAAGCTAGTTGGTTGTAGTGTTTTTAGCGAAAGATGATTTATGTGAATTAATAGTGGCTATCGTGTTTTAGGGATCTGATTTAACACATTGTAGGTTTCAAATTGTAAAGATAAAATTGTAAGCATCAGGAAGAAGGAAAAATGCATCAAGTCATTACATTCAAATCATGTATTATAGCGAAAGGTGCAAAGACAAAAAAAAATAGATCTATAGCATATATTTATCTTTGAACATGGCAGGCAAGAGGCTACTAAATAACATTTGTCCCAAAGAAAAAAAACAATTGCAGAAGCAGGCACATGATATTACTAACAAAAACATTAATGAAACTAATTACCTTAAACCTATCCTTGTCGTTTTCTGAATGAAGGAACTATATATTTTTGTCTTGGCTCATAACCATAGAAAGAATTTTCATCCTCAATCAGAAAGGCGAAAAAAAAAACGAGATCCACAGCATGAATGTCTGCTGAATATGACATGCGGGAGCAAGACCTTAGTAGGCTAAAATCACAAATATGATCACCCAAGATGATTGCCCAGGAGTTGTACCTGTCAGGAAAGATTAATAAGGCATTATTCTAAACAGGACATAATTCAGTAGCTAGCATCAAGGAGAAATAAAGGTGTTTTTAAAATTAAATATATAATGTAAAAGAGCGTGTGTTCAAGCAATTTCTTTCGACAGAAAAGGAAAGTCTTAGGGAATAAGTTTTGAATTCTACATGAGCAAGGAGAAATAATATTAAAAAAACTAATGAAACTAATTACCTTAAACCTATCCTTGTCATTTACCGAAGGAATCATGTACCTTTTTCTTGGCTCATAACCACACAAGGATTTTAAAAATCAATCAGAAAGTCGCTTTAAAAACAAAAAACAAATAAGATGTACAGTATGAATGGTGCAGATGTGGTTGTTGTATGCGGGTGGCAAGGGTCTAGATGAACATACTTATTTTCTTTGAAAATTAGGAGCTGACGTGTTATAGCACATAAGGAAAATCTGCGCAATAAAAAGATGATTATACAAAAAAAACAATCCATATTTGTGTGAGAACTCATTATCCTTCGTTTTAACTTGATATTAAAAAAAGCTAGAAACAATGGACCGGTGTGAGAACTCAGCATCCTCCACTATTTCTAGGCAAATTAAGTAGGGAAAAAATATAGGTCCTTTGCTTATACAAAGATAGAAATAGTGGAAATGTTGTCTTGGTAACCGGATCAATCATATCCTTGTTTGACGACATTTTTAGATAGAATCCTCCTTCAAAGATCCACTGTGGCATAGGTGTTGCATAAATATTTATAACCAACTTTTAAAAACACATAGCTAGTGGAGGATAACCCTCTTCAGTGATGCATCGAAAAATGGTAAGCCTCACAAGCCTAGGTATGGCCGGTGAAGCGTTGTTCGAAGGTAAAGATACTCTAAAAGGATGGATGATGGCTACATACTTGAGTACACGTAGAGATGGAAGGCATATGTAAAGGAGTAACTAAAAAGGAAAGCATGAATAGGTCATTATATAAAGCGAAAGGACCAAGCTATAAAAGTGTACATATTAATTAGGTAGCAGGATCACTTATATTTCAACACACTATAGTTGAGCTACTGATGCTTGGGATGAGACAAACTGAACTACAGTATTGACTAAATGCATTACAAAAACAATGACCCAAAGGGCTAAAGATGGACAGCTACTACATCTATACGTACTACTCGAAGCAAGTTTTGAGGTAATGATATTTAACTACATGGATAAAAATGGTTCTTGGACTGGACTTCATGCACACACTATGGACAATTTTTTTGTACTACTTCTTATAGAAGATGGTTGCATGAGTTTACTATGTATTGTGCAATTCAGTTTTCTTTTCAAGATGTCAAGATAAACATTTTAGAAAATGAAATATTGGCTTATAAGTGGCACCTATACAAACATTTAGCTCTACTCCCGATGCTCCATTCATCTTCTCGGTGAGCTTTTCCATATCAATGATGTGCACCAAGTTCATTTTTCTTGATTAAATCTTAAAGATATCAAAGCTGTACCAAAAGGGACAAAAATAGGTAAGTAATGCAAAATTAGCAATCGCTACGATTGAGAAGTACGACATTGACTGTTGTACAAAATTAATGCTACTATGGTGAGTATTGCACCGCTTACATCTTCATTAGGATTTGGGAATTTAATCTTCCTATCAATGTGGCGGGCCTCGGAGAGTTTGATCCAATATATCTATCCTATTCGTCACCATAAGAAATGTAATTTTGTTTGATGCTTCAAAACCACAAAGTTGGTTAAGAAGCTCAAGCATTGTGTGTTGAACCTCACTATCACCATTGCAAGTTCCTTACTCCATTATAGTAGATCCAATGGTGTCTATTTCATCCATAAATATAACGGATGGTGCATCATCCTGTTGAAATTCAAAGGAAATACATTAGACTCTCGAACTATATTAACTCTGCTAGAATCCTTTCCACATAAGGATTTGAGAATCCCGTAGAAAAAAAAAGAATAATTTAGTGCAACATATACAAAGAATGTTTATCTAGCTATCATGAAGAGTTAACAAACCATTCGGGAACCCTATTCAATATGCCTTTGAACCAACTCGGTGTCGACATCATAATGAAGGTGCAATCGGTGTGATGAGCAAGCTGCACAAGCAACACGAGCAAGTATCTTTTTTTTACCTATACATGTAATGCCAATAAAAGCCGATCTAGTTCAAAGAAAAACCTTAAGCATTAATCATCTTCCGTGAGTGCCCAATCTGTGCGTAACCCAACCATTGTTGGCATTCCAGCTTCACAAAAGAACACAATACATTGCATTTGGATGATCTACAAAGGGTTAAGCTAAGTCGAGATTCAGCTATGGATTCATGATGCTAGTATCTAAAGGGCATGATGGAAACATCACATGCACTTACGTGAGGACAGTGTGGCTTCTCAAGGAGTGCTTTGAAATAGGAGTTATAAAAACATTTAGATTCCCAAATCCTTTACCTCGAATTGTGTGAGCTTGAATAACACAACTATCTCCGTGTCTGCCAAGTATCAATGTGAACTTTAGACATGGATGGACACACTTGCTTTTGGAACAATTGGTAGAAAGCCTAGGGGATAACCATATATAAATAAACAATTCTTGCCAACCATTGCTAAATTTCATTATTCTAGTATGAATTTCTATATGAATTCTAAAATAGACAGATGAAATTGAACAAAAGATGTTAAAGCACGAAAAGCCTTTCTGCTGAATAATGTTTTTAAGGCAACAGCATTCAATGTTTCTTCAGGAAGTTTACCAATAGGATCAGCGGTACTACAGAGACAAATCCGTTCTTTTAGAAAAATACAGATAGATACTAAATAGAAACACCGCCTGGAATTGCTTAAAGTTTGGCTAATATCGTAAGGAAATTGTAAAATGAACAAACCACTATGATGTTGCAACTTAGAATCTAATCGGCCTAGTCTTCTTTGGAATTTTGGGCCCTCATGAGTGAAACTACCTCGGCACCGACACGGCAATCAAGTCCGCCCATGACACTATTAGCGAAACAATGGTAGATTTGGCCTAAGGATACAGTAAAATTGAAGTTCAATATAGAAAGCACATGTGCAAAGCACACACCTTCTTGAACATGGTCAATTCCTTCTTTTGCTTTTCCTAATATATGTTCGGTTTGAAGCAATTGAGCAGATATGGCAAGTTAGGTATTCTATAGTAAGTACATTGCACTATTCATGACAATAAGCAAAGGAAAAAAAGATCTATTGTAGTGCTACTTTCGGGAGGGAAAAACCTTTACCGATTTATTTAGCCCGCATTTTCAGTTTGTCAACCGTGAATTATAGAACCATTCATGCCACGCAAGATATTGTCACCAATATTTGTCTATTGTTTCTTCTCTGCAAAAAATCCATTTTTAGATATCTTGAATTGTATTTTAGTTTATTTCCATATGTAATTTTTTATTTTACACACATGCAATCCTTGCTCAGAAACTATTGTTAAACTTGGATAATTGAAGACAAATAAGATCTAACTTGATTTGTAACTAATATCAAAAGTCCCTGCATCATGGAAAACCAAACGAAGCATGCTAGCGCTTTGACCTTGGTTAAAACATTCGTCACACCATTTTGAATAATTGATCCATCATATGACTCAGCCCTATAAAGTTAACCGCAATTAGGGAAGTTCTCTGAAAGTTGTCGTACTGCTGTTTTAAGATCAAGAAACAACTCTGAGTAGGTTACACTTTTCTACAAATCACTACTGTAGGTATACTTGATTGGCATATGGTCCATTTCATACTTTTGGTTCTAGTCCATGCATGCACCGCTCAACCAATTGTACATGAAGAAAACACACATACAAATGTAGCTTAATAATGTTAGGAACCAATGGATCGACTTTCTTTGGGTGATAAGATGAAGCAAAGATGAAACAGAAAAGTAGGAGTTGGAAGGAGGTCCGACCGAGATCGGCGGCGGCGGCACTGACGACCACCACCTCCCGCCCTACAACTCTCATCAGAGTGAGCCCTTGGACAGTGCAAGAGGCGGGGCGAGCCGACGGTAGCAGGGATGGGCCAAACTGACGGTAGGAGGTGCCCACGGGCGCGGTGCAGGAGCGGGCTGAGGGAGGAGCGTGGGTCGTGGACGCGGGTGACTTTGCATGAATGTTCCTTGATGACGAACTTTGATTGAAACAAAGTGTAGCGTTGATTTTGTTCAGCAAGCTCCATTTGAGCACTTAGCACACGCTGGACAACTAGGCTTTGGTACTTATCAGATGCCTCATGGCCTAATTGTTCTTCCTCAGTTTCATCACCTGCATTGTTAGTTGCAAACAAAACATGTTCTTCCTCAATATCGCTAGCAGAAGTGTACTCACCATTGTCCTTGATAAGCATAGCTCGCTTACTTGGACAATCGCGCATCAATTGCCCAAATCCTTTGCAACGGTGATATTGTACATCTCTGGATCGCCAGAGAAGCAACGGAAGAAGCACTTTTGTGGAACTTGTACCTTTCTTGATTTGTTTGCCTCGAGGACATGTGCAGGAGTGAAAGGAGCGATGGGGGCGACGGCTTGAGGAAGGTGCATCACAACCAAGAGTGGAGGGCGGTGCCATGTGTTGTTGCTTGCATTGGTCGACCTACAAAAGATCCTCCAATATTGCCCCTAGAGCGAGATTGTCGACCCTGCACTTTTCTTTCAGCTTTGCAAGCAAGATGGAATAAACAGGTGATAGAACTATATTCTTTATAATCTAAAATGTCATAAATTTCATGGTTTAAACCTCCCAAAAATCTAGCCATCTTAGCATCCTCAGTTTCTTCTAAACCACAACGCAACAAACCAGTTTGTAATTCTTGATAATAATCCTCTACAGAACTACTACCTTGTCTTAAGCGTTGCAATTTATTAAGCAAATCACGAGAATAATATGAAGGCACAAATCTAGCTCGCATAGCTCTCTTCATAACATCCCAAGTTCTAGGTATGTTTCGTTCATTACGGCACAATTCATCCCACCAAATAGAAGCAAAATCTGTGAACTCACTAGTAGCAGCCCTAATCCTTTTATTGTTAGGAAATTCATGGCATGAAAAATTTTGGTCTACAACTAACTCCCATGTGAGATAAGCATCAGGATCATATTTATCAGCAAAAGGAGGCATAGTGAATTTAATTTTACCAAGTGAATCATTATGGTCACGTACCTCACGTGGTGGATCTCTTCTCATACCTTGTTGATTGAAGCGTCGTTGCCAGTGATCACGATCATTGATGGGATTGAAACCACCATTGGACTCTATATCAGCAGTGTAGTTGTTCACATCTGCTTCTTCCACCTCATTTGCTTGAGAGCGGGCAGCAGGTGGTGTGCGACGAGTAGGAGGATCCTCCACTCATGTCTCATGATCATGGGTCCTGTTTTTAGCAAGTGACTGACGTTCAAGGAGCGCAATGCATGTGTGGAGCGCCGCGAGGTTGTCGTTGATCTTGTCCAAGGCATCGCGAACACTCTTACCGAGCGAGTGCTCAATGTGCCGCACGAGCTCTCTCGTGCGAGGTGTGAAAGATCCATCAATAGTATGCCCCAAAGAGTGGTTGTTATTGTTTCCACCATGTGTAGATCCGTGTGACCCTATCATCGTTAGTAGAAAACAAAGAACAAATCACTGTGTATAAGTCCCTATGAACTACTAGGTTCTGGAGTTTCACAAGTCACTCTCTCACAACGCCTTACCAAGTTCTTACAAGCTCTTAACAATGCAGCAAGGAGGTGGTACAACCGGTGGCTGGTTCGTGATACTCTCACTTGTGAATAGCCCAATGATTGCGAGGAACAGTACCTACTGAGTTAGTAGGAAGTGTAGCTCGGAAGGCTTCAATATGGTAGCAAGGATCAGTAATAATCAAATCGCTTAATGCAAGTTGAAGAATTGTTCAATGTACTAGTCAAAGTTCTGATCCTAGCCTAATCAAAGCTAGCTAATCAAAAGTCGCACTAAGAGAGATGTGTATAAATGCGCTGCACGCAACGATAAATGTGACTTGATGTAAGCAATGGAAAACCTCACAACAAGTGCTAGGAGAGACGCTAGCCACCTACTCAAACTTCTGTGAAGGGCACAAGATTGTTCACACGACGTAGAGCACAAAAGACAGCAATATCGGTATCGGTGCAATGTAAACAACCCTTTAGATTGAGCAGAAACAATAGCTAGTCCCAAACGATGAAAAAGCAAAGTTTTATATGGCTTCTATATACTCGTTTGAAAGGTTTCGATGAGATCTACAACTTTGCGTTAAAGCGAACCCCAAATTCTGAAGGTAAGACCGAAAAAATCACCAAAAATAGAAACCAAAATCTTGCGATGTGAATTCGGGCCGAAGATGGCCAATTTTGGGGGTCCTAGACGGCAACTAGTTGCTTAAGTGGAAAGGATGCGCCTCATCGTTAGCTTTCCAATGAGCACAAGAGCGCCCAAAACAGACACCGTATGCAAAAGCTATGCCCGTTTTACTGAAGGTGTCTCGGAAACGAAATCCTACTCGAACTCGAAACCGACTCGGGTTCAATCTTGAAACTCTTATATCTTTTGATTCCGTGGGCCAAACTTGCTGAAATTTTTCGTGGAAGCTTGTGGCTATATGTAGAAGGGCTCCACCAATTTTCACTAGTTTTGGCAAAAGTTTGATGTGCTTTTTTTCTTTTCTTTCCTCTTGTTCTTTGCATGAAGTGTTTGCCGCAAGTCGTAAATAATATCAACTCTCCCAAAAGATCACAGCAATCCTCACGGATTTTTCTTTTAGATTAACAGCAGCACGAAATTTATGTTTTTTGGTGCGGATTAGAGGAGTTCTAACCCATGAATTTTCTGTTTTACATGCAAAAACTAAGAACCCTAACAGAACGATCAAGCGACGTGAAGGAAAAAAAACATGAGAAACAATCTAGACAATTACCAACTAGACAATAACTAGAACTAAAGATCAGCAACTAGACACGACGATGCAACCAATGATTCAACAATCAAAAATACCAAAAAGAAAATTTCAAAGGCTCAGATTGGTTTGGTATGGATGATAGATGTAAATTTTTTTTGGGGCAATTTTCTGGACTCTAGGTATGAAAAATGAATCTACTACTAGAATACTGGAAACTCTCACCGATGAACTGTTACTCTGATACCACTTGATGAACCTCGGAGGTCTGTTACGCCCCAATCTTCGATGAGAAGATAAGTTCGGTAGTAGTCGTTCAACTCTCACGATCCTCGCTCACGAACTCACAAGGCTCAAAACCACGCAATCGCTAAACCGCCGACAAGTCGTTATCAATCGTGCGAATACCCGATGACTGATCACGAAGGCCGATTCCCGATGCATACACCGAAGAAGCGCAAGAACGAGATAAAACGCAATCTGAAATTGCAAATAGGAATTGAAATATTTGAATTGAGTCGAGATTCCGAATAAGGATCTTGATTGGGTGGTCTAGTCGACACACGCAGAAGATATAAGTTGCAACGAAGGCAAACTAAACATAAACGAAATCCAAAGAAACTAGAGGGGGTGCGGCCTCCTTAAATAGGGGAGGAGGAGCCACACATCTAATAGAACTAAGGGGGTGGTACTATTCACGTGGTACTGTTCATGTGAACAGTACCATGGTGAATAGTGTGGCCCAAAGTGGTTGGCCCATATGGGCCAAGTTAGCTCATTCATTACATAGCCCAATTTGGCCAAAACAGGTGATGCAACACTTTATTTTGATGATTGCGGTGCGCACAAAAGGAATTTGGAGGTAAGACTGATCTGTTGGAAAGAGGACAAAATAAGCATTTTTAATAGCAAGCAAGACGAGATATATACTAATTACCCGTTCTCTTGAGTTCCTCTAAACACAACAATGACAGCATTGATATTATTAGCAAAACCAACGTACGCCTGCTTGTTCATCAAAATGTGTTCAACTTAAAAGATACTAAAGACATGGAGATAAAGGTACGATGAACACAAGTAGGGACTAACCTGTAAGCAATTCTCCACATCTACGATGAGCTCTATCATCTCAAACCCTACATCATCCAACAAAGTTTACTTCATCTTCCATACCAAGATTGTATGAAGTTGGCCAAACGTTTAACATAAATCATGTCATAGTAAATAGAAAGGACATCGATGGTAAGAAGGTTTGTTCGATCAGGTCACCACACCTAGCACATGTCCAAGTAAACAATTGTGTCAAATCAGCAATATAGATCTGCAAGACATCACCAAGTTTTAACTACAAAATACTAGAAAGGAAAGGCAGAAAGTTAACAACAATGCATATTTTTTGTAGGAATTTGCCAAAATGTAATACTTACGTGATATCCAATGGGAACACCTTAGGTGCCAATTGTCTAGCAATTTAAGTAGGAACTAGAATGACCATAGCAACATAGATAAAGCTAACAAAAAGACCAGCAAAGATCTTGAATTTTTTTTGGTAGAATGGTTCATGAAGGAATTGTATCAAATTTTCATCTTCACCAATGTGGACAAAGGAATATTAACTCCGGCCTCGACTCCTCTTGACAAACAAAAAGAAAATCAATTGGCTTACCCTCAAACATATACTACATAGACTATTGAAATGATGAGACCACAAATATAATATGATAAATACCGGGCGAAGAAGATGAAATTTTGAAGTGTATCTTCAAGCAGATGCATCCGATGAGCCAATGAAGAGCAAGAGAAGCAAAAGATGAAGCAAATAGAAGTTTGAGCTTCTCAAATCATGAACAACTCAAGCAAATTAGATCTGTAAAAGTGCACTTCTATGATTTAATTAGCACCATGCCAATTATAAGCTGATTCTAAATGAACAAAGCTTCATAATACTCAAATAGCATGTCATTTATTGTTACTGCTTCTTATAGTAGCAATCAAATAACCCACGAAGCTACATAAGTGCATGATACTATGGTATTCAACTGCTATGCCATGTGATCTTCATAGATTGAATAGAACTTCTGGCAGACAATATTAACTTTTATGAGCGCACCAATATAACAAAAGAACCTAGAACAAGCTGATGTCTGATAGTATTACAAAGTATTTAAGACATGTATGTAAGCATCATGCAAATTTAGAGCCGTACAAGTACATTATAACATGCAAAGCATATGAAGTTATGAGCATTAATAGTTTAACAGATTACCATCCCAAAGACAACAAGAAAAACCATATTGATGAAAAACAATATTCAATTGTTCCTTTGTAAGACCAGCATGAGCATGAGCATATACACATCGACATCTAGCAGCAGGGTTCACCTCGGACTTGCAACCTGCATGTGGTTGGAATTGAAATAAGTTGGAAACTTGGAATAGATCATAGCATGACATGGACAATTATATAATGTCAATTGTCGACTTCATATGCTAGAGTCGATCAATTGTCATTTTCGCAAATAACATATATACAATTCTACAAAGGTTGAGTACAACTACCACAGCAAAGCGCAATGATGGGTAACAACCTCCGGTGAGAACAAGAAAACATGGGCCACATAAGACCACCAATTAGAAAAATGGCCGCTTTCTTTGTATAGCTAACCAGCCGGTGTTCATGTAAATTTCATGAATTTCTACACCAATGATGAAATATAGTTCAACACAAACCCACATGCCCCCTACCAAAGATGGAGAACGATCAAAATTGAAATTCAAACAATGGATATCAAATTGCCAATATGGTAGGACTAGACCGACACTAAATATGAAGTAGAATAGAAAAGAGATTTACATGCACAAGAAAACTTGAAAAGCACTCTTGACATATTTTCTCTCCATACCTTCCAATATTTGATTGTTTTATCATTTGTTGACAAAAGGAAGAGCGCATTGTTGGTTATCTGGCACCACTTGATCTTGTTGATCTTCTCCTCTATTTCCAAACTTTTGAGGTAGTAAAACTACAATAATCACATAAACATAAAACATCAGTGATGTAAGTTTCGATCTGCAGGGGAGCCAAACAACCGCGGGTGTGAAAAATGTTTGTGTGGAGCTAGCTAGCATATACATGCATGCAGATGCAGGTGAAAAGGATGGTGGACCTACTAATGGATCCATAAGATATGTAACATGGAAGGAAGGGATGCACAATAGGGAATAAGATTTCGTATCTAGAGCATATCTCTAGTTCGATAATAAAGAGCATATATTTTTGCACATGGATTAACCAAATGTAAAAATAGGTGGAATGGGATTTCTCTGTAGTTGTCTCAAAAAAGAAATAGTAGAGCACAGTGCAGCTTTTATAATAAATGAGGATCTTATACCAACAACCTGGATCCAACTTGTGTGGTTCGGCGAGGGCATGGTCAAATGTGTTATTGAACAATAAATTGAGAAGAGAGGACTGGAAATTGGTGGCAGAGAGAGTATTTGATATAGGAGACTGCTTGTGTTCTTCCAGTAACATCTAGGAGCTACCATGTGTTGCCACTCCACGCATCGAGCAGCTCGTGGGTTTGATCCTTTTGGTGGGCTATATCTGTCTGATACCGTATACTTTGTTAGTCCCCCACCAGCAACTACTTATGACATTATTTTTGAACCATTGCATGTTACTATTGTGTAGAAATTGAATGCAATCCCCACCAGCAACTACTTATGACATTTTTGAACCATTGCATGTTACTATTGTGTGCAAATTGAATTTTCATTCATTTTAACTTTTCCAAGAATCCTTGTTGTAACTTTTAAGCCGAGAACTTTTTTTCTTGAGATTACCAACTGAGTTTACCCTTGGCATTCTTAGGTTGGAGAACTCAAGAAGCTAATTGAAGTAGGAAAGATAAAATACATCGGATTATCTGGAGCATCTGCATCAACAATCAGAAGGGCTCATGCAGTTCATCCTATCACTGCAGTTCAGCTGGAATGGTCATTATGGTCTAGAGACGTGGAAGAAGACATAATCCCTACATGCAGCTATTGTACAAATACAATATTTTGCCTGTTGAAAGAGTCAGATGCTTTACTTTTCTAGCTTGTCTTTTTTGGTGACCACCTCAGAGAACTTGGAATTGGAATTGTAGCTTACAGCCCACTTGGTAGAGGGTTCTTCTCTAGTGGAGCAAAACTGGTTGACTCACTATCAGAGCAGGACTTCCGCAAGGTGAGTTCCCATGACTGCTACCTATTAATTGTATTTTGCTGGTATTCTGGTGGCAACTAGCAAGTTAATTTAACTATTCATTGTTTTTTGGTTTCTAAATCTGGATCAATCCTATATATTATGCATATGCTTGATTGAAACCTTTTCCTTTGCATCGATCTTCTAGAAACCTTTTTGAATACATCTATTTGCTGTACATATAAAGGTCTCATCTATTTATCCTAGAAAAGGGAAGTAGAACTTCTACAATCAGTTCTCTCTTTTACTGAGAACTTTCTACTTTTGCAGTATATGCCTAGATTTCAACCAGAGAATCTTGAGAAGAATGCCCAGATATTTGAGCGTGTTAACGCAATGGCGACAAGAAAAGGATGCACACCATCACAACTTGCGCTAGCTTGGGTTCACCATCAGGGTAGCGATGTTTGCCCCATACCCGGGACAACAAAAATCGAGAATTTCAACCAGAATGTGGGAGCGCTATCTGTGAAGCTCACAGCCGAGGAAATGGCTGAACTCGAGTCTTATGCCTCTGCAGGTGATGTCCAAGGTGATCGGTATCCTCAAATGGCCAACACTTGGAAGGATTCTGAGACCCCTGCATTGTCATCATGGAAAGCCGAGTAGTTGTTTTCATCTCTTAAAATACGTGTTGGTTAAATATCTCAGATTATGTTGTAAAGGTGAACATCAGATGTTGTGCTTGCATTGTTGCAAATAGCAGAGTATACTCAGGTTATGTTGTAAAGGCCCTTGTGCTTCCCAGCCATAAACGTGCCATCCACACACAAGATCGGACGACAAATGCCGGAATGCATTAAAGCATGCATCAAAAGCAAAGAATGCTCGCTTCAATACACTCTTCCTGGCGAACCAAGGATGCGTGGAACCTTGAATCTTGACATGAGTACCGTGATTCTTGTCCTGTATGACTCGGAGTTGACCGGACGGGTTGTAAAAGGAGTCCTCAAACGTACCGAACCTTGCTTCCAATGCCTTCTGTTTTGCCATCCACACCTTAGTATAACTGATTGTGTATTAGAATCTTAACTCTATTGCCGGAATGATGGATCATGACTTGAAATCTAGGTTATCAACGATCTCGCCTTATATACATTCGCAATGAAGCATGACGACATGTTCTTGTGGGATTGCATTGATTTAGAGACGACACATATGTGAGGTATTACTATAGAGTATTTATAGTAGGTGTCCCACTTAGATTGGAATGCGTGTACTCGCCAAGGACATCCTACTATCTCACTCTTCACATCGTAGCACCGTGGGTTAGACTTCATTAACATGAATGTCTCGCTATAGCGACATGACCTATAATTTCACACTTCGGCATTGCCTCCTTGTATTTGTACATGGCTACTTGTCTAACCTCGTTTTGGTGGTACTCCTATGGTATCTGGGATTTTTCGTCCACAGACGAGGTTGTTGAATTAGAATGTGTTCCGCTCAGATGGAACTGTTTGCTGTTCCCCACCATCCTCGTCATCTCAACCATCATCTTCTGACAATGCCTCGTAGTCCCATTCTTCGAGTGCTATCCTTTCAACTAGAGCTTCGATCTCCTCACCTTCGTCTGCAATCCCACAAGCTTACCGGGCCAAAGGAGATTCTTCGACCTTATCTTCATCGGCGACATCAGCAACTCCCCAACCTTCGGCCGTTGTATGCATCACGCTGTGGTTGGAGTCCCCATCTTTTTCGGCATCACTTCCAACTACTCCTTGTTCAACGGCACATGCAAGTGAAGCTTTGACATATGCCTGGACCAGGAGGACCAAATCTCACCCGCATTCCCTTGCCATGCTTTATATATGACTACCATGACATCCTAATGTGTGCCCTGTAGTGCCCAAGTGGAACACAGCTCAATTTTCATATTGTGCATAGCATGGTCCAACTTAAAGGTGTATTACAAATACCACATCACAGCGCACCATGTCACTGCTCTAGTCTTGTTAGGCCGACGGTCACCGATTGAAAATAACGCAAATCAACCCCCTCGGGATCCTCCAGAACAGTTCATTGAGCATAGTAAATTTTGAAATTGATTGTGTCTAATATATTTGATGTACTGCACCATAAACAAGATTTATAAGATTAAGCACATATCTAAAACTCAACTACACATACCTAAAAGATGTACTACGACGTACTACACTACATAACTATACATCTAAAACTATCTAATTCATTCAGTTACAAATAAAAATTATCTGCAAGGTGGACGACCGGACGGATAGTGCTTCGCTAGCTCCTCTCCTCCCCTCTTTCTCTTTCTCTTTTTTCAGAATAAAAGTGAATTTCAGTTGAATTTTGGGGCGTATTATAGGGGAGATCGTGTCATCATTCTAAATGGCGGTAGGAACCTGTGAGGTCTCTGTCGTCATTTGGAATAACGATTTGCCTAGAAATTTAGGCAAATAAATCGTCAAATGGCAACATAGGTATGTAAAACTTTTCGGTGGCGACAAGGCTCTGTTGCCAATCCAAATGGAGACGAGCCCTTTCACCATTTGAAACGGCGACATAACCCTATTTTTATAATTTTATTAAACAGATATTTATTTTGTACTTCTATTAAAAATTATTATTTTAAAAAATCACAAATACACGAGCAAATGAAGATTACAATACACAATGCCGAGGCAATGCATGCACGTGCTAAGCTAGCTAGTAACCGCAAAGCAAAATACAGTTGTTTTTAGAGGTACAAAGAACACCAAGCGTCGTCGTCGGTTCGGCAATGGCTGCTGCTTTCTGGCTGAGTGGTGCCGCGGATCATCTTTGGGCTCGCAGGGCTCATTGCAGAGGAAATTGCAATTATAAGACAGCAAACAATAAACCGCAATTATAGGACTCAAACATCGACCGTTAAAATGACCCTTGAAACGTTGGCTTCTTGTTTTTCATGACATTTGGTGTATTAAGTCTCTTTTCATCTAAATACATGTACTTGTTACCCAAAGTGACCCTTTTGCCCTTGTGAGATTAAAAGGGCGTGTGGGTGTTGTTGCTGCTTTCATGCTGGCCGCTACTGGCCGCCACTGGCGTGGTGGCCGCCGGGGCATGGTGGCCATGCTGGGCATGGTATGGTCACGCCATGTACAGTTTAATATGTAATACAAATTAACAAAGATGATCCATACATAAATACAAGTAATAGATAAAACCATGAATTTAGGGCGTCAGGCGGGAGGCGTCAGGCGGATGAATCGATGGATCAACGATACGTAATGGTCAAGGGCAAAGGGTCACTTTGGGTAACAAATACATGTATTTAGATGAGAAAAGAGACTTAATACACCAAATGTCATGAAAACAAGAAGCCAACGCTTTCAAGGGTCATTTTAACGGTCGATGTTTGAGTCCTATAATTGCGGCGCATTGTTTATCGTCCTATAATTGCAATTTTCTCTACCGCATGGGCATGTCCTTCACCTACGTGCCCAAGCCGAGCGAGGTTTTGATTTTCTGAATCGGTAGAAAATAGGAAATTTCGAGCTACCGTTAGCCATACACGTTTCACGTCTCTGATAGATGCACCGAATGTCTCTGAGATGCACCGGCCGTCTCACAAGATCAATTTGATGCTACACGTTAGCCATACACGTTTCGTGTCTACAAGATCGATGCAATCGAATATCTACTGAGCACCGGCCGTCTCTGATGCCATGTCACGGCAATCTGGATTCCCTCATGCAATTAGAGCTATCTCCTACCATATTTAGTTATGTCTAATCTTGGCATGTAATCTCCTTGTTTTGGTAGCTAGAGCCGATTGCTCTGTACTCTCTATTTGTATGGAATCCAATGTGTGAATTATTTCCACCATCATGGTATCAGATTGGTTTTTTCCTGAGAAATCCCCATCCACCCTCTACCTTTCTCTCTCGTGCCATGGTCGAGGTCGACACTGTCCAACAACGGCAAGGAGGAGCAGGGCCTCCAAGGCCGCCCTCACAGAGCACACCGTCGCCATTGCAAGTATCAAGGCGCTCATCCCCATCACTCTTGACACGCAAGCCAACAACTACATCTCATGGCATGGCCTGTTCGTGGTCACCCTCTCCAAGTCGCCCTCGGCAGACACATCACAACACCGACCCCTTCCGCCCGATGCTCAATGGAAACATCTCAACGCCCTCGTTCGCTCTTGGCTCTACGGTGCCGTCTCCGCCGACTTCTTGGCGGAGTGATGGGCGACCTGACCACCACCCACACCACCGGGTGAACATCGAAGGACTCTCTGGTGACAACGCCGAGACATGCGCCATCCTCCTTAAGCAAGAATTATGTAGTCTCATGAAGGGCGCCATGTCCATCGGTGACTACTGCCAGAAATAGAAGTCGCTCACCGACGAACTCACCGCGGTCGACACCACCATCCTCGACAAGTGTCTCGTCCTTAATACTCTGCGAGGACTAAGCCCGCGTTTTGGCCACATGCGGACACTGTTGTCCATGCAACGTCTGTTTCCGTCGTTTCTTGAAGCGCACTCTGCCCTCATGCTCGAGGAGCTCACGATGGGTTTCGAGCCCTCCTAGCACTCATCTTTCTTCACCAACACCACCGACGCCACGGCCCTCCAAGGGTAACTCAATGGCTCCGGCACCTCTTACGCCAACGCCAATGGTGGGCAATCGTGGGCGGCAACTCCTTCAACCGTGGCAACAACGGCGGCGATAACTACTCCTACAACAACCGCCGCAGTAACCGCAGCAACGGCGGAGGAGGCGGGAACAACACCATCGACAGCAGCAAGGGCTACACGCCGTGGCCCTCCTTCCAGCACCCATGGGCCAGATCGATCCACATGTTGCCCAAACAGGATCCTCGACCCACCGGATAGGGCCTTCTCGGCCCACGCCCCGGCGGTGGGCCCTAGGCGTTCACCGCGACCCTCCGGCCGTAGTCTCCCTCCCCTAGCCAGTGGTAACGTGTGCTGTGGCTAGGTGCGTCGTGGCAGGGTGCTCCTTGGCACGCGTTTGACCCGACGACCAACTTTGCCCTATCGACGTCATTGGACCAGAACCAATTGCTTCGGTCTTTCAAGACCACGACACTCACACCGCCCTCCTCCTCTGAGTGTTACATGGACTCAGATGCTGTAACATCCCAATTTTCTGAGCTTTAAAAATCCTTTGAATAGTTAGTAGGATAAAATTCACCATTTGATTTCATTTGAATTTAAATCAAAAGCATAATATGGATTTGTACATCAAAACAATTTAATATGATTAAAGTCAACATCAACAATTGTCAAAACTATTTTATTTGGGTTCTATGAGCTTGGATGTATTTTCTAGAATTTTTCCAAGTTCATTTGCTATTTTCCATTGCTTATTTGGATTTCTGGTATTTTCTTAAAAAGAAAAAGTATTAAAATCTCAATAAATGCTATGGGCCGAATTTCCTCCGACCCAGTTCCTGTTCCGCGCCTTCAGCCCCGGCCCATTCATCTTTGCCGTCCGATCAGCGCTGGACGAAGAGATCGGAATCGCGTGCGCGTCCTCGTTTTCGGTCACTACCGTGTGGGGCCAGCGCCATCGTCGTCTCCAACTCGGTCATCTTCTCGGCGTGGCGCCTGGCCCATCCGCCATGGTCGGAGCTTGAGCTCAGCACGCAGCCACATATTTCAATGGAGCTCTTCTAGAAAACGCGCCAAATCTTATCCCTTATCTCTCCGCTACGAATTTGGTAAATCAAATCCCATATCGGCCTCTATCTCCAAGAATTCCGGAACTTCCTCTCGTGTTCATCTCGGATTCGAATTGGCGATTCCTTATCCCGTGCCGCCTGGACCCTATAAATAGGACCCCTAGGTTCGCGATCATGTCCTCAACCCAAAGCCGCCAACCATTGAGCCCCAATCCCCCTAAGCGCCATTTGCGCATTGAGTTCGGGGTTTTTGCCGCCGTCGGTGAAAACTCGAATTGCGCCATTGTCTTCGCCGCCACGTCGTCCTCGAGCACATCGCCGGGTTCACCGTCACGTGGGCCACCTCCAAAGACCACCCACTTCGCCGGAACCTCGCCGGAGCAGCCGTCCGACAACAACCGCACGTCCTTCGCCGTTTGGAGCTCGCCGCCGGCCGCCTCAGCCATCCCTGACCACCCGGGAGTACACTAGGAGGTGCGCAATAGCCTCAGCTACACGCTGGTACCATCCACAACCGCCGGACCGCCGCCGTTCGCCATGCCCTTAGTTCCCAAGCCTCCGCCGCCGTCGATCTGACGTGGTAGCCCGCGTCAGCGTCCATCTCAGCAGCCCGTGCGTGCGTGTCGCCGACGTGTCATGTGCGTGGCACCAGATCAGCACCATGTCTATGTGGGTTTGCCACCCGAATGATTTCCAGATCCAATCGGCTCGCTGGACTTGGTCTACCGTGAGCCATCTCGCTGACGTGTGGGTCCCACATGTCAAATTTCCTTTTTAATTCTTTTATTCCGAGTGCTGACGTCATCATGGCGCAATAATCCGATTTTTCTTTTAAGGAATAATTCAGAAAATTCGGGATAATTCAGTTTTAGGGTTTTCTTTGGATTTCTAGCTTCCCAAGCTCATATCTTTTGCATCCGAACTCCGATTGAGCCTATTCAAATTTCTAAATTCATCTAAATTCAAGATCTGCCTATCTCAGATTTTTATTTTATTTTTTGAGTTTGTTTTTCCTTTGTTATTTGTTTGTTTTGTTTGTGAGTAGACGTTGATACTTCGGGAAGGTTTGAAGAAGAAGGAGCACCTCAAGAGCAAGATCAGTACTTAGACCTATTCCAAGGCAAGTTATACCTTTGATCATATTGAACCCAGTTTTCAAAAGTTATTTTGATTCAAATT